>CM068368.1:874793286-875393286 GCA_034769895.1 Magicicada septendecula | reverse complement strand
TTTGATTTAACTTTTTCTCAAATTCAGGGTCATGAATCACTTTTCTTATGTCAGGTCCAGTAAAATCACTTTCTTTTTATCTTAGCTTCATTAAGTCAGATACTTGAATCCCTCTCCTTCTCTATCCATGGCTTTGACAAAATTCTTCATCAATCTCAACTTGATGTGTAGGGGTAGAAGAAGTACTTTCTTAGGGTCGACTAAGGGATCGAACAAGACATTTTACTCTCCTGGATCGTAAGATTCTCATTGACCAAACTTTCTTTACAAAATGTTTCTGAATATCTCTACTATTCCATAAGCATAAGAAACAGTAAAACTTTGTATATCCACATTGGAAGCCAATTAATATGGCAATTACCTTCAAATCTCCACAGATTTGCCTTAATTGCATTTAGAATAGCAAGCATGTTTCCATAAGTTTCTTTCATTGAAACTGAGTAAGCTACTGGAATTGATGGCTTCTTATTTCAATTATGAAGTAAAACAGCTTTCAGGATAGAGTTAAAGGAATCAATAAAAAAGCGCCATTGTGTAGTAATATGGTGTATTCCAAGTTCAGCCATCAACCCCACAATGTCGAAGCATACACACATTGAACCCTCCAGTTTATAAAACACTGAGAAGTTAGCATTTCTTTTTCTGAAGGAGGTAATGGTTGTTCCTTTTGCCAAAAGATTCCACTCTTGTAGTCTTGATTCCAAAAGAGAAGTTGGCCGAAAAGTTCAGCTTGCTGTTTTAATAGGCTTAAGTTATGGACCAAGTCATTTAGTTTATTTTGCTGAATGAGATGAGGGTCACTCGAAGGAGGCAAATAAGTAGGATCAAGATTGTTTTCCAATAAATCTTCAGTTTCAGTATATAGATCTTCATCATCATTGAGCTATGGAATGATAACATCTTCAAAATTTAATGGTGGAGCTGGAACTGGTATGCCTTCTTCATGAGGAACAGGTCTAATTGCAGAAGGCACAGCTGGGTAGTAAATTTTTTATTTTTTCCTTTTTTGAATATCCATCAGTATTGGTTAGACAAATATAACAGTCATAAAAATGGTTGGTTGGCTCACGCCAAACCATAGGTACAGCAAATGGCATAGAACTTCTGTTACCTCTTACCCACTGAATAAGAGTTACATAACAACTCACACAACAAATATGGGAAGCCCAATTTTTATCTTGGTCCCCTACCTTGCAACCAAAATACAAAAAGTATGCTTTTCTCACATCTTCTGTTATAGGCCTATGTTGTGACTTCAATACATAACGTCCACAAACATAACAAACTTATCTGGTGAATTTTTACACAATCTGCTCTGAACACGACATTTTTAAAGAAAAATATACTTGTAAACTCACATAACCTCACTGTGCACTGTCTCACTAACGATTAGGAGTAAGCAGAGACAACAAAGGAAATCACCCCCCCCCCCCCATAATGCAATGCTGCCAACCGTCGTATTATGAAAACAGAAATATATTGTACAGGAACATTACATATAGCACTGCAACATAAGAATGTGACATGTTGGCTCTTTTTTGATTGTTTATTCGTTATTTGCAAGCCAAATGTATACTAAAAATGATATTTTGATCTATGTTACAAATACACTGTTGACCAGTAATTATTGGTCCTCGGCAGCTGCCCACCTTGCTTAGTTGTAGGGCCAGTCATGAAAATTTTACTACCTGAGGTGTATGATTATGGGAAGCAATATTAGAGGTGAAAATACGGTAGCACATGCTAAGCAAGCTTTGGAAGGAAAAATGAATCCGTTCACAAATAATTATATTGATTTATAAATTAGGAAGGGTTTTCTTTAAAGTATTCTATGTAAATAAAACCTGAACCTTGGGGAAAAGGAAGAATATTGTGAATGTACAGAAGTATGGTATGGTACATTGAACAGAAGGAAAAAATGTTTAAGTAATAAAAAAAAATGAAAACAAACAAAAAATAATAGAAAGATGATACAATTTTTAGTCTGTGTTCAGACTCAATGGGTTTATTCTGAATGTTTATGAAGGAAAAAAGGAAAACTGTTGGGAAAGACAAGGAGAGGCGATATATGGATGATATGTGAATGATGGAAGCTGGAACATATGCGCACTCAAAACAATTACAGGGAAGAGTTTTCTCATTGCAACGACAAAGTCTGGCCTTTAGATAAAGAATTAATCGATTTTTATTACCCTAGAACAGTCATAGGCAACTTTTGAATTTATGGGGGCGCATATATAACTGAGGACCAGTTTGATGGGTGCACCCCTCCCCACCCCATTAATGGAAAATAGGAAGGTACGGAGTTTAATAGCTAGATGTTACAAACATTAACTTTGCTTTATAAAACCCTAGTGACAGGAACCACTGAATAAAAAAGCATTTCTAATATAAATTTGTGAAAATGTTTTATATTAGGAGTAGGTTATCAACAATCTGTCATCATCAGGCCCCGATTTCAGGTACCTTGCACCCTGGGCAAAGCATTCTTATAGCCGCCCCCTTTCATTTTTTTACTTTTCTCCCCCCCCCCCCACCACACCAAGTTATTGTTGAATGTGTAAATTTTGGTTTTTTCCCCAAGTATAAACTATTAGTACCGATAGCATTTCAGTATTGCAAGTGATCTAATCACTACGTAGGCTACACACAACAAAAATTAAAACATCATTTCTTGAAAATAAAAGTAATTATGTTTTGGCAAAAATCGCATGATTGCTATTGCAATTTTATTAGAAATATTTGTTCTAAAAATTCTAAACATATTTGTAATAGTATATAATATAGTCAACCTTTGAAATTTTACAGAAATATTTAATGTATTTGGCGTGCATTCAAACGTAGTTTCCTTCATTCCTAGAATTTTAACAATAACACTCAACTGTCTACTGTCTTATAGTCTTAACGCGTATTGTTTTTCGTTCCTTGGCGCCCCCTTGGACCAGGCGCCCTGGGCATTTGCCCAGTCAGCCCATTTAAAGCTCGGGGCCTGGTCATCATGCACACGCACATTAAAACTAATAACACTTTAAACAAAAAACAAAAAATGGTTTAAAGTCGTAATGGGGAAGACGTAACGTGGTTCGGTAAATGGCTTGTACTATTTTATAATACAGTACTTTGAAGCAGGTACAATACGGGTGCATTCCTTCGATCAAAAGAAAAACTTAAAAATTGATTCGCAGGTGCAGGGTTGCCAACTGCTGGCCTAGAGGATATATAGTGTATAATAAGGCCCACAGGATTGCAGAATAAGGATGGAGTGAGAGAAAGCATGGATCTGAGAGGACTGCATGACGAAGACATAACGGACAGAAAAAAGCAGAAGAGCGTTAGAATGAATTAGTTGCAAAATAAAAATATATAGTGTAATTGCCTTGTTGTGAAAAGCACTGTGGAAAGTCCTAAATAAAATAAAATTCCCCTTTTGTATAAAACAAAAATCACCATCATGTATACCCTTACAAAGACACAGGTCCCCATCTAACAAGCCACTGTAATACCCACTCCTAAAGTGGCCAAAATATTACACCATAACTGCAAGAGAAATTAGCATTGGTTGTGCTTTAACTTTACCTTTACTAAGTTGTATTTTAACTTGTAAGGTGCTACTGTATCTTAATTTGAAGTCCATGTTCTTCAACTAAAAGTCTGTATAAATTTTCAGTTTTTTTTTTTATTAGCGGGGGTCCTACAGTCTATGCCGCATCCCGCATTTCGATTGCCATTTTTCCCTATCCTTCCACTCATCATCTTCAATAGCTCGATCTCTCTCATGCTTTTCTAATTCCTGTTCTCCATTGTGTTGTCAGTCTTCCTTTTCTTCTCCTGTTTTGTGGTGTGTAAGTCAATGCTTTCATTGGCCATCGGTTCTCCTCCATCCTCATTACGTGACCATACCATAGCAACTGTCTGGATTCTATTCTTTCTTCTGTTGTAAATACGTGTTTCCTTCTTATATCTTCGTTTCTAACATGTTGCATTCTAGAAATATTACATTCTCTTCTTAAGAAGTCCATTTCCACAGTTTCTATCATCTTTTTCTATTTATCTGAAAGTTGCCAGCATTCGCAGCCATAAGTTAAAATGAGATCCACAGTAGTTGTGTAGATTGTCAGTTTAGTTTGAAGTTTCATTTTGTTCGACCAAAGTAATGAGTTTAGCAAATGTATACGCTTTTTTCCCTGTTGTATCCTATTTTTGATGTCATTTTTGTTGTTCCATCTTCTGAAATAATGCTTCCCAAATATTTAAATTCACTACACTTTCCGATTCTATGGATTTGCAGATCTGGATTTTTCAGTTAATAAATTTTCAATTGTTAAAAAGTAGATAAAAAGAGTATGGGCCAGTACATACACTATACTTTAACCACACTATACCATTACGTAAGAAGCTGAAAGGAATGTATTTCATGAAAAATAATGGTAGAAGCATGACAACTGCACAAACTGTCCTGCGTTGTCCAATAATGCAAAAAAAAATTCAAAATTATGCATACATATGAAAAACTACATACGAGTGCATACATATGTGGAGTACTCACTGACAATTTCAGTAAGAAAGACCAAAACCATGGTCTTTAAAGGTAAATATCCATTGAGGACTAAGACAGTTATAAACAACAACACTTTAGAACAACTGAGCCGTTTCAAATCTCGGCTGCAGTAAGCTATGAATCTGAATATGATATAAGAGAGAAGATAAATAAATTTAGGAATATTTGTGATATGATTCATAGAAATCTTAGAAATAAAACAAAATGCAGCACAAGGATTAAATTTTACAATACAATTGCAATACCCACATTGATTTATGTAAGTGAGGTGTGGGTCATGACAAAAAAGGAAAGCGGCAAGATTCAGAGTGCTGAAGTGCAGTTTCTTTGAAATACTTTAAATTATACATTGTGAGATAGAATAAGGAATGAAGATATCAGAGCAGAACTTGAAGTAAAGGACATAAATGAAGTTATTTCAATTTACAGAAGACAATGGTGGGATCATCTGCAAAGGAATACGAAGGATTGATTGCCGGAAGTGGCACTGAACTATAAACCCATTGGCAGAAGAGATGTTGGTCATCCAAGGATGAGATGGGTGCCGGAACAGGTTTATATAACACAATCCTTGAAGAGAAGAAGAAGAAGAAGAAGAAGAAGAAGCTATAGGAGACACGAGTATTCCTACATATAGTTCAAATGACTCTGTTGTTAATATTCTACCTGTGTCAGTAAAAAGTTCGTGCTCCTCAACATTGACATAATAGTGGTCAAGCAGGAGTCTTTACTTCAATAAAGAGGATGGTTGTAAAGTTCATCAGTTTTTAAAATGTTGTTCTCTGAATTAGCTGGATTTAGAGACTTAGCGAACGTTAATAGACTGAAAAGACATAATATGTTAGATCTAGCAAGTCGGTCACTCACTTTCATAATAAAAAGCTGACTGACTAGGCATATCATATTTTGTACTAGTAGCTTTCATAAATGAAGCAAAATAGCAGGTAGAAGATGGCTGAACACAATTTCTGAGCTGAAAATAAATCCCTGTCATGAGGTGGTGGATTATTTTTAATAAACCATCTGTTGATATTGACTGCTATTTGAACTGCTTTATTTCACTTTCATAGAAGTTTCTACAAAATGCGCAATTGCTGTCACTTAAGTTCACATTCTTGCTGTTATTTTCACCACTTGTATTTCACTTTCTAAAAACCTTTATTAAGTCGAAGGCATCAATAACTGCCGTAGTGTCACTTATCTGTTAATGTTGAATTTCTCTATTGTTAATATATTTTATAATTTAAAGTTATCATCATCATCATCTTCAAGGATTAAGCCAAGAATGGTTTGTTCTGGTCTCAATCAGGCAAAGTCTTCAGCTGGTCTCCCCAGCGCTTTCTAGGACGTCCCACATCTCTCCGTCCCCTTGGCTTATAGTTCCATAGTTGTTTGGGATGCAGCAGTCATCCATTCAGCAAAGGTATTCCCACCAATTCAGCTGTTACTGGGCAATCCTGTTGAGTATACTCATAATATTCAGTTCCTGCTGTATGTCTGTGTTCCTTCTATGATCATGGAGAGTATACCATGCCACGTGCCTGAGAAATCTCGTTTCAGCCGCTTCGATACGACTGGCCTGGCCTTTCATTAAAGTCCAATTCTCAGACCCATAAAGAAGTGTGGGAAGAGCCATCATCTTGTAGAAGTTTAGGCGTGATCCTTTACTTGCTGACTTGAGGGTTCGCCTAATGGTGCCACACATAAGGTTGAACTTATGCAACTTATTCACTATTCACAAATAACTTAAGGTGCGTTTAACAAAATTAACAAAATTCTGTGTTCAACTTTTCTAAAATAAATTATGAGTATGCAGAATGTGTAGTGTTTCCAGCTTTCTATTAAAAAAGTGCACACTCATGTACTGCAATGACAAGTGTCTGCTGAATTCACTTGTACCCTGTAATATTTATTTGTTGTTTTATAGACAAACGGGTATTTTAAGAATTTCTTTTACAAGTGTTATAAGGAATTGTAGGTAATCCCCATTGTATCATGTTATTTTTTTTAATCCCAAATAATTTAAAGCTGACTATTTGTATAGTAGGCCTACTGTAAATATTTTGAAACAATAATATTAAGAATTTCATTGTTACAATTGTTGACAACAATTAATTGTTTGTTTTTATGCAACTGATAGAAATAAAATGAAATTATTTAGTTTAATTCAAACCAGCAAGGTTCTCGGATGTATCCTGTTAATGTCTCTGCAGATAAATTCATCTCGTGGCTCATTTACCCACTGTGAAATACTCTAGGTATATGGTATTTTTCCTATTTTGATTGTCACTGTTAGGGCATGGGCATCACACTCACACGCACCCGTTTGGCAGATACATGCTGGCGCGCAGTTTGCGTGTCAGGCCCAGTGCAAGCATGCTCCTTGGATTGACTCCAGCACGCATTCTCGTGCACACACGCATTGTGTCGTACGTGCTTACAGACTCACACTGCACTGCTTGAGCCGACACATGCCCTCAATCTGCAATCATGCAGATTGCAGTCTGCGTGTTGGGGGTCAGTGCAAGCTCACGCCTTGCATTGACTCCAACACGCACCTCTGGTACGCACACGCATGTGATGTGCTCGCGGTGTACACACATGCTTTGTTGTTTTAATAGTGGCGATCACAGTAGCAAAATTTTCCGACTGGAATATATTTGCAATGGGGAAATACAGCCAGGGATGAATTTATTGCAGAGACAACATATAAAACACATTATCTAAGAAATCCTAAAACAGGAACTACAGTATATGGAGCTACTCTATGATAACCACATTGCCTCTCTCCTTCCTCTTCGATCACCTCTTCTATTGTTACAACAGAGTACACTTTGTATTGCCATTCTTTATCTTCACATCTTCACCTCTGCACAAGAAGTTATGTTTACTGGACCTTCTGACTTATTAATTGCCATTATCACTTGATTAATCAAGTGACATTTCTGACAACTCATGTGCTGCTCATTGCCAATCAGCATATTCAGTAATCCAAAATAAGTTGCTCGGAAATAGTCTGCAGCTAGTAGTTTATGATCATTGTATATATAATCACTACGACTCGGAACACAAAACTTTTTATGGGTAAAAACGTAAAAGTTTTACTTTATAACCTGAACCGGTTTTCACTTTTGTAAAGCTTCTTCAGAGGTTGCCACTGGTAGTACTGTCCGTCATGTTGTTGGCGACGGAATCGATTTTAGAAAGATCGATCTGTGTGTGGGGTGTGATATGTTCGAATAATGCGTGTGATTTGAATTGTGTCTGTTTGTTTAGGATATCGTTTTTATTTGTTTTTGTGTGTTTGTATATTTCCAATTGTTCTAGAGTGTCTAGTTTTCGGCCTTTTGTGTGTACATTTAGAATGTTCATGTTATTGTCGATGTTTTTGTATGTGTGGTTTGCTTCAATGAGGTGGTTTGCAAAGGTGGATTCTGTAGTGGAGTGGAGTGCCTTTGTATTCAGTATCATACTTATTACAGTCATTCTGTTTACCTTTCTTAAAAATACACACCACCCGAGCAGTTAACCAATCTTGTGGGACCTGTTGTGTTTTTCAACACATATTATAGAAATGTAATAATCTAAGTTTAAGCAAGATACCCCTATACTCAGGGGCGGATTTAACATTTTGCCGCCCGTAGGCAGTATAAATTTGCCCCCTCCCACAAATCTCTGTTGGGGGGGGGCATCTTTATATTCCCTCTTTGGTTTTACAGTCCGCACTAGTGTTCTGTTTAAATCCAAACTTTGCTACATAATCGCGTGTGCTGTCGTTCATTTGCCAATTAATAGGATCAGAATCTAAGGCCTTCCCTACCTGATTTGATGACATTTCATCATGATTTTTGACGTGAACTGGCTCTTCGTTCTTCAAAAATGAAGGTTCCTCCACAACGGACCTCTCTGGCTGAACTGTGTGAACAGTATCTTCACCTTCACTGCTATCACAGTTACTGTCGGTATCACTAGAATGTCTTGATTCCTTAAATATTAGCTTGCCTCGGTTTCTGGAACCAACCTACAATTCGGTATTACATTGACAGATCTACATTTCTCACTTTGATCTGGATTGCCAACATCTAAAATCTCTCGGATGATCAACGCCAAATATTTCAACGGTTGAAAACAATAAACATTTGCCCGTATTACTTTTGGGTGAAAAACAATAACTGCGTTATAGTTACAAATTAAGTGAAGATAATTTTTATATTCATGTGTGCTCGCTTTTATACTTGTAAATTTGTTTGAATCTAAAAATATCATTTCTTAACTCAAATTTTGCCGCTCCCCAAAATTTGCCGCCCCAGGCAAGTGCCTAGTCTGCCTGTGCGTAAATCCGCCCCTGCCTATACTTGAACAGTTCTGTGTTCAATCCATCCTGTCCTATTGCTTTTCAATTTTTAGTTCTTCCAAGCGTTTCTTCAAGCTCATCTATTGTCATTAAGTCTCCCTTGTAGGTAACCGAGTTGCTGGTTTCTATATTACTATGCTCGACTTTCACATTGTCATTAGACCAGAGAGCTTTATAATGGTCTCTCCATTTATGTTCGTGAATGATGTTTAAATTTGCTGTATCATTTTCATTTTTATTCATGGCTTTTAGCATTTTGTAGGCTAAAAGTTGTCTTCCATGTACATCATGCTCAACGGTCCCTATAAACTGACTCCATGATTCATCATGCACCTGTTTCACTAAACCCTTAGCTCTGTTTTTTTTTTCTTTATAGATGTCTCTAGCTTCACCTGTATTTAGTTGTAGACACATGCGGTATACCCTTTTCTTCTCTTCTATTGCTTGAGCAACTTCATCGTTCCACAGTCTAAGAGCCCTTCTACTCTGTATCTTCTTCTTTTTACCTATTGCCTCTTTTGCTGCTTCTTCTATACAACCTCTTACATTCCTCCATTAGGTTTCTATTATGTTCTTGTCTGTTTCCACTTGCTGTAACTGCTGATTTAAATGATTTTGATAAAAGGTTTTAATACTGTCATCCTGCAGCAGATATATTTTAAATACCTCCTCATTCGACTTAATACAAGGTTTTAAAGTTTACCAAAATTTATGAATATTTTACTAATTGCATTGTTTCAAAACTGTAATATACAGCTAAAAGTAATTATTGTAAATTTCATGCTTGCTACAGTGTAGACATCTTAAGTGAACTATTCAAGAAGTGTTATTTATTGAACATACAGAGCAAGTTAGCACTGTTTAAACATTATGTTGTTTCTTCTACTCAAGATTAGATGTTTGTGTTTGTTCCAGTCTTAATAAGCAAACTTGTACTTTATAATAATAATTTATCCTTTATTATTAATCCTTTATAATTTATCCTTTAATCTTTGGGCATGACCAAAGATTTGTAAAGTAGCGCATTGGTAGTCATTATATTACAGTTTTTAGACTTGTAAACTCAAGAACCCACCTCCTTGCTTTTATATACACGAAACTAGGGAAAAATTAAGTTCATTTTCAAGACCATTGACCATACATTATATAACATCTAGGTGTAATGTCATATCTGCATCTTACAGTGACCAGAACAATACCTCCTACAGCTAACCTGGCTCTAATATATATAGTATTTTATTATATATACATATATAATGCTATAATAGATATAAAGCCGGCTATGCACTAACCATCCCCACTGGACGACATGACAGACAGCAAGTCAAAAATGATGGTGCGTAGCTTTGACATCCATCAGTACGTCGTGTATTTTTTGAAGGATGTGCACAACAAAAAATAAGTCCAGCAAGACCATCAGCTCAAGCCACACGACGTGCAGATGGATCGTGTGTAGTGTTGATGGATGTCAAGGAATCGTGCATCGTGCACATTTGATCATGCGTACGCTTGCTGTCTATCAAATTGTCATTGTCGAGTGAGTACAGTACATGTTTTTAGAACACATTCATTTAACAAATGTTTACTGTTTAATTTTACTTACATTCATCCTTTAGTTTATATTTAATAAATAATGATTCAGATAAAATTTCAGTTTAATATTTAGTTTAGTTTATTTTTCGCTTACATAATACATTCAAATATCATTAACAGTTATTATTTTTAATTTGTTTTAATTACAATTCATAATGGGTCATGAAATAACATCAAAATTTATCGAAAAATATAAATTAAATAGATGTCTGTGGGACGTATCCTATCAACGAGAACGTCTGGCACACTGGACGAGTTGCACAACAGTATGGTGCGCACATCCATTACCGACATCGGGCATGCTGGACAGCGGCGATGGTTAATGCGTGACCGGCTTAATACTTCAATTCTTATTTAAGTCTTCATTTCCTATCACTGTATTACAATTTATAACAATAAATCTGAGAAGAAATTAGTCACTACAATATCAATAATCAGGATCTTCCTTGGTAGTATCAGAGAAGATGTGAAGAATCCTTAGGCTGATAGCCTTGACTCCAGGGTAGAAGGAAAACTCAAGTTTGAAAGCATGGAGTATGTTGTAAAGCAGTAATGATGTTATTTAAATTTTACTCATATTTCTTTTGAATCAGATAGATAAATCTTAAGTCTTATTTAATGCTCAGAAAGAAATTGCAAATTATTCAAAAATATAATAGAATATAAGTAAACATTTATTTGAAAGAACACATAATACATATTTTTGTGTTAACTTAGAATTTTGAAAACTTATTTCGATTTTTCAAGTTTTTTCTACTTGATTTTTCTACTTGAAAAACATGTAGACACATTTTCTGAGTCAGAAGGGTTCAAATCCAATGTATGTATTTTATTAGTAATAATGAAGAAGAATAAGAAGAAGAAAAACAAAACAGAGAAGTAAAAATTATCAATTGACTGTGTTTTGAATTAACAGAAGTTCAGATTAGTAAAAGAAAGTATTTAGTACAGATAGTACTATTTAGAAGTTTAAAATTTTTATGGCAAGCTAAATCCCTTGAATTTAATTATTTGTATCAATGGATGATTCCAAATTTAAAGGATTTCAAAAGTACTTCAACAGTTATACAAAACGAGGAAGAGCCAATGTAAGTACTCTATTGTATTTTGAAAGGCATGACCTCAGAAAAATTGTGGTGTATTTTTAAGGTTAGTTATTTCTTAAGGTTGCCAAATTTCATTCAGTGGCATTATTAAGAGCAGAGATGGTTGTTTGGCTTAAATAAATGTTTAATATAACATGGATGTAAATCTGCATATGCATTAGTACAATTTCCATTCAATTTAATAGATGTTAACAAATCTAAAGTGATACTAAATAAATTCATAGTAGGCCTACTTACAAATAATGATTTACGTTCTTTAGTGTGTATAGCATATTATTTATGAAATAAAGCATACAACATTAGAACATTAGGTACCTTAAAGTTTATGTTTTTAAGTCCGTATATTTATATTTTTCAGAGTGCTAAAGCGTTACTTGGTTTTTATTTTTCGTTGTTCATACTTTATAAAGTGACCCGCCGCAAATCTTCTGGAACTGACAACCAAACAAAATAGAAGGAACAACTCGGCCTACAAATTGAAACATTGGACGAAGTGTAAAATTTTAAAAATGGAATTTAATAAATACGAAAGTAAAAACGAACTTTATAAACTGTTAATGTTTACACATGAGCCTATACACACATTAAAGTGACTATTCTTGCAAAGTAATTACTCAAAATATAATTAATTTAAAATATTTTGATTTCAATTTTTAATCAGATGTGATGAGTGAAAGTTTACGGCACTGTGATATAATCACAAAAATATCACAAACAAGTTTTTCAAGCCGACTTTGTAGGTAATAACCATTTGAAACATTCATATTACTTATGTTAACATAAGAATCGGTGATACTAAGTTAATTTCTTCCCTTAGATTTGTGATTTTTTTATAATTAACTTTGAAAATATGTTTTCTCATGCATTCAGTTACTTTACTTTTTTAAATGTAGATTGGTATCAGTTAAACTTCAAGGACTTATTGAAATTTTAGTCAGCAGCGATTTCCAGTCTGCCTGTTGGATAATCGTAAAATCAAGGTTGGTAAGGTTATGATTTTCAAGAGATTGGATTTTTTCAGTAACCTCTGTAAACTCATTTAGTTTTCAAAATACTATTTGCTGTCGTTTTACGTGAGTAGTTTTCGCTCAGTTAGTTCCACAACTTGTGAAATATCAATACTTATTTGTATAATTCGTTTGCTAAATTCACCTTGAGAATTTGTAAAATTAATTTTCTTAAAAAAGGAACCAAGTGTAGCAAAATTCGGGCAGTTAAATGCTGAGTGATTGTATTTAAGATTAAGTTGTATGCATTCGTTGTTTAATGATTTGAGAGTAATACGCAGTCCCACAACTTTCAGGCAATTAGCTCTCCATAGTTTTTATAATCAGTACTGTTATAACATTGTATTTAGTTTTTTACTAATTTTATTACAGGGCTTCCTTAAATAACACGATTTTTATGTGGCTTTTAAAGTTCATTAATCTCCTTCATGTCTCCCATAATTGTTTGGTGGACAATCGTTGATTAATTTTAATTAGGTAAAATTCATATATGTGTAAGATCAGTGAAGAGCAAATAAATCTGTAGTAGGCCTATGATTTTCCAAAATGAAGATACAAGATCAAAGAAAGATGCTTATATATTGTTTACAGTCAGCTTTTTGTGTAACACTTGGTTTCAATAATCGTGTTAAAGAATTCACCAGATATTACATCAGTGTGACTAAGCCTACAGAATTCATCTGATTTGAATCTATTATATAAATATATATTAAAAAATAATTATCTAGTATTTGTTTGTTTTTTATTGATGTCTATAGATTTACTGTTGGTAACTACATAGTTATAGGCAGTGGAGTATGCAGAAATCAATCGGGAGGGGGGGCTTGAACGTTAGCAGTCCATACATTAGCCCAGCGGTTCCCAAACTTTGTCTTGGGCCCCCCTTTGAAATATTGAACCATAACGTGACCCCTCTCATAATGTGGTAGCCACGTACGTTTAACAAGGTATTAATAAGGTAAATAACAAATATAAGTATTTGATAACTGTCGTTTATTAGGTAAATTTTCACCATTTATACTACATATAAAATTATAAATACAGACAACAGTTGTAAATATTCAATTACATTTTTGATTTAAATACTGTTGCAGTTATGAAAGTAACAATATTCTTAGTTTAAATACACAGTTTCTGATAAAAAATCATTATTACTTTGTAAATAAATAATAAATAACATCAATTAAGAATCAGTGTTTCAGAGAGTTTAAATAATGTCTGTTCATTCAGAAGTTTTTGTTTTGAAAAATATCAAATATTTCCCTTCAGCTTTTTTACACAGAATTTTAAATATAACAATAGTTACGTTCATTAACAGCATGAAGTATAAAATGGTAAATCAAAATATTTCAATAATATCATATAGTTGTTGTGGCAGTCTTTAAAACTAATGACTTGGATGGGCCTGTTTCTTGTCACAAAGTCTGTTAAATTGAGGTGTTATATTGGTAAGAGCAACTCTCGTTTCTTTGGTCACATCTAGTCTGGCTCTGTATTTATTTTTAATCGCAGCCAAAGCTGAGAAACCTGTTTCACTTAAAATAAATGGTAGCAAATGGAATTATAACTTTCATTGCTTTTTCGCTCAGCTCCAGATATTCCTTGGCAATGCTAATCCAGAACTCTGGTAATGAACAGTCAGTAAGTGTCTTCTTCAAAGAAGGATCACATTGAAAATCAATAAGTTTTTCTTTTTCTAAAACACTCCGTGATTCAATTTTTGAGACATCTTTCAAACGGGTTTCTAATCCAAGCAAAATTACTCAAATCCTCATAAAAGTAGTGGTCACATCCTCGCCTCAGAGATACAGTGTGATTTAAAAACACATTTTTTAACTCCCCATCAGAAATATCCTTTTTAAATTCGTCCAAGATTTTTAATAATGTGGAAACATTTCTAGATTGTTGGTTTTCATGCTTTGACCCCACAAATCAAGCTTTCTGATGAATGCTTGAATCTTATCATTCCAAGTTAGTATGCTTGCATCTTGTATCTGAAGGGATCTGTTCAAAATGTTCAGATTCTCAAAAATGTCACTGAGGTAAGCCAATTTTATAAGAAAATCTTCATCACAAAAGAACTCAGCTAGGGAATGGTTATCTTTATTTAAAAAACTTCGTTTCTCAGTTCAAAAATACGGTCCAACACTTTACCCCTGGACAGCCACCTTGCTTCATTGTGAAAGAGCAATGAAACATGTTCTGCACCCATATCTTCACACAGAACTTTAAAAATTCTTGAATTTAAAGGGCGAGCTTTTATTAAATTTACTGTTTTCACAACAGTCTTTAACACATCATGCAGTTCAGGACTTAGTCCTTTTGAAGCTAAAGCCTCCCGGTGAATAATAAAATGTGTCCAAACAGCCTCTGGAGCCACAGCTTTGATCCTTGCCCGTAGGCCAGTGTACTCACCAGACATTGCCCGGGTACTGCCTGTACAAAGCCCAATGCATTTATCCCAAGTTAGCTCACTTTGTTTAAAAAAGTTATCAATTATATCAAAAATCGTTTCTGCATTTGCATTATTTGAAAATGGTTAACAAAAAAGGAGCTCTTCCCGGAGTATGGTTTTGTCAACAAATCTAACGTAACCAATTAAATGTGCATCCCTATGTATGTCTGTTGCTTCATCAACTTGAATTGCAAAGTCCTTTCCTTTTAATTTTTCTAATAATTGGTCACATACATCTTCAGATATATCTGAAATTCGTCTTGCCACTGTATTGTTTGACAGCGGAATTGTTTTCAAAGTTTCTGCTTCTTTTTCACATATCATCGTTGACACCATGTCTATTGCCGCTGGTAAGACAAGAGTCTCCCCAAATGCGTGGGCTTTTTTGCATTGAGCAATTCTGAATGAAACTTAATATGAAGCTAAAAGAGCTTTCGATGGTAAACTTGCCGTTTTAGTGAAACTTTTTTGTGCTGATCTAAAACTATTAATCGTATTGTTTAAATTAGCAGCCATCCTTAATATTTCTTTATAAAGTTGCTAAACTGCTACTTTTTTATTGTTTAGACAAAGCTTTTCGTCATCACTGACATCATCAGGTCTTAAACAACCTACAGAGGTTGTTTAAGACCTGATGATGTCAGTGATGACGGAAAGCTTTGTCTAAACAATAAAAAAGTAGCAGTTTAGCAACTTTATAAAGAAATATAAAACTATTAAGTTTCCTAACAAAAAGTCCCTAGGTTTAGTACTGACATCTTTATGTATCCAGGTGCCTTTTTAATTTATTTGGTTTCATACTGTCTGAAGCCAAAACTTGCAAACAAATAACACACTGAGGGCGTTCATCACCGTTAACAATAGTGCTTGTGAAACCTAACGACAGGTAATTGTCATCATACTTTCTTACTTTAGCAGTCCGTGACGTAGATGCGCCCGTAGGTTCTGGATCTGTGGTTGACTCTTGGGAGACCGAACGTTCCATGTCAGAGTTCATACGCTTCATAATAATTGAAAGACACTACTATTTTTAAACGAATTAAAAAGACTGGTTCACATCAATGTCTGAACTTTCATTCACAACACATAACCTCACTACGCTGACAGATATTTGTCAACAATACACAGGTTCTTCCCGCCTTTACCTAAGTTCCCTCTCGATTACACAACTAAAGTAAAGCATTCAACGTGGAACGAGGAACCCCCACCACACCACAGTCAGCGAACGGCCACACCACAACAGCAACACACGGTACACACAAGGATGAGCTCCTCGTCGTAAACGCTAACCTACGACATGACAAATAGTGCATCAAAATTATAAGACCACAACACTCATGCTATTTCATTAATAAAATGAGTTATTCATCATTCCTAATTTTACTTATGTCATGTCGACGACTTAATTATGTGAAATATAAATTTGTTTTAAATTTTGCTTGTTGAACGAGCTCTGCGCCCCCCCTGACACCTTTACGCGCCCCCCTTGGGGGGGCCTACAGTTTGGGAACCGCTGCATTAGCCTACTCTTCTACAACTTATAGTATAAGATAGAGTACATATGCCATTTCATAGTTACAATTTATTAGTAGGCGTATTATTTTCAGTAGGTTTCACATTTTCTTTATTGAAAATGTATTATTCGTGATTGGAGGACTTATGTCTCATTCTATTTTTAATTAATTTTTGAGGTTCATTATAATATTTAACAGTAGATTCATTTTACTTCAGTTAGACTATAATATTTTATATATTAATGTCAGTAGCACTGGGAATAAAGTTTTGCAACATTGGTATTTTAACAGCTATATATTTCATAATAACTTGCTAATAACTAATGTGTCAATACAAAAAACAGTTTTTCATTAAAGTACAGTATTTTTAATGTAATGTTTTTTCATTATTGCAGCAGCATATATTATTATTCATATATTATTCAAGATATGAAATTAGGAACATTATTAAAATTTTCGTTTTATTTATCAGCTGATATCTGCAAAAAAGTGGTGAATTTAATTTAAGTATTATTTTTTAAAAAAAAAGGGTTTATATACTTATTTAAGTTTCATAAAAATATTATTTAATATTTCGCTGAAGTGCCGTCTAATGAGAGCGAGAGAGAGAGAGAGAGAAAACAGGTAGCTTATTGAATGTTACACTCAGCGTAATACACCGCTCAATTAACTACAAATTATAACTGAAGTAATAATTGTTATTATAAACTATTTATTTTGTTAGTATTTATATCCCCGTCCAAATTGGCTGAAATACGCAATTTTATAATTTTAAACGAGAGCCTAAGTAAATTAAAGAAGATTTTTGTGGTTGGGGGGGGGCTTGAGCCTCCCCTGCGTACGTCATTGGTTATAGGTACTCCAATATATGCAACTACAGTTTGTTAGTTTGTTCACAATAAAGAGTAAGTAAACTGAAAAAATGGTAAAATAAAAGTTTTTTGAACAGTTTATTAATTGACTCGTACGTGATAGCAAATTCTGTATTTGATTATGTATTATTATAGACAAGTGTATAAATGTACAATGGTGACAAGCTAAATCCATGCAGATATCAGCCACTCACTCTGGTGGAAATAATCGTAATGACAGATAATGTCATTGTGCTGTTTCAGAAGACAAGCTAATGTCATTAACAGAAGACCCAGTGTTTTGAAGAAAGTAGACGTGTATGAATGTTGACCTATTCGTAATAGAAATTAGGCCATTATCTTTGATAGCAGATTCCAAAGCGCTTGGCATTCATTTTTAGGGGAAAAACCTTTCAGCCTCTGCATTTGATCCTAGTACAAATGCAGTATAGGCCTAATAGAAACACTTCTAAATGAACGTTTACGAAGCTCCCGTAACTTATTCTTCCTAAATTTAACTTTCCTGTAGTTGAGTTATTGCTATGTAGTAATTTCACTATTGTTAATTTAAGACTTTTAACTGTAGTGTACAATTTTTATAAAATATGAAGTATCATTTCCAAACTCAGTACACTTTAATAATCTGTACATATGCCGTCACTTAAAAATATAAAAGGAATGGCATATAGGCCTATAATCATTTGAAGCCCTGAAAGTGTACATAATTGAAGGACAGCATGAAATATTTAACTGATGAAGTACGTATACATGGGTGGAATGCTTTAATTTATTTCCTCTCTTGAATTGAAAACATTGCAGCAGACTTATTGCTAAAAGTTTAAATCTCAAGAAAATTACCATATAGACCATGCAGCCAAAAACATAACATAACACACAGACAATTAAAAAATAAATTGTGCAGTTATTTTCTACTACATGTGATGGACGTAGGATGTGAAAAATGAAAACAATAGTGAACGTTGTTCCTTGTGTTTATCAAAGTGAATAGTGACTCATTTCTGTATGTATCTCATCAGCAGTATCAAATTTGTTTGTTTTTGGTTTTTTTAATGCAATTGGTATAGAATAATTGTGTTTGACATATTTCAGTGCACGATAAAATTGGAAAAACAATTAAAACTGCTAAGACTCCACAAGTTGTAAATTACATAAAAATCAACTGAAGTGTATAGGGGAAGATCATATTCTGTTCACTTTTGTAAACGTTTCACTAGAGACAAGTGAAGCTAAGAAAATATTTTCTCCTGCATACAAAGCTGTTATACTAATATATTTTGTAGACAAAATATGTTCTTTGTAGAAATTATACATGTCCTTCTTAGTCTTCCGTTCAACCTGTGTAGTGGGGAAAAATTGTTGTTTTCTAAGAAAATGATAAATGTGTTCTCCTCCCATGTACTCTTTATGTAAGAATTAGGATAAAACCTTATTCCAAAGTGTGTGTGTGTGTGTGTGTGTGTGTGTGTGTGTGTGTGTGTGTGTGTGTGTGATATGAGGAACCAGGTCTGTTTTTAGAAAACAAAAGGTTGAACAAATGATAAATTTAGAGACTAAATATTTTGGCTTCACTGTTTACAGTGATTATTTATTATTATTATTCCCGCTGTACAATGTTTACACATTTTCCGGAACCAAAGACTACAGAAGTGATTGAATTCTCATCTTCCACTGCTGGTTATCTACCCAAAGATCTTCAATTTCTCATTCCTCAATGTATAGACTGAATTTCTTCTATCCAGGTGATAGGTGGTCTTTCTCTTTTCCTTCTTCCTAGTGGGGTCCATACCATAACTCTCCGTGGCAATCTTTCCTATGCCATTCTTTTCATGTGTCCATAGCATTGTAATTTTTTTATTTGGATAAAATCAACAATTGATTTTCCACATTCATTGTATCCTTAATGACTTAATTTCTAATTTCTCACGTCTGGATACTCTTGCAGAACGTCTCCAAAAGTCCATCTGTGCTGTCATTAATTTTGTTGTTGTGTGTTTATTAATAGTCCAAACATCTGAGCCGTAAGTCATGATACTTCTAACAATGGTTTTAAATATTTTTATTTTAGTTTCTGCTGTAATTTGCTTATCCAACTCAGTTTTCCATTTAATGTAGATATTGCCATCTTCCCTAAATTAATTCTGGATTGTATTTCTTTGTCTTGCTTACCACTGGCCATAATTTTCACCCCTAAATACTTGTAAAAAAACAACTATATACCTAAGGCTTTTGCGGCCGGCATTAACAGTGTTGGAAACAGACTGACTAAAGTCCACGCTATTGGGCTGTGGTCCACTCCTGTAGTTACTAACAGACGTTTCTGCCTCTCCTCTGGAGGCCATCTTCAGTATACAATAATGATTCGCCAACTGCACGGTCTTTGTCAGTTAACCATAGTACTGTGGCAGAAAAATCACGAAGCAAATACTATTCATAAAATCATTTTGTATTTTGCATTTCAAGCATACATGCCTTGTATTCAGTTTGCTTCAGAATGTACTGTAAGAGTAAGAAGTAAAAAATGATTAATTTAAGAACCGTTATTTTATTTCAGTGCAGAAATGGCAGCGGATGACGCAAAATTGACAGGTCTCAGCAAACACTTCAATTCAACAACTTTCAAGGGAAGAGCAAATGTAAGAAAACATAACTACAGTAAAGTTGTTCTTAAATGCCAACCTCCTGTTCCTGAAGCTCCTTTTCTTCCTGAAAATAGAGGTCAACAGTTAAGAAGTTAAATGTTCATGTAACCTAGTATGTGTGCCAGACTAAACAACAGTGATTTTATGTACTTAGTTTTGCTCTTTCAATAAGGTTTATATATTTTTTAATTCTATAAATAAGAACGAATAGTCGTAAGTATATATATATGAATTTATATTATAAAGTAATAATTAAAATTTCTTGTTTTTCCATATTTACATTATATTGTAATATTGTAGGAATATTGTAAACACTCATGTTTATATATGATTAAATTTAACTCCCGGGCTGTTTGGCCGTGGTCTAAAGTTTCAGACAAAACCAGACGTTTCCGCAGTACCACTGACTGCCATCTTCAGTGAAAATGAGTCAACGCTAACATGGGATGTTGTACGTTAGGACCACTACCACTACTGGTCCTAACGTATAACATCCCATGTTACCGTTGACTCGTTTTCACTGAAGATGGCAGTCGGTGGCACTGCTGAAACGTCTGGTTTTGTCAGACAGATTGGACTACGGCCAAACAATCCGGAAATTAATTTTAATCAAAATGACACCAGCCGTGTAAGCCTTCGTACAACATAACTCATGTTTATAGTTTTATTCACAAAAATCTACCCCTCCTCCCTGTGAAAGAAGTCCGTGCTGCACCTCTGTTACATTTTACTGTTTATTCATATTTTCTTTGCAAATAATTCTGATGATTCATGTTATTTATTATATTGGCCAATGATAGATTACTTCTGCAAGTGTGTGTGTGTTTATATTTTATGTAATTCTTACACTTGTGGAATTAATCCAAAATTCGATAATATAAGACAAACCTGTATTATTATGTATACTATTCTTAACATTATAGTATAGTAACACATTTTGCATTGTACCACATAGTTGGGTAAGGCTGAAAGTGGCTATTAGAAATGGTAAATGCATACTAATTAAAATGAAATATTACATTGAATTTGTAGATTTACCTATTGACAAAGTGTCGCTTTGATTGGTATACAGTTTGTTATTGTTATTTGAAATCCAGGATCTTTTCAGTTTAGTGGCAGCATGCTGTAAGCAATTACTCGATGTAGCAAAATCGCCAGTAACAACGCATTTCACCCTCCACACGTAGCGATAACCAGTGGCAGATTGTATTTTTATTTTCATTTTGATCTACATATTTTTTTTATATTTATTTTTACATTTTTTATATTTATATTTATTTTTACATTTTTTATATTTATATTTTATTTCTAATTTAATAGAAATTTACATTTTATTTTAGTTACATTTTATTTACAATTTTTCTTACGTTTTACAATTCATTTCTTACATCACTAACAACTATAAATACAACGATACATTTCATAATTCATTATAGCTACAAATAAAATAGAATATAAATTACTGAGGAGGCATAAATTGAGTAAGGTTGTGTACTCCTTACACCAACAGTAAATAAAGTATACGATTGTGCGGAAATCTAATCGAGAATTATTTAGGAATGTATCCTGTCACACTTGTTTGGATTCCCAGCAGTCCTTTTTAGAACATACCCAATGGTCTTTACCTGTTGTATACAGTTTAATTTGACAGCCATTCGTACAAACTCTTGGGTTATGCAAAAAATTTTGTTTCTTAGAAACTATCGATGAATCTTTGTGGGGAATCCGTGCTGTTAACTGAAGGAAATTCATGATACGCTACTACACTTGCGACTGCAGCATACAGAGTAACAGGCCACGCTGTCACCATGGAATGGTTGCAAAATGCGTTGGAGGGTGAAATGCGTTGTTACTGGCGATTGCTATGTCGAGTAATTGCTTACTGCATGCTGCCACTAAACCGAAAAGATCCAAAATCCATTTTCCCAGTATATTCTGATTCAAAAACTGGAGTGATTTAAATTGGACCTCACATTCACAGCAAGGAAAGAGTATAGTTTTGAAAATGTGTGCTGATTAAGCAATAGTAACAGATACCTGATATTCTTTCTTAAAGCACTGAGTGAATGTAACTTGTAACAGAAAAAATGTACAGTAATCCTCCGTTATAACGGACAGCTCTAAGAAACACAGAATGTTGAAAAATCAAAAACAGTCAAGCTCAAAATTTTTAAATAAGTGAAGTAAAAGATATTTGAACTTTGTCATTAGGTATTTCTAGTAATAAAAAAAAATGAAAACATATCTTCTTGTTATGATCACTTTCGACAGATTCGTGAGTTATTGACTAAAGAAATTAACTCTAGTCAGTCTCGAAGAAAAATTAGTAATTTTTTAAGCCAGTAAATACATAGGAAAGTGATTCTGATACGTAGTAGCCATCTTGATTTTTAAGGAGATAGCCTTTGAACAAAGTTTTTTTATTATAATTTTGAATATTTTGTGTAAACTGTTCTATACAATAGACTGAGTTTTTGTTACTTTTATGTTATGTTTACTGTAACTGGTTTTATTGCTGTCCAGTTATCTCTTTTATATAAATACAGTAAAATAAATGGTTTCTATTTTTATTCACGTAGGTTAAATGAGTCATGGTAGTTTATAATGAGGCATTATAAGGGCTAAATGCTATATACGAGGTGTGTTAAAAAAAAAGACCAAACTTTTTCAATAACACATCAACCCGCACAAACAGCGCACTGCGACTTTGGGCGCAACTATTGATAGTTTTTGACAACAAACTACCAATTACTCTGTTCAGCTATTAGTATTAGTCTTTGAGCTATATCGGATTGAGTGGGGACTTGCGCATGATGACCATCGGATTAGTGACATAGTGATTAAGAAAGACTTTGACAACGTGTGCCAGTGAAACTTTGCGGCAAAACTAGGTTAAAACTTTACAGACACAGTCTGGTTATTGAATTAAGCATACACAGAGGCCTGCATGAACCGAATTATAATTTTAAGCATTTTTAAAAAGGGCAAAAACATAGGTCAATGCAGATCAAAATGATGTTGAAGACCATGGCAAGAGAGCTAGTGCTGTGGTAACTAAAATCATCGTACAGACTTTCTGAGAGAATGCACAGCCATGTAAGGTCGTAAAATTGAATTTTGATAGAAGACTTAAATATATCGTATCGCTCAAAAATTCGTGCTGCGTTTGTTAACTGACAATTAGAAAGAGGCTCATTTTGGATTCGATCAGCAAATGGTGACCAATGCAATTGGTAATGACAACTTTGGAATTCAATGGAAATTGCTCTGTAAAGATTTTAATGAAGTTAGCAGCAAAATTTTATACACACACGTTGTGTTAAGATCTTCAATATCACTTCATTAAAAATCTGACAGACTTTGTGTCCTCATGCCCACTACATCTTATGTAGCTTGAATACTGATGATAATGACTGGAAGGAGATAAGGCATTCTGGCACCAAAAACTGTTGCTAGCAGCACTTAATTTTGCAGGTTGACATGCTATACAAATAGTTTGGTCTTTTTTTGAACACATCTCGTATACAGTTAAAACGGACTTTCAATATAACGGACACCTCAGAGCCCCTGTTAGTCTGTTATAATGGGAGATTACTGTAATTAATATATATAATTTTAGTGTGAAAAGTAAACAAAGAATATAAACTTCTTGTTGTTTGTAGTTTTCATTGATGTTTATAATAAATAATGTTTATTCTCTTTACAGGTAGCAAAAGCTACATATGCAGGAATTGCTCTTATAGGTCTGTACTTTTACCTTAAACCAAAGAAGAAGTAAAAAAGGACTGTTACTACAGAACGGCTTACATTAACAGGATAAGAAGTGTAGACATAATTAAACAAGCTGTTCATTAATATAATTTATGAATAATGTAAAATAAAAACACTTTGTTAGTTAGTGAGAGTATATTATTTTATCTTCATATTTATTCTGTATCTATGCACATATTCAGTTGTCCTTGTATTTATGTTAATACAAACATATACCTTTCAAGTATGTTTACTTCCATGTTCTGTATCATGAAAAAAATGTATGGTGATCACGAAAAACAATCCTGTTTGAGATACGGGCTGATTCTGATTGTACTACCCTCAAAACATGAAGAAAAGTCGTTTTCAGAAAAGTGTCTGTATGTAGAATTTTTTCAATGGTGAACGATAACTGCCAAAAATTCAAACAGAATTAAATAATTTTTGGTATACTGCACTGTCAAATAAATACCGGGAATTGTTCGATAAAACACATAATATTGGTTTAATCGTCAAAATTTATTTTGTCACCTTGAAAATAGGCTCCATTTGATGCGTTACACTTATGCCAACAAATACGCCAGTCATCGAAACAATTCTTATAGGCACTTTCCGGTATGGCCTTCAGCTCCTTGTGCGAATTTTATTTTATGACTTCAATTGACTCAAAACGTCTTTCACGAAGTGGTAATTTGAGTTTGGGGAACAAAAAAAGTCACATGGGGCCATATCTAGTGAATAAGGTGCTTGGTCGATGACATTCGTTGACTTTTTGGTCAAAAATTCACGTACAAGGGTCGCTGTGTAGGACGGCGCATTGTCGTGGTGCAAAATCCAAGAATTGTTCTTCCATGAATCTGGCCTTTTCCGGTGAACATTCTCTCTCAAATGCCCAGATAATATTGTTTGTTGACTGTTTGCCCTTCCGGAGCGACTTTGACGTGGTTTTTTTGGTTTCGGCTCGTTATCGAAGCGCCATTCCGTAGCTTGTTGGTTGGTTTGCATGTCAAACTCATAAACCCACGTCTCATCACCCGTTATGATGCGTTTCATGAATGTAGGGTCAGAATTGGCTTGTTCAAGCATGTCTTCAGCAACCTGTTTGATGTGCTCTTTTTGAAGAAAGTTCAGCTCCTTCGGAACGAGCCGTGCCGTAACGCATCTCGTGCCCAAAACGTCAACTAAAATGGTGCGAGCGGATTTGTGAGACATGTCCAGATCCAGAGCAGTCTCTCTTAAGCTTGAACGACGATTTTCCATCACCATTTCCTTCACTTTGACGATGTTTTCGTCAGTCGAAGATGTTGAAGGTCGACCGGAACGAGGTAAATCATAACCACTTCACGGCCTTCTTTGAATGCTTTGTACCATTCGTATGCTCATGTTTTTGATAAAGCTGACTCACCGTAGGCCTTCTCCAACATTTTCAATGATTCAGCGTAAGAAATTTCGTTGGCAACACAAAATTTGAGGCAAACCCTTTCTTCGATATTTTTATCCATTTTAAAAATAGCAGAGCCCACTTGAGGTCAACTAACCTAATCAAAAGTTGTAAACAAACTAGTCAACAGATCACGCCACAACTCTACGTATCAATTAGGTACACTGCTACCAACTTATGCAAAAAAAATGTTCATACCTTTTACGTGGGCTTTTTAAATTAACAATTCCTGGTATGTATTTGACAGAATGTATGTGCGTCAGTTGTAGATAACTCAAGGCCTATTGACTTTGGTGAAGATCAGTTAAGGGGAAGGGGTAGTTTACCTGCAATGTTTTATATTTTAACAAGAGGAAAGTACTTAATTTTTATAAATAAAGTATCCTGAAAAGGTCATAATAATCCACTGAAGAAAGGTAGATAAAATATCTATAAATGAAAATGATAGTTGAAGGGGCAGGGGATAATTTTTTGTGATGTATACTATGTTATCGGCAACAAAGAAATAGTTTGTTGTTAAAATTCCTTTCCGGGCTGTTTGGCCATGGTCCAATGTTTTCTGCAAAACCAGATGTTTCGGCAGTGCCATCGTCAGTAAAAATCGAGTAAGCTAACGTGAGGTGGTATACGTTAGTGACCACAGTACTGTGGTTAAGGCTGAAGAAAGAAGTAGTTTCTATAAAAATATTTCATTTCTAAAATGGTTTTAAATATAAATCTTAGAATATGGAAGTCATGTATGGTTCTCCGCACTGATATTTTACTCAAGTTACAATAAACAGGAATTTTATACTATTTCTTAACACATTCATAAACCATAAAGTGAGTAATTACAAATTACAGTTAAACTAAATGTTAGACATTTAAAGAGGTAGCAGTTTAATTACTATTGCTCCATTGTACATATTCCATAATCTGCAATACAAATTAATTAACTAAGTTGCAAATTATGCAAGTTAATTTATAGTATTAAATATGTAATATGTTATAAAAGAAACGTTTGTAACAGTTTATCAAAATTGAGTCTGTTTATATAATTCATAAAAGATTTACAGAATTCACTAGTAGTCATCTTACGATCAGTTTTTCTACATATATAAGGTCCTACTTGAGCAAGGCATGTTTCCTTTCAAGGAACTCGCAAAAAAAAACAATGTGGTGCGATGTCGTCCAAGAAGAAACGAAAAGCATACTGGATCCTGTAAAATGCTGAATTGGTGGAGGTTCTCCGTACTTTTTGTATGTCCTGACAATATTTGGGTCAATCTATAATTTATAGTGTATTTCTATTTCCTTCTGACTACTATCATAGGGGAAAATTCTTTTGAAACTTAACATGTCACTGTTTGACCATAAAATGTAATATGCTGTACTTATTTATGACTAACGTTTCAAGAAGAAAATCCAGATGTGGGTGTGATTTTGGTGGAAACTGTAGAATGGATGAATATAGGAATCAGCAGCTGCTCCATTTTACCTATTTTTTTCAGCTTTGCCATTACATATTTCCCGTATTTCATTACTTTAACTTTATTAAAAATTATGTTGTACTGATGTTGCAAATTGAATGTAGCAGTCCTTATTATTTCCAAAAAGGGCATAATATGATTGTTACCCCTGTATTTGAGAATACGCTACCCTTGTTCATTGCTCACTTTATTACAATCCTACCCTCTTTATAACTGAGTAGTAATGAAGAAAGTTATAAATTGCCAGTAATTCAGCCTGGCTGTAACTACATTCCTCTGAAACTCAATATTTCCTCACAGACACTTTTTTTATCCATTCAAATAAGTAGCAAATGCAGAACTTACCCTCTTATTCATTCAGCAACCATCAGTGTAAACTATCAAAGCATTCTTAAATATCTCAGGATCAGGGCCGAACCGTGCCACCGCACAGGGCAGCAAATTTTAAAGGGCAGCAGATCTGGGGTGTTAAGTTTTGAAATCGAGGGAAAAAATAAAATTGTTCACTTAATTTCATCACAATATGTAACACCAGTAATAATTACTTTATGTTTAAAGTCAGCGGAGTTTAACGAAGAATCGAAAACTCGTGAACGAGAGAACATAAACCTGATTTTTTCGAAGCTCAAACTTATTAAAACTTGTCTCAGATCGAGCCTCCAGGTGGTCTAGTGGCTAACGTGAGCGATTGATGCGCTCATGGTCCTGGGTTCATTTCCCGGTGGAGGCTCCGTACAGCGTCCACTCAGCGTCGTGAGCCAAAACTGAGTAGGCGCTGAGATAACAGCGCCGCCTCTTGGCTGTGAATACCACAACTAGCGGCTGGTGGCGCGTAGTACTAGCCATATACCGTCACACTAACACAAATGCCGCACGGTACGCCTTGGTCCTTAACGGACGGTTGAGCGGAGGTTTTTTTTTATCTCAGATCGAGTATGTCCGAGACTCGCCTGAGTGGTCTGGCGACTATGTCTACAGAACATCAGTTAGCTGAATCACTTGATTACAACGAAGTCATAAAGGAGTTTGCCAGTGCAAAAGCTAGACAAGTATTTTTTAAACTAAGGTATATGATACATTACTTTTGTTATATTTCAATCATAATGAATTTTTGTCATCACATAGGCATTCATTTTTATTGTCTCACGACTCCTTGTATTGTCTCTACAATTTTTATTGTAGCCGTTCCCCGCATCATAAACGCGAAAAAGTTCTAGTTATTTGATAAACACAACAATGCAAACATTCCTAGTCGTCATTTTAAGGCAATTGCCGTATCTTTAGTAGGTCTAGTTTGCGTGACTGTGTTCAGAGTTAAAATAGGGAAGGGGGCGGCACTCATAAATACTGTACAGGGCGGTAGAAGTGCTGGGGCCGGCCCTGCTCAGGATCCAAACCTTGTGTGTGTGAGAAAGAGAGAGAAATAGAAAGAGTATTTCTGCTGGTTGAGAGCAAAGTATGTGGAGCTTTGTATAGTCTTTATAAGTATGTAAAAAACACATAATATACACTTTGTGAACTTAATGTCCAAATTATATGGCTGCAAATTCTAAATTATGGCTTTGCTTACAAATTATATGGCTAGTTTTTGCATTTGCATAGCGGTATCCTGTTATTCTTTAACAGTCGATCCCTGAAGTTTTAGCAGTAATTCAGCTAATGGTTACCCATGTTAGTGCTGAACATGCACTCATGTTCAGACATGCATTAAACCAATTTTGAATTCCTTCCTCACCAACATCAACTATAACCTGATCTAATGTTATTCCTGTTGATAGATAAATGCTAACTAGATATCCAAGCATTAAAGGAAAATTGTTAATGATAACAAAAAAAGGGAATTATAAAAATTTGTTATCTTTAAATGATAAAGATATTTCTATTACAGGAATGGAATTTCCATAATTGTTGATCATGAATTTTTTTATTTTTCAATATTTGTTAGTATGAATAATGAATGGCATATATTGGTAATTATCGTGTTCAATGTAAGGGTCGTAGTTTATATCACTTATTCCAAATGAGTTATTAGCAAGCTCTTTTGACAGATATTCCATCATAAAATGAATTGTACTCCTTTACAAAAGCATGATTCCACAAATAATCCAGAGCATTTTCTGATGATGCAGCAGAAGCATTGTGACAGTTATGAACTGCATTAAGTAATCAGTACAATACATTTTTGTATCTTTAGATGTTTTGGAATAGAATTTTTTAATTTCTACAATTCTTCACATTATATATACAGTATTTTTAAAAGAATTGTCTCCCATATTAAGTATATGAAACTGAGTGATTAAAAGTTTGTAACTATTCCACTTGCAGTTCTGTTAAGTGTCGTAAGGATCTTTTCTACTTTCAAACTCTAAATCTGTCACTATAATATTGACGACTCGGAACACTAAGTTTTTTATAAGTAAAAACGTAAAGTTTTACCTTACAGCCTAAACCGGCTTTCACCTATAGAAGGCTTCATCAGAGGCTGTCGTTAGTAGCGCTGTTCGTCTTGTTGTTGGTGACGAGATAGTTTTTCGAAAGATCGAAGCTGTGTGTGTGTGGTGAGATGTGTTCGAATAATGCGTGCGATTTGAATTGTGTCTGTTCGTTTAGGATTTCGTTTTTATTTGTTTTTGCGTGTTTGTATATTTCTAATTGTTCTAGAGTATCTAGTTTTCGGCCTTTTGTGTGTACGTGTAGTATGTTCATGTTATTGTCAATGTTTTTATATGTGTGGTTTGCTTCAATGAGGTGGTTTGCGAAGGTAGATTCTGTAGTGGTGTGGAGTGCTTTTGTGTGTTCAATGTATCTCTGTTTGAAGCTACGTCCTGTCTGGCCTATGTAGAATTTATTGCAATTTGAACAATTTAGCTTATATACACCGGGTAGATCGAATTTGTTTTGTGCTTTGGGCATGCGTTTTGATAGTGTGTGTTCTGTTTTGTTAGTAGTTTTGAAAGCGATTCTGTATCCTGCTTTTTTGAATTTGTGGGCAATTTTTTCTGTTTGTTTGTTGATGTATGTTAGTGTTATGAATTTGTTGTTTTCTGTCTTTGTCTGTTGTTTGTTTTGTGTAGGAGTTTACTGACTATTGTTCTGTCATAACCGTTAGATTCTGCTAGATATTTTATCGTGTTTAGTTCGTCTTTGTAGTCTATTTCATCTAAGGGGATGTTGTTAAGTCTATGTATCATGGTTCTAAAAGCAGCTAGTTTGTGTTGTATTGGGTGATTGGAGGTGTTGTGTATTAGTGTGTCAGTTGTAGTTGGTTTTCTGTATATACTGAATTTGTGCCTGTGTTCTAGTTTTGTGATGGAGAGGTCTAAGAAGTTTATGGTATTGTTGTGTTCGTATTCGGCAGTGAAGGTTATGTTTTTACGTATTTTGTTTATTTTATTTTATTTATTTTTTTTTTTTTTTTCCGGCAGGGCAGGTGAAAATCTCTATAGACACACTGGAGCCCCGTAGCTCCAGGTAGTGTGGGACTCTAACCCACTAAAAACACCTCCCTTTGCAACAACTGAGCGAGCCCAACAAGTTGCTTTTCTTTAATATTACGTCACGGTTTATGGGGTAGAAGCCCACTGGCTGTTCCCCGGGTTGAGATTATTGTCTTTCTCTCTTTTAGAGTTTTACAGATTTAAATGCACTAATGTGTCACCAAATCTTGGGGCTTCAATCTTTTAAGCCTTCTTAGCGTGTGCAGAGCTTCTTCCACCACGCAAAGCATTTCAGGATTTATATGAGTCTGAATTCTCATGTCATGGTTAACTGCATATTTTGTTACGATTTCACTGACATATTCTACTTTGAGATCTTTGTGCAGATTGTCATTCCTAATATACCAGGGGGCATCAACGATACTCCTAAGTACTTTGTTTTGAAAAGTTTGTATCATTTGAATGTTAGATTTCTTGGTGCATCCCCAGAGTTGTACACCATAAGTCCACACAGGTCTCAGCACTTGTTTATACAACAGCAATTTGTTTTCAACTGTTAGTTGTGAATTCCTACCTAACAGCCAGTACAATTTCCTGAATTTTATGTTGAGTTCCTCTTTCTTTTTTTTTACATGCTATTTTGTTTATGTGCATTAGTAACTGTTCACATTGTCTTTTGTTTCCCCTGTATAGTATTAGAATGTCATCAACGTATCTGTGCCAATATAGTATTTTATGTGAGTGTCTGTCATTGTTTGTGAGTATTTTTGTTTTTTCTAAGTGTTGGAGGAAGACTTCTGCTAGTATACTATAATACTATACAGGGGAAACAAAAGACAATGTGAACAGTTACTAACGCACATAAACAAAATACATAAAAACATAACCTTCACTGCCGAATACGAACACAACAATACGATAAACTTCTTAGACCTCTCCATCACAAAACTAGAACACAGGCACAAATTCAGTATATACAGAAAACCAACTACAACTGACACACTAATACACAACACCTCCAATCACCCAATACAACACAAACTAGCTGCTTTTAGAACCATGATACATAGACTTAACAACATCCCCTTAGATGAAATAGACTACAAAGACGAACTAAACACGATAAAATATCTAGCAGAATCTAACGGTTATGACAGAACAATAGTCAGTAAACTCCTACACAAAACAAACAACAGACAAAGACAGAAAACAACAAATTCATAACACTAACATACATCAACAAACAAACAGAAAAAATCGCCCACAAATTCAAAAAAGCAGGATACAGAATCGCTTTCAAAACTACTAACAAAACAGAACACACACTATCAAAACGCATGCCCAAAGCACAAAACAAATTCGATCTACCCGGTGTATATAAGCTAAATTGTTCAAATTGCAATAAATTCTACATAGGCCAGACAGGACGTAGCTTCAAACAGAGATACATTGAACACACAAAAGCACTCCACACCACTACAGAATCTACCTTCGGAAACCACCTCATTGAAGCAAACCACACATATAAAAACATCGACGATAACTTGAACATACTACACGTACACACAAAAGGCCGAAAACTAGACACTCTAGAACAATTAGAAATATACAAACACACAAAAACAAATAAAAACGACATCCTAAACGAACAGACACAATTCAAATCGCACGCATTATTCGAACACATCTCACCACACACACACAGCTTCGATCTTTCGAAAAACTATCTCGTCACCAACAACAAGACGAACAGCGCTACTAACAACAGCCTCTGATGAAGCCTTCTATAGGTGAAAGCCGGTGTAGGCTGTAAGGTAAAACTTTACGTTTTTACTTATAAAAAACTTAGTGTTCCGAGTCGTCAATATTATAGTGATATTTAGTTAAGTAACGGACACGTCATGGACAACGAAATCCAAGAATCTAAATCTGTGTTAAAGAAGGTCATTCCATCTCAAATGAACCAGAAAAATGCAACCCATCAACTCGGATTTTCATGAAATTTGGTACAAATGGTTTGTTTACATATATAATGACTGGTTTAAAATTTCAGGCCTCTATCTTAAGCCGTTTCAGAACTAGAGCAGCCTGATTTTCAACGTAAAATACTAAAAAAATTCATCCGCGACTGTCGCGAATTCAATAAGTAGTTTTAAATTTATTTAATTTCTCCTAAAATTGAAGTAGGAAAGATTTGAAATTTTCCATACTTATGTAAAATTTTCTGCAGAATTCAAATATTGTGTCAGATTTGTTGTAATCACATTATGAAGGGTCATTTGAGCCTTCAATATAGAAATATTACTTTCTTTTAAATGTCCACAACTTAAATTACAAATTCCTGTGTACAGACTGTAGTTACAGTGTCCCAATATTATGGCTGGTATCATTGGAAAGAGAAGAAAATTTCCTTTAAAACAGACTTAAAAAATCTTTGGGGAAATGACAACTACACTAGTAGTCATAAAAAACAATATTTAGGGCATATTAACAAATTAATCCACTTTTACACACAGAAACAAAAATTTATTCAAATAATATCCACATTTACATGTACAGGAATAGAAATTTATTCAACTGATTATCAAAAAATACAATTTAGGCTACAAAGTATTCTAAGAATATAAATTAGCTACAAATTATTCCATTTCTCATTTATCAATTTTTGGCACTCTACTGAAATTTGATATTGCCTGCCTGTCATTGTTGTTGGTTGTTCTATAGTACATAATATATTTTGAAATGGGATCCAACAAATATCAACCCTATCTGGCCAATAAAAAGATACTGATGGACCTGCTGGATGCATAAATCTAATTCTGGCATCTCCCTGATCTAAATTTATAATTTCAATATGACCAATATACCATTTAGAATCGTATTTACAGCAAACAAAAGAATTTATTTTCAAGGAGTCTGCTATAGGTGTTTGCACATCAGAAAAGTTAAATTGTAAAGCATAGTTATTGTCACTGCTAACTCTTTTTGCAGCCAGAGTATTGGTTGATAAAGGTATGAATTGGTGGAAACTTCTGGTGCCAGTCACAGTTTTTGTTTTGTAAATAGCTGTTGCAGATTAGTTCTTGTAGAACTTACTTCTTTTTCTTCTATATAAAAAAAATGGATTTTAGAAAATTTTTCTTTGCAAAACTCTAACATTTTTTTAGGATCAGAAATTTGCTCCTTGTATGGTCTCTGTAAATTGGCCTTTGTCACCATTTGTTTCACACTGCCCCCAATACCATCACAAGGTGATTTTCCATGGCTTGTTGCAAAGAAAGACCATGTGGCAGTGATTCCAAAATCAACCTCGTGATGGCACAAATTTAAAAAACTTTTGCAATTTTTGTATTGAGCACTGCACCCATCTGTAAAATACTCTATTTTATTAACAGTAGGACAGTGATGCTTAATTGACTCTACAATTTTTGACTGAATTTTATAGACAAAAGCAACATCATGATTTAAATCATCAGAAATATAACATAATGATAAATGGCATAGTTCTTCAGTATCAGGATTTTTGTAGTATATAACGGCAGGATGTATAGTGCACGACATGTGAGTCCAATGGTAGCTTTGTGCTGCATCTTGTAGCACAAAACCATAATTTTCAGCAAAATCCATTAATACTAATGCCTCATTTTCATTTATATTATTTTTTCTCTCTTTCAAATACGCAGCTTGACTTTTTGCTATATAACCATGTGGAACTAAAGTTTCTAGTTTAGTTACTAACATATCAGTAAACTCATTAAATGGTAGGGTCATATCAATAAGCTGAGTTCTGTCGACTGATATCCACTGATGGAAATTTATTTCATCATCTTCCTCAAGTTGAAATTTAGTTTCAATGTAATTTGTTAAATTTGTTGAAGGAGGACATTTATCACAAATTCTTAACATGCAATCCCTATTTTCTTTACTACAAACAATTTTATCTATGAAATAATTTACATCATCTTTCATATTTAAATTTAGGCCACGTAAAAGCAAGTCAGCATTCTGGTGTATGGTGCATACACAAACAGCATGCGTTCCTGATGAACCAGCAAGTACACACCATTTAAGACGCATTTGACAAAATTTTGAAAAAACCAATTTAATGTTAGGATGAATTTGCTTAAATGTTGCATACAACTCTTCTAAATTACTAAGTATTAAACGTTTCTGAGCATGAACATTCTTTTTTATGCTGACATAATCTTTCGTACCGGGCATCAGTCGACTGTACTCATCATCTTCATAAAAATTCCTTACAAGTAATACAGTTTCATTAGGTAACTCTCTGCCTTGGTTTGGGTCAGGCAGTGAACAGATTCCTTTCGTATTAAGAATCTCAATAGCTTCACGCACCATTCTTTGTGATACACCAAAACTTCGTTGAATTTTTTCTCTTGTCCATGATGGAGGAGCAAAAGTAAGAATACGAATCTTTTCCCGCCTACTAAGAGTTGGTAATTTTTCTTTCATTAATTCAACCAGTCTATCTAAATCATTAGCCTTTTGTTTTTCCTCATGTTTACTTGCTATACTTTCATCATCGGAACTACTGTCTTTGCGTAATTTTTCTTCTGGAACATGAAGCACACGAGCCACTTTCTTTCAGAGATTTTGCCTAGCTGCCTTTATTTTACGTTTCCCATAACTTACTTTTTGGTGTGGAGCTAGAGAATGCATTTTCATTGGTGAGTCATCTATACCTGTTAAACTTGTATTAAGTTTATCCAATTCTTCTGTATCTTTTGCTGCTTCCACTTCAGTACCTTCATACGTAGTCTTCACTTCACTGTTGTTTTCATCACTGCTCTCTTTGTTTGCCTCCTTTTGATCTGCACTTGAAATTTCACTTAAGGCATGCTTACGGCATATTGAACACAACTTCTGCCCTGGAATCACAGTGGGCCTAACATGTAATATCTCACGGAACTGCTTAGCAAGATCAAGTGAAACAACTCGCAACTCACGCTTTATTGCTTTTGTGTGTCTTTTAAATGGATCACAACAACGCAAATGAGCATAACTTTCATACCGATCCAGGTACTCAATTTTATGGTGATTGCAAACATTACTTAAATCACCCTGTTGCTCAATTCCTGTTCGCCAAAGCAACAGTTCTTTCTGTACATCAGTGAATGTGGTAGCCACAATGTTGGTCACAACAGGTGAATAGATAGTCTTATGGCACTCTGCTTGCAGAAAAGTACCAATGCTGCATGGTGGGTAACTTGTGCCATCTACAGGTCTACTTGCCATACTCCTGCAAAAGTTAATTTGTTACAACAGGGGTTTACTTCTCCTATAAAATGAACAACAGTAAATTGATCATGCTGCTTTATAAGTATTCAATTGTAACTTACCAATGTAATGAAAATATAATGTTCAAATTGTGCACTAACTACACTAGCTGCAACTTCTCATGGCAGCCATTTTGAAAGATGCATGATCAGTAGTGACACCTGGTGTGGGAGGGAAATTTGAAAAGTCTTCTATGATGAAGTGATATTTTTTTAACTTACCCTGTTTATTTCTATCACAGGCCTAGTTGTCATTTCCCCAAAGATTTTTTAAGTCTGTTTTAAAGGAAATTTTCTTCTCTTTCCAATGATACCAGTCATAATATTGGGACACTGTAACTACAGTCTGTACACGGGAATTTGTAATTTAATTATCTTGTTGATTCATCCTCTTCGTTCACTTATTAATTTAATAATATATATAAAACTTTCACATATGAACTAATCGACATTCAGTATACTCCCACTGAAGAAGAGGTACATCACCTTGAAACGTTACGTTTGGGAAAGTGACAACGAATAGTAAGTTCATATGTGAAAGTTTTATATATATTATTAAATTTGTAATTTAAGTTGTGGACATTTAAAAGAAAGTAATATTTCTATTTTGAAGGCTCAAATGACCCTTCATAATATGATTACAACAAATCTGATACAATATTTGAATTCTGCAGAAAATTTTACATAAATATGGAAAATTTCAAATCTTTCCTACTTCAATTTTAGGAGAAATTAAATAAATTTAAAACTACTTCTTGAATTCGCGACAGCCGCGGATGAATTTTTTTAGTATTTTAGGTTGAAAATCAGGCTGCTCTAGTTCTGAAATGGCTTAAGATAGAGGTCTGAAATTTTAAACCAGTCATTATATATGTAAACAAACCATGTGTACCAAATTTCATGAAAATCCGAGTTGATGGGTTGCATGCTGTGGTTCAGTTGATATGGAATGACCCATACCTTTCTACTTCCATGTTCTGTAAGGAAATGGAAGTATGGTAAGCGCGAAAAAAACATGTTCGAGATAAGGGCAGATTCTGATTGTACTACTCTCAAAACATGAAGAAAAGTCATTTTCCGAAAAGTGTCTGTATGTAGAATTTTTTCTATGGCGAACTGCCAAAGCTTTGCTACAACAGACTGGCGCAAAATCAAACAGAATCAAATAATTTTTTGCATATATGTTTGAGTTGTAGAGAGCTCAAAACCTATTGATTTTGGTGAAGATCAGTTAATGGGGAAGGGGTAGTTTACCTGCAAAGTTTGACATTTTAACAAGAGTAAAGTACTTAATTTTTATAAATAAAGTATCCTGAAAAGAAGGTCATAATAATCCACTTTAGAAAGGTAGATGAAATATCTATAAATGAAAAGGGTAGTTGAAGGAGGAGGGAGTAATTTTTTGTATTGATGTTAATTTTTTTAATTTATTCGACCAAAAACTTAAAAAAAATCAATAAAATATTAATTAACAATTGATAACGTTCCATGTAAACAAAATAATTTTTCATTTTCAGACATTCACAGATTACAAATGCTGGGCGGTATTCACTTTCTTTCGCATTGTTTAAATAAAAGATAATTTAATCAAATTAATTCTTTATTTTAAAATATTAACAACTAGGTACAATTCGTATTTTGATTATCTTTTTCAGAGTGTTATCAAAAGCATGCTGATATATTTAGTTTCGTTCTGAGTGTACATATTAAAAATAATTTTATAATTAATTAGAAAATGGAAGTCAAGTATGGTTCTCCATACCAATTTTTAAACTGTGAAGTAAGTCATAATAAATTATACAACTGCCACAGTCAAGTTAGAACACTTGATTTGAAACAATCAGATTTAAATCATAAAATTAAGGAAGAGTAAAATATTCCATTCAGTATACTTCGTGCTCTCCTCCCATTACATATTTACTCTTACAGTAATCATAATGCATGCTATTAGCAACAAAAAGACTATGGTTAGTTTTACACTTCTTGAAAGTGAAAGTGTACAAATGGTACACAGGGTGTAAAGGACATAAGTCTGATAAGTGTAATCAGACTGCTTTTGTAGTAACTGCTTGAATTTGTTGATAACAAGAAGACACAATTGCATCTTATACAAACATACCTGCCTAAATCCATTTTGTTTTTTAGGCATACTCATTAAACATAGCCAAAACAGTAAATTTTCAGTAAACCATCTTATCAGAAAATTAGTATAGAGAACTAAACGCACTAGATGACACTAAGCAAGCTAAATATTAATACACAACATTCTAATCCCAGTAATTATTAAAAAAATGTATCTAGGGGTTTTTGGACTGCAGGGGTACATACTTATCATATTATGTATCATATAACTTGGGGGGGGGCACACATTTAGAACTATTTTTTAAATAATAAGGTTATAGTAGAAGCACTGTGAAAATGCGGTTATTTTGGTACTTCATTTTTACTAGGATATTTATTCATATAATATGCAAATGTACTTAGTAAATAAAATAATACATGCAAATTTATAAAACTGAATTGAAAAATATTAAAAAGGATCAAATAAAAATGAAATTCTGGATTTTCTATAAAATGTATGCACCAGATTCCTTACGTATTAATTTTCAACTGTTTGTTAGTGCTGGACGGCAGAATGATTTTTTGCTTGTCTTTGTATGTGATGACACCAATTGTTCAAGCCACATTTGAGAGTAAGTCACATTCTCCTACTTGAAATTCTGACGTGTTCTCTATAAATCAATAAAACAGGGCTGCGATTCTCATCTACATTTAGCAAATTCACTATGCAGGTTGATACTGTACTGTGCTAGTGGTAAGGGAGGAAAGTAGTGGGAAAAGTTGATGATATTACTTGCATTTATGATACAGGTACACATGTAATTACGGAAGTCATTAGTCTCTGGCCTTGTTCAGAACGGACTTCCGGAAAACATTATACTATTTTCATTGTTGAGATAGTGCTAAGACATAATATCCTACCATCATGAATTATTTTTGTCCATGTTTATCCATCCATGAATACAAACACAAACTTGCATGTGTTTCACAACATCTCAGTTGTTCAAAAAGGAAGAAAATGGGATATTTCATCATCTGTTACAGAAAAGGTAGAAGTAAAATTCAACAGACAGGTTATATTGTGACTAGCAAAATACCCGTGCTTCGCTACGGAGTTTCACTTTTGTACGTAATTGTACAATTATTGCTCGCTTAATAGTATAGGATTAGATAGATTGTACAAATTCTCAACTCTTAGTTTGTTTATTTACATTTATAGCAACAGCTATTTATTATTTATTTCGAGAAAATCATTAGAGCCGTTTCTGAGATAAAAAGGACATACATTTATTAATTAATTGAACTTCGAAATTTTCTCGACTATAAGAACCTGCAAACAACGAAGTTTTTTTCAATTTAAAACAATGATTAAAAACTCAGGACTAAATGTATTCGGGGTTTCCAGTAAACTGAGATTTCAACCACTTCATTTACAAAGTATGCAATTCCTGCGATAAATTTCCGTATTTGGTTTTTTGCCCCTTAGGAGTGAAAGTTTTTAAAACCGTTTCTTAGTGAGCACCTAAGACCTATGATGAAGCTATGTTCAAAGTTTCATTGCTATCCATTCAGTGGTTTCAGAGATATGGTGATAAGTGAGTCAGTCAGTGGTATTTGGGTTATATAGATATCTATTTCTAGCCGATTTACCCAGCATTCCTCGGGTTCATAATTTATTCATAGGCTCATAGGCACCTATTCTTGTTCTAACGTTATATTAGGCCTACTTGTATATTGTATAATCTTCCTTATATTGTTAAATTCGCATTCTCACTGGAGGAATACTCTGTAGCGCACCTGTTTAAGACCATGTCATAAACTGTATTCTTATATCTGGAGAAGAATTCTGTTGCGCGTGATGCTCCTGCTCGATTTCTAACTCTGGGAGAGGGCGAACAGCTAAATTAGTTTTCAATAAAATGTCTACAGTACTTACACGCGCTGCGTATTTAACTGTCGTTTTATAATTCATTGTGTTAATGTTGAAATAAGGCATTTGTTAAATTAGTGTCTCCTAAACTTATTCTAACAATACAATACCTCTATAGATTTCAGCTTATCAATTTTTAAATTCAAACTGAAGCAAGTGCATTTATATTGTCTGAACACTATGATCTGAATACATTCGCTATCAAAACTTTGTTTTTTATACTCGCTTATAACTTACTTCGATCTTAACTTATTCACTTTTAAATTCAAACTGAAACAACTCTGAATTCACACACTATTAAGACGTTTCTTAAGATGCATACACCACCTTTGATAGCATAACCTATATCTTTATTTATAAAAACCGTCGACTCTGGCTCCGCCGTCTTTTGCGGGATCCGACCTAAGACTCCCCGAGTTCCGTGGATGAACTCCGGGGAAGGCCCGTCAGACGACACCCATGCTATTTTCTATGCGGGAGACTTCCACCGATGTCATGGTAACCAGAATCTATTCTATTGGGTTGCCATAGTAACCAGATCTAATAGTTTTTTAAGACCCAAAGGACCCCCCAAAGGATCGTATCGAAAAAACACCTACCCTATGTTGGTTCTCCCGTTGCGTAAAATATTTGTGCAAGTTTGGTTGAAATCGGTCCAGTGGTTTAGGAGGAGATGTGGAAGTCCCAAAGGACCCCATCGAAGAAAACACCTATCCTATGTTGGTTCTCCCGTTGCATAAAATATTTGTGCCAAGTTTGGTTGAAATCGGTCCAGTGGTTTAGGAGGAGATGTGGAAGACGCCAAAGAACCCCCCAAAGGACCCCCATCGAAAAAACACCTATCCTATGTTGGTTCTCCCGTTGTGTAAAATGTTTGTGCCAAGTTTGGTTGAAATCGGTCCAGTGGTTTAGGAGGAGATGTGGAAAACCCCAAAGGACCCCATCGAAAAAAACACCTATCCTATGTTGGTTCTCCCGTTGGGTAAAATATTTGTACCAAGTTTGGTTGAAATCGGTCCAGTGGTTTAGGAGGAGATGTGGAAGACCCCAAAGAACCCCCCAAAGGACCCCATCGAAAAAACACCTATCCTATGTTGGTTCTCCCGTCGCGTAAAATATTTGTGCCAAGTTTGGTTGAAATCGTTCCAGTGGTTTAGGAGGAGATGTGGAACATACATAAAATGGGGGGGGGGGGTTTGCCCCTTAGGAGTGAAAGTTTTTAAAACCGTTTCTTAGTGAGCATCTACGACCCCATAAGAATATACCTTCAAATTTTGAGATCATTATCTTCAGTAGTTTTTGCTCTACGTTGATTCTCTGTCAGTCAGGACAAAGCCGCTTATATATATAGAGATTGGTAGTGATTTTAATGCTAGAGTTCCAATTTAGATTATGCTAGTGCCAGAGATTTTGATTATTCCAGTACTGTTATGCTTATAAAGAATTGGTTAATGGGAATGGTCATAAACTGAAGAAATATTTACATCTTTGAACATCAACCTAGTAAGCTAACAAAGTTGCATCTGTGGAATGATCTATAGGTACCTTAAAAATAAAACACGGAAGGATATCCAAATGAAATTTTATAAAACTGTGGCTGTCCCCATACTCCTGTATGGTAGTGGGACGTGGACTCTTGGTAAAAGGGAAGTGCAGAAGATTCAGGCAGCCGAAATGAAATTTCTAATAGGGACGCAAGGTTGTTCTCCCTTGGGTCGGAGAAGAAACGAGGATATTAGACGTGCTTTAAATATTGCATCAGCTGATTGAAGACCACAGGATATGGTGTGAACACTTGATTCACATGCCTTATATCCGTCTACTTGTGACTGCCTTGGGTTATTACCCTACTGGGAAGAGAAATGTTGGTAGACCAAGGAGGAGATGGGTTCCGGAACAGGTCTAAGGCCTAGTCCTTGGAGTGGTGGTGATGATGATGATGAATATCAACGTAACGCCTTCTTTAAAAGAAAGTTGAAAAGTCAGATGCGTGATGTGAGGATGTATTGATTACCTGATTTTTAAAACTCCTACAACATTACCTGGTAAAATGTTACCTGGGTAGTAACATTATCGAGTAACTACCTGACAGACTACCTCCATCATCATAATTTTTTTCTTTACTTTTCAACCCACAAAAAATCAGTGGCTATCTTCAGAAGCTAAAAGTGGTGACTGAAAGACGTACGCATAGTTTAAAGACCTAGCAACCTAATGAAAGGGTCTTCAACTCTTAGATTTTGAGAATTAGTTCGAGTTAAAATGTCAAAAAACAAAAATTATGACAATGGAGATAACCTATCAGGAGCATTTAGCTGGAAACCTGATATTTATGCAAATCATTATCGTCTCGATGCTGTGATGTCTTTATTGGTGCTATGAGTTCAAGCTGAAATGTCATAAAACAAAAATTATGACAGTGGAGATAAATAAAACAATTTTTATGTCTGTGGGAAGCAATAATGATAATATTTCAATAATACTAATAGAAGGCTATAATTTTGAAAGAGTAAAAGGCTTCGTACATCTGAGGACATATCTCGAAGCTGACAATAACTGCACAAAAGAAATTAAAAGAAGAATTCTGGCTTCTAACAGAAGCTATTATGGGCTGAATAAACATTTTATATCAAGACTATTGACCACAGAAACTAAAGCCACACTTTATAAGACATTGATAAGGCCTGTATTGACATATGGCTTTAAGTGCTGGGTATTCAAGAAAATTGATGAACAGAGGCTGGCTGTGTTTGGAAGGAAGATATTGAGCAGGATTTATGGGGCAATTCAACAGGACAGTGTCTGGAGAAAGAGAAATAATAATGAATTATATGGTTAGTACAATGACATTACAGTTGTCCAACTTGCCAAAATTAATAGATTAAAATGGGCAGACATGTTCAGACAATGGATAACGAACGTATGCCAAAAAGAATTATGAAACACAAGCCAATAGGAAAAAGGAAGATTGGAAGACCAAAGAACAGATGTTTGGACCAGGTTGGCAGTGATGCGAGGAAGCTAGGCGCAGTGAATTGGTGGAGGATGACTGAGGACATGAATAAGTGGATGCAATTTCTTTTGGAAGCCAAAGCTTGATCTGGACTATAGAGCCAAGGATGAATGAATGAATGAATTACAAATACCAGTTGCAAGAAAATATGCAGTTCATCTCTCGTAAGTGTCATTGGTATCATCCTGAAGTCAACGTACAAGGCGTGTTAAAAAAAAAGACTAACCTTTTGTAATAAACACTTTATTAATGTAATTACAATATTGTTCAGGCTTGTTCCCTTCAAGTAATTTCCTCTGCTGGTAATACATCTCTTCTAGTGTTTCTTCCATTTTTGGAATTTTCTCCCAGAAAATGTTTTTTGGCAAACAGCTGTTATATCGTATTTTCCTCAATGCCATTTATGGTTTGGAAACAAAGTCTTTTCAAGGTTGCCTTTAATTTTGGAAACAAGAAAATGTCTGCTGGGGCCAAGTCTGGAGAGTACGATGGGTGGAGTAGATTGGTTGTCTGGTGTTTTGCCAGATAATTGCAGATGAGGAGTCAAGCAGGAGGAGGCACATTGTCGTGGTGCAACATCCAACTCTGGTTTTCCTGGATTTTGTTGTCCATTGATCAACTAATTATAAGTATAATACTACTGACTCAGAAAACTAAGTTTCTTATTGGTAAAAATGTAACATTTTTACCTTATAGTCTGAACCAGTTTTCGCTTATTACAAGCTTCGCCAGAGGCTGCCACTAGGAGCACTGTCCGTCTTGTTCTTGGTGACGGTGCCATCATTTGAAAAATCGATCTTGTGTGTGTGTGCGGTGTGATATGCTTGAATAGTACGTGTGATTTTAATTCTGTCTGTTCATTTAGGATGTCATTTTGATGTGTTTTTGTATGTTTGTAGTTGTTCAAGAGTGTGCAGTTTTCAGCCTTTTGTATGTACGTCTGGCAGAATATCCATGTCTGGTTTTCCCACAGGTCAGGCCTCTTCCTGCATACAGCATCCCTCAAACGCCTTGAACTTCCATGTAGAACTCCTCGTTTATATCTACTGTCTGATTATATGGAACAAATCCACAATGAACTAAGACTTTTCAGTCAACGAACCACCACCATCACCTTCATGTTTGACCGACTCATGTGGGCTTTTTTTTTTTGGCTGGAGCAATTCTTTACCCACCCACTGTGACTATCGTGCTTTGGTTTTGTCATCACAGCCATAAACCCGAGTCTCATCTCCTATTAGGATATTTTCAAGCATGACATTGGCCCAGTCAAGCAGTTCTTGGCTGATGTAAACATGGTTTTCTTTCTGATCATTGGTCAACAAACATGGCACAAATTTTGTGGAGATGCAGTGCATATTAAGGTTTTCTGTTAAATTCCATGGAATAATCCTGTTGTCATTTCCTCAGAAGTCTCTCAGACAGTTAAACAGCGATTTCCATGCATCATAACAAAACTGCATTGATGTTATCATTGTTTGTTGATATGGAAGGTTTTCCAGGTCTGGGACGTTTATAGGTCAATGTTCTGCCTGGTTTAAGGGGCGTTTGTAGGCCCTATTTCGCTCATGTTAATTTACTAGATTTCATATCAAACTGAGCTGTTTGAAATTTTTACCATTGATTGATTGGCCCTCATTAGAAACTTTAACACAGGGGTTTTAGGATATGCTTACATTGAACAATTTTAGAAATTTTAATCCAACGCAATGTTTAACACTTGAAAAAAATTGGATATTATAATTTTTTTCTAGTAACAGGCACATTGTATCAAAAAATCCCTGTGTTAAAAAAGTTGTACCCTTTGGCCCAACAGTAATTGAAGATTAATCATCAATATAATACATTTGTGTGCATCGGCTAATAAAGTCCTGATGCATATGAAGGTTTATCTGGGTGTTCTGCAGCTTGAAATAATTCTTCCAGCTTCCTTTTTGCCATTGCTCTCTTCTGCTGGGTTTCTTTCTGGAGTTCTACAGTTGCTTGTTCAGTTCTCTCTACTCGTTTCATATCAATACCCAACATAATTTCAGCACAGTTCTTTCCTACTGATATACCTAGTTGTTTCAACACTAAGCACCTGGTTAAGTAACCTCTATTAAAGCATGAAACTGCATCATAAACCCCAAAAATCAATGTTTGTAGGGAAACAAAAACAGTTTTAGGAATGTGCGACCAACTTATGTTGTCTACCAACTCATTGGGGTTTTGACTTTTACCATGGAGACACTTTTTTAAAAGTTCTAGGTTATCCAGGTCTAAATATAGGTTTAAGCTCATCCATATGTGTAGTATAAATACAAAGAGAAATAAGAACAAAAAGCAATAGTTCTATGTACTATAACAAACCAAAATATGCATAAGCTCGAATGGGTGACATATGGACTGAGTTAATCCTTAACATTATCACCAAAAAAAAATCTTAAAAAAATTTCTAGTTGCCCAATTAATTTAAAATTAATATCAAATGAAAGCAGATATTCCATACAATAGTTTGGGTTTGGAACAAAAAAATCAAAATTGAATTTTTGACCAAAATGCCTTACATTTGACCCATTTGACAATTGAGCCATTCTTTGCACTGCGTTTGACTCATACAGTTTTCTCCATAATTTTTTATGCTTACTAAAGCATTTTCAATGTGTCTGTAAATCTTTTACCTACTTTGAAGCAGAATTTAACACAAACATGTTATTCTTCAAGACCTTTCATTTTCACTGTTTTAAAAATCCAGCAAGAGGTTCAGTACACACGTTTACTCCAGCTGTTGTACCTCGAATACCAACAATGGAAGTAGGACGCATTGTGTGACATTGTGTTTCTGTTGTTGGAACATGATCCGTGTACTGGTCTGCACGTTATTACAAAAGTTTGCTCTTTTGTTGAACACACGTCATAGCTTCAACATTTCTGCAATTATCATGAGAAAAGCTGTTTTGAAAAATAGCTTATGATTATTTTTAATAACAGCCCACATAATAATTTATCTTGTAATTTTGTAAAACGTTTGTCATAAAATTTTCTGAATGAAAGTTGTGCATTTGAAAATTGAAAATTGAATCCTACTTATCATATTATAAGCTCCATTTTTCCATTTTCCCTTAGGAGTTGATTACACTAAATGAATAAATATGAATAAAGTCAAATAAAGAAAAGATTTCTTAAGGTTTTCATGGCGAGCGTCCACATAGTTGGAAACAGTATTTTCCAGGGTTATTTATCCCAGTTTTCATCACTGGGGTAAATGGATGGACACTGTGCCAATTGTTTCCAACACTGATGATGACCTCTGGTGGTGAGGGCAAAATATCTGTCAACACAAACTACAGACCACAGCCTAACAGCCTGGCAAATAATATTTTCAAATACAGAATGCTATAACAGGAAATCTGAAGACAACCTAGTATTATGGAATGTAAATACAAGACTAATAACAAGATTCATTCTTCTTCTTCTTCTTCTTCTTCTTCTTCTTCTTCTTCTTCTTCTTCTTCTTCTTCTTCTTCTTCTTCTTCTTCTTCTTCTTCTTCTTCTTCTTCTTCTTCTTCTTCTTCTTCTTCTTCTTCTTCTTCTTCTTCTTCAAGATTTAGTATAACCCCTGCAACGGGTGTAACTTGGGGCCTAACTTGGGGGGGGGCAGGGTAAAGCTTCATAAATTCAAGTGTGTAGTGAAACCATCTATATAATCAAATTAATAAATTATATTATATACAAAATTAGAAAGTTTAGTAATAATTCTTAGTTACTAAATGAGGGACAATTTCATTTTTTAATGATCAACAAACCTTTCTTCATAACTTATACTTCCAGTTATGTTTACCTAGAACAAATATACTGTAGGCCTATAAACATAAACAATTTCAGTTCTTCCAATTCTTATACCCAGTTTTCGTAAACACATCCTCTCCCTTTGGCATTCTGTCACAAAATGCTCGGCAGTAGCAGCAGTAAACCGAATCAGTCACAACACAAAGAAATTTTCAAATTGCCAGTCAGGCAATTTTCAAAGAAATTAAGCAGTGTTACTCCTTTGCGTTTCTTATCTCCCATTTCTCAGAACTTAAAGAACACAAAAAACCAAAACAATCACAACAATAACGAATTAAGAAAGAGTCAAGCGATGTGTACGTTACTGGACTATGTACACGACCGAGTAACCGACCGCACTTGTATCAGTAATCATTAACAAATAACAGTTCTAAACGATCGTCTTTTAAGATTCGTGAACAAAGCCATCGACGTCTTGCACAGTAACCCAGCTTTGTTCGTACTGCCAAGTCTGTTACACCTACCATACCACTCTCTTTTAGACTGGTCTGTAGTGTTTGCGAAATTCTGCTGAACTGAAAACACCGATAATCTCTAATCAAACAGTAAACAATCCGAGCACAGAGATGATGACTCAGAACAATATGTGTGACAAAGAGAGGAAAGTAAAGAGCACAAATTCTTAGAAGTACAGCTGCGCTTATTATTTCATTACGGTGTTCCAAAACAAGTCTTTGTTTGTGTAAAAGGCACTCATTGTATTCCAGTTAATTAGGTCTCTAGCCTTTTTTTTCCGAACAGAAATATTATTTTGACGTATATCATTCAAATCCGTCAAACGTTCTCCTTACAAGTTTCTTCAAAAGAAATAAGAATAATAAATTTATGGCAACTAGTTGTCTGATAACAGTACAGACGTTGATAAATAGTGCTTACTGTACTCGCAAGAAAACTGTCTCCTGTTTGACTATTTGTTAGTTTTTATTTATAACAACTGGAAACAAAATTTTATAATGCTCGGAACATTGGGGGGAGGCAGTGCCCCCCTTGCCCCTCCCAAGTTATGCCCATGTATATATATCTAAGCAGAAGGAGAATGATAAGAATAGAGTTCTTCACCACTAAACTGGGTTCTGATGGCCCATCGTGGTGCTTCAGCTGATTCAAACTGTAGTAGGTAATTCATTACGTTTGTAACCAGCCGCCCTTGAGAAAGGGATTATAAAAATTAGCATCTTGTAACTTGTAAGATGTATTGTATTGTAATTAGCATGTGTCTTGTAAGATATATCTCAATGTTGAAATTTAATAGTACTTGATAAATTTAAGTAAGTGATAAGTATAAAATATTACATAATTTGCTACAATCGTAATTACTAATTGACAATTCTAGCACATGATAATAATGCCAATACAAAACCCATACTAGTACAATAGTACCAGAATATGGATAGTCATGGATAGCTCTAACCCTATAACCTGTAACCTACAAGAGAAGGTTCTAGGCAAAAAAAATCGGTATGGAGAACCATACATGACTTCCATGTTTTAATTAATTATAAAATTATTTTTAATGTGTACACTCAGAATGAAACTAAATATATCAGCAAGCTTTTGGTAAAAATGCTGAGAAAGATAATTAAAATACGAATTGTACATAGTTGTTTAAGTTTTAAAAATAAATAATTAATTTGATTAAATAGCTTTTATTTAAACAATGTGAAAGAAAGTGAATACCGCCCAGCATTTGTAATCTGTGAATGTCTGAAAACGAAAAATTATTTTGTTTACGTATCCGTGGTTACAATATTTTGTTTACGTGGAACGGTATCAATTGTTAATAGTTTATTGAATTTTTTTTAAGTTTTTGGTCAAATAAATTTATAACATCAATACAAAAAATTACCCCCTTCTCCTTCAACTACCTTCATTTATAGATATTTCATCTACCCTTCTACAGTGGATTATTATGACCTTCTTTTAAGGATACTTTATTTATAAAAATTAAGTAGTTTTGTTATAATATAAAACATTGCAGGTAACCTACCCCTTCCCCTTAACCAATCTTCACCAAAATCAATAGGCCTTGAGTCTGCGGCAGTTATTGTTCACCATAGAAAAAATTCTACACACAGACACTTTTCGGAAAATGACTTTTCTTCATGTTTTAAGGGTAGTTCATGTTTGCCCTTATCTCAAACACAATTTTTTTCCCGATCACCATACTTCCATTTCCTTATGGAACATGGAAGTAAAAAAAACTGTTTATATATAAAATGTATTAATGTCATGAACTTCAAGTTGCAAGAAAATTTAATTGCTCTATGAAAAAATTGTAAACACAAGTAGCCATCACTTTTGTTCTGTTAAACAGTATATAATAATAATTAAATATATGCTTAATAGATATAAATAGATGTTTACTTGATTTTTCAACTGTTTACAACTTTAGTAGTATAGGTTCAGTGTCATAATTGTGGTATCAAATCTGACAAAGTTCTAAAAATTTATGAAACTTTTCTGCAGCTATAAAACATTATCCATAAGTTCCCTGTTCCTATCATATGATTGAATATGCTAGAAATAGAAGACAAAGAAATTAACACCACAGCCAGATTTAACAATCTAATCAGAAAAATATATAGTTTTCAGACTGAAACACAGACACACAATTGTAGCTGTCATTGGATATCTTTGCTGGATTTTATAAAAAGGAATCATGGTTTGTTAAAATTAAGGTCAGTTTATACAGTCTGAGCATGATAAATTGATAACTATTATTAGCTATACACTGTAATACAACGAATTCAAGCAGTGAGAATTCCATACACAGTTCTTGTTATCAAGGACACAGATAATTTAATAAGAGACTACTGATAACAAGTTGAAGCCATGTGTGTAGTTGATAACTTGTTGAAACTGATTATTGGAAACACTTACGAGAAGTTTAACACAACGAGAAAACGCAGAGCACAGAGAAAACACAATCACACCGTGAACAGTATCAAACAGCGTTGCGATTTCAATTTTTATACTGTACATAATTCTCAGTGTTCAATATGTATTTTCAAGGATATTTGTGAAGCATTGTCCGTAAAATGCATGCACTAAGTTTTTTTGTCTTTGATAAGAAAAACCAATAGGTTATTAATCATTCTAGTATTTCTAGAATTCCTTTAAACTCTACAAAAATTGTATGTTCATTTAAAAATTATTAACTTATTTTCAAAACATCTTTGCATACGGTTTGTCTTGAAGCATGACAAAGAGTTTCAAGAAGTCGAGTCTCAGTAATAACATTCAAATTTACCAAAAATGCTGTGTAAACAAGGGTAGAGTTCTGTTTTTCCCATTTACACTATGCTCACCTTTATTCTCCTGTTTTTATTCATGTTGTTCATGTTTGGTGTTTTTATTTATTTATTTTTATTTTTATTATTTATTTTTCAAGTCACAGCCTATAAGAAACAAATGTAGGTAGACAAGAAGGTGAGTGTTGTGATTAGGCTATGTGCCTGTCACCTGAAGCAAAGAAGAAGAAGAAGAAGAAGAAGAAGAAGAAGAAGAAGAAGAAGAAGAAGAAGAAGAAGAAAAAGCCTACAAGAAAGAAACATACATATTACTATCATCATTCAAACAAACGTATAATTATTTCACATAATCTTTAAAAATATCGATAAAATTTCTAGCAGAAGCAGAGTTCTGAGTCAGATAATTATCACTGTTAATTTTTTAAACCTGCATTGTGATAACCTGCTACTGACAAATGGATTTAGAGATCTAAGCAGAATGATGTGACAAAGTAATACAATAAACTACTTCAACACAAACGATTCGTTATAATTATGCCAGTGTTAATTTTTCTACATGACAGAAAGTGTCATCAAATTAACAAACTATTCTGTACTTTGGACTTGTGTGAGAAACGTTGTCCTGTAAATGTTTGGTCCCATACTATGTATCATGTACTTTGGCCCTGTACCAGGAGCGGCTCATCAGGGGGGCAAGGGAGGCTAAGCCTCCCCAGTAATATTTAGAAAATTATTAAAAAATAAACAATAGTAATAGGCTCTAATTTTTATTGTAATTGAACCTGTAATCAATCTGTAATCACAATTTGGCATTTTAAATTAGCTAATTACTTACAAAAAAAAACTTTTAAATCGCGCGTTATCAATAATAGTGCAGAATTGCAGCAGACAGAGGCAGGGATCTGAGTAGCCTCCGTAGCACTCGTACAACTACGTGCCCAGCAAGTGGTGGGGGTATGCTCGTGCACGAATATATTCGTACTCTGTGCTCGTGCATATGTAACCACACTACGGAGGCAACGAGTGAGTTAGCCTCTTGGCATGTTTATTGTGGTTTATTTAGTTTTACGCACTCTTTACATTTTCATGCTCCTTGTGCATGTGTATTGTTATTATTTTACTCTTCTTGACGTGTGTTTTTTACCTCTACCACAAGGACAAAATGGCGTTGGCAGAAGAAAGTGAAAGTGATATTGCAGTATCGAACAAAGACATTATTACAACACTACTGGAAAAACTATTTTCCCGGTTGAGTGATTTTGAGAGAAGTGAAATGCTGAAACATGGTCGACGTACCCTAAAATTTTTATTTCTTAAAAGGTACGAAAACCAAACTACAACTTTCCAGTCGTTATGGTGTGACCAACATAAATGGCTATGCGGTAGTGGAGTAAAGTCAAAATTATTCTGCTGGCCCTGCTTACCATTAAACAGTATTATTGTTCAACTAGAAGTATGATTTTCCAGCTGTAAGGAAATAAAATTTATGAAGTTAGGTGACACTAAAACTTTTCTTACTATGATAAAATATTCGTGACTGATTCTTTTGTTCCATTAATGGAAATATATACTCAGCATTTTAACAAATAAAAATTAAGAGCAGGTCTTGAAACCATTTTCTCGCCATTACATATGAAATTAACCAGATTAATAAAAAAGATGAAAGATAGCGATGACTTTCGTGCAAACGAAATTTTTCCCAAAGAATAAATTATTTACTCTATTGCAACAATTCTTCCTTGTAATTATTCTTACATAGAGAGAAGCTTTTCTTGTCTTAAGAGAATCAACATTTACTTAAGGACCCGGATGACTCAAGATAGTCCCAGCGACATTGCTTTAGTTTCAACTGAAAAGGGAATAGGCCTACTCTGCAAATTTTAAAGTAGACCGATATGGCATGATGATGTTACTGACAATTTTTAGAATAAGAAGGATCGGTGAAGGCTGTAGGCCTACAAGTAAATTCATTGCAGTTTACAAAATATATTTCTACTCAGACGTTTTTGCTAGAACAAAAGTAAGTTAATGTTTGGTTTATCTTGTCAAGAAACGTATATTTCTAGGACGTGTATGCTGTTGAAATCAGATAGCTCTACCATTATTAATAGTGAAATAACGGTGGGGGGGGGGTGCTATGACTGATATGACTGAGAGCGGCTCACATGAATGCATGCCTTGTAGCCTCCCCATCCTCAGGACTCACCGGCCGCCACTGCCCTGTACATGGAATGTGTATAATTTAATGGTAACCTGTTGGTGCTTCAGGAATAGTATCATTTGACTCAGCACAACTCAGTACAACTGTTAACAGTGAATTCAAAAAATTAATTTACCAGTATGCTTATTTATTTACGTTATGTTGATAAGTATACTATATTATTCAGTGAATTCATAAGCCTATAGCCTTGATGTATTTGTTGGTAATTTAATGTCACTGTAATTTAGGTTTTTAAGTACAGAATTAATTAATTGGCCTATTCAAGTCCAATTGTTACAGATTTTTGTAGTGTCCAAATAAACTCATTTCATTTGTTGTTACAAATGGTACAATTAATTGATCAGGATACTGAAATATTGATTAAAATATCCAAAGAATAACTGAAAGGACGAGTCTGGTTTTACAAAATCTTACAGTAGCATTTGTCAGATCTCATTATTGTGAGATTTGAAAGATGGACTGTGTTCACTACATGTCTTGTATGCCAACAGAACTACTATTTCCACAGATAAGACAGATCTGAAGAATATCACTAGCACTAAGGTGAAATCCATTAGGAGAAATTTAGGGGCATCTCCCGGAAACACTCTGTTATATGATACAAAAGAGTGAACCTCGAGGTCGGATCATGAGTATGGTAGTACAGATTTGATCATCATCTTCGAGGATTAAACCAAGGATGGTTTGTTCCAGTCTCAAATAGGCAAAGATTAGAGCTGGTAAACTCCAGTGCTTCCTTGGACGTCCCACATCTCTCCGTCCCCTCGGCTTATAGTTCCATAGTTGTTTGGGGATGCGGCAGTCATTTGAGGCAATTTAGTAGTGAATATGTCCCCCAGATATGTTACTAGCATATCGCAGGGTAAGACGTATGGTGGGACTACCAACTTCAGGCTTAACGTCCAGCCCAATTTTCTGGTTGGGTCTTCTCCCATAAACTGGCTGTCTTAAAAGAATAAAGAGACCAGTTTTCCCTGTTGAGATATCCAAAAGTATCTTTAATATGGTGGTTTCTCCTTGCCTCCCACATCCTACATCATTGACCAATGGAAGGTCATCCATCTTCAGGGGCAATTTCTCACCCCAAGGGCATGAGGGTGCTCTAAACCTACTTGACAATGACAAGTAGAGGAGGGACAGCTTATATCGGCTGTCACTCAGTCTCCAGAGCCGTGTTAGCCACCTGTAGGTGTTGCCCATCCCCCACCACTTGGAGGTGCGGCTGGATATTTCCCTTCATCAAGGAATGAGACCATAAGGTCTACTCATCCTCTCCAGTACTTTGGGGGGCAGTACAGATTTTGTACTGAAATTCAAATTCTTCCCTCACCTTTAGACAGAGACTTATGCTAGTGACATTCATGAAGATGAGTTTGTCAGAAAGCAAGTGATTGCTTGTGAACAACTTACATCATCCATTTTGCTGTCAGACAAAAGAAGCCACACATGGTGTCTTGAGAACCAACAGATGAAGATTAGTTACACTGGTTATCAAAACATGCTTTGCCAACGAATTTATTACGTATGACACTATATAGATTTATTGAAGTTTGATACTGAGATGGCCTGTGAAGCATAAATGACTTTCTCTTCTCAGTTACTCACTATTCATGGCTCTGTTATAGCTCACCCATTCAAAAGATCAATACAGGGAAGCCTTTAATGTAATATAATCTGTTCTTTCACTTCCCGACTTTGTCTCTGTGCACCAATCAGACTGTACCCAAGATTACCGTTTTGAGTCCACTTTGCACTGTGTTGCCCACAATTAGTATTCATTAATCGCAGCTTAACTTCTTCAATGGAACCGACCCATTCAAGTGCAAAACATGTCAACAATGTAATTACACTGGCGAGATATAAACAATTAATTACCATTGATATCAGTCATTTTGATGCAGGCTGTCAAAACGACAGCCAGAGACTAGCACCACAAATTGGCGTTTTTTTATATGAAATGGTGAAGAGCAAGAGCTAATGTAGATCGGGGAGAAATGTAGACGTGTAAATCCCAAGAGTAAAATGAATTGTTCTCGAATCTGTAATAAGGTGGTAATTGAATAGACTACAGTTTTTCTTCTTGGATTTCGTTGTCCATGACGTGTCCGTTACTTAACTAAATATAATTATATCACTACTGACTCGGAACACAAAGTTTTTTATGGGTAAAAACCTAAAAGTTTTACCTTATAGCCTTAAACCGGTTTTCGCTTTTAAAAAGCTTCTTCAAAGGCTTCAGAGTGCTGGGAGCACTGTCCGTCTTGTTGTTGGCGACGGTATCGACTTTTGAAAGATCGATGTGTGATATGTTCGAATAATGCGTGTGATATGAATTGTGTCTGTTCGTTTAGGATGTCGTTTTTATGTGTTTTCGTGTGTTTGTATATTTCCAATTGTTCTAGAGTGTCTAGTTTCCGGCCTTTTGTGTGTACGTGTAGAATGTCCATGTTATTGTCGATGTTTTTGTATGTGTGTGGTTTGCTTCAATGAGGCGGTTTGCAAAGATGTATTCTGTAGTGGAGTGTAGTGCCTTTGTGTGTTCAAAGTTCAATGTATCTTTGCTTGAAGCTACGTCCTGTCTGGCCACACACACAATATCGGTCTTTCAAAAGTCGATACCGTCTCCAACAACAAGACGGACAGTGCTCCCAGCGGCAACCTCTAAAGAAGTTTTTTAAAAGCGAAAACCGGTTCAGGCTATAAGGTAAAACTTTTGCGTTTTTACCCATAAAAACTTTCTCTTCCGAGTCGGTAGTGAAATAATTATATACAGTTTTTCTTTTCTTTAATGCTATTTGCACAGTCTGCAAGGAAATGCTTTAGGCCTGTAGCAAAACATGCACGATCGTATTAAGTCTATCCACGGCCGGCTCTAGTAAAAGCCCAGAATATTAAACGTGGTAACACTGGAATCAGCTGATATTTGAGGCCGACTAGACGATCTCTTAATTTATGTAAATCGCGTCATTTTTAATTACCTGCTTACAGCAATTGTATAATTCATTTTTTGCAAATTAAAAGTTTATTATGTAAAATACTGTTATATTATTTAAGAAATATAATAATTAACTCATTCATATGATACGAATTCAATAATTCGAACAAAATTAATTCATTTGGCCTAACGCTAATTCACTAATTTCTTCAACTTAAACGTATAGTACTAAGTGGGCAAAGACTTATAACTTAGATTTAGCTATAAATAGGCCTACTCATGATTTTAGTAATACTATTAAATTAAATCAAAATATAACATGTTCACTATAGCTATTTTATTACAGTACGCTTATAGGACTCAGACGCAACGTTGCCACGTTTAATGTTCCGGCCTTCTACTAGAGCCTGCCATGGGTGTACACATTAATTTTTTTTTACGTCCCGTGATTTTCATATAATTAGAGTTGAACCTGGGTTTACTGTTCAAATAATCTCGTGATGATCGCAGTCCAACTAATGACATACGGTACTTTGCGCATGCTATAGTCCAGTGTTCCGCAACCTTTATTACTCACGGCGCACCCCAGACTCAACACGGCACACCAAAATGTCTGTCCCCTCAAAATCATATGAATCTTAATATAATTACGAAATATTACGTCGTTATGTAATCAATTATTATTATTATTATTATTATTATTATTATAAAACAGGAATAGACTCATGCATTTATTAACAATTTATTAACTTTAATTCACTGTAGAAAATACGAATTTTAAAGTAAATAACTCTACTCATACCTTCAATGTGATACTTGAGCCTGCTTAGCTGCACACAGACGGCTGATTCGTGGCGGAATCGTTGACAAAGCAAGCCTCATTTCTTCATCGATGGATTTGAGTCTCTCTCTCTTTCATGTTTTAATTTCAGTCAACATCGAGAAGCCTAGTTCACACAAATATGTAGTTGAAAATGGTAATAACACATTAACATCTCGGAGATAGCCGGGTATTCACTGCTTATTGACAACCAGAATGTTTCCAAAGGGACTTAAAAAATTTTAATTTCAATGTTCTGTCTGCTTTCAAATCTGCCAGTTCCTCTTGTAAGCCTAAATTATTCTGAAGGTGTTTCGAATCCATAATGAATGGATCACGAACCCAGTCAAAATCTTCAACACTCTCTCCAAAATATTTTTTGAAATTCTGCTGCAAGAGCACTAAATGTTCTTTAATTAAGTCCATCAACACCTTATTATTGTCAGCAAGGGGCCATACAGTTGGGAACATCTCACACGATCCATTTTCAATTGTCTGTATCCACAAATTTAACTTATTAATAAATCCTTGAATCTTATCCATACTAGTCAGAATATTTTCGTTTCTACCTTGCATTTTTCTGTTTAGTTCATTCAAGTGTACGAAAATATCGGAAAGATATGCCAACTTAGATACCCATTCATCATCTGCAAATAAATCCGCATACTCATGCCCCTCAATAGTCAAAAATGCAAGTACCTCCTCTTTTAAGTTCAAACATTCACGTTAACACTTTACCTCGAGATAACCATTGTACTTCTGTATGTAGCAGAAGTGTAGTGTGCTCTGATCCCATTTCTTGACACAAAACGTTAAAAAGCCGCATATTTAGGGGCCGCGATTTGATGAAGTTCACGACTTTTACTACTTCGTCCATCACAATTTTCAGAGGAGATGGCAAAGACTTAGCAACAATGGCTTCGCGGTGAATGAGACAATGGTCGGTTCGTAAGTTAGGATTTACTTCGCGTACTTTACCCACGAATCCTTTCACTCGGCCTGTCATAGAAGCGGCTCCGTCTGTACAAACACTAACGCAATCCTCCCATGTTAATTCATTACGGACCACATATTCACTAGTCGTACGAAATATTTCTTCACCGGTTGCTCGCTCGGGTAGTTCTCTGCAAAAAAAGAAATTAGTTGCAATTACATCCCCATCAACAAACCTTATGTAGGAAAGAAGTTGTGCGTGACCGCCAATATCGATGGACTCGTCGATCTGAAGTGAGAACTTTCGACTGCTCTTTATTTTCTCCTTCATAATGTCTTCGATGTCACTGGACATGTCACTAACTCGCGGCTGATTGTGTCAGCAGAGAGAGGAATTTTTGAAATTTCAGTACCAGCTTCTAAACCCAGGACTATTTTTACCATTTCTTTACACGCGGGCATTAACAACGTTTCTGCTATTGTGTGTGGTTGTTTGGCCTTTACGATAAGTTCGGCTACCTTATAGCTAGCTTCCTGTACTTTTTGCGAAACACGTACCGACGTAGTCATGAGCGTCACTTGTTTTTTATTTTGTTCCAACAACCGACGAAAATAATTCACATCTTTACTTAACAGAGAGGAATGTTTTGTTGACAAATGTCGTTTCAATTTACTGGGAACCATAGCAGCATTACTGAGTTTTTCACCACACACAACACACTCGGGGATTGGGCATGTTTTATCACCACACCAAAAAAAACCCGTAAGATAAATAATTATCACTATATTGCCGGTGAACTACTTTCTGTTTCTTTTTTTCGGGCTCATTGGTTTCACTACTTGCACTCGAGGACGGACCACTCCGTACAAGGAACTTATCCATATCGAAAAAAAAATAGTTTAATAACACTGTAATAGAAAATAGTAAGACTGGTGTAGCAATCACAATATTCGCACTACTGCAGAGCACAGCTGTGATAGAACTGAACTGAAGTACTGTAATTGTCTGACAATGTGTGGGTCCTTCGGCGAAGGAAAAGAGCAATAAAGTTTAAGAAGCCCCGACAAACAGGCACAAATATCAAAACAAGGCAATAAAATAATAAAAGAGAGGGAAATTTTTGCTAATCCCCGCAATTTTAGTTGAAAGCACGTACAGCCAGCTGTACACAAAAGATGCGGTGTTACAAAGAACTCTCTTGAATAGAGTTTAGAACGTTTAGAGTTTTGAACGTAAACTCTATTGTATGATTGGTGCGGGCCGCTAAAAGGCTTGCTAAAAGTCTTACGCGGCTTTTTTTGCGGTGAACACAAAGCTTGCCGCCTGTAACCCATCAAACCGGCCCTATTCCAGGCGAGAATACAAATAACTTAAGATAAGCTAAGCAAACTATAACAACAATATTGAGTAAATAAATTACATTTAATTTCTATGAAAATATAACAGTTATCAGCATGTATTAAAGAATAAACAAGCACCTTCTTACTTAAAATCGACAATTAATTTATTACAATAATAGGTAAAAGTTCGCGTCACACCTTTCACCTTGTGACGGCACACTATTGTGCCGCGGCACACCGGTTGCGGAACACTGCTATAGTCAATTGAAATGGTATCGAATTATTAAGATTCCGAAATTAAGATACCGAATTATTGCAGAATCGCGTAAAACTTCCTAGATTTCGCTGTCCATGACGTGTCCGATGTTATCAGTTAACTACATAGAATAATACTGACGCGAAACACAAATTATTATTGATCGAAATGATTAAATTATTAATTTACTGCCAAAAACTAGCTTTCAGTCTTTACGTCAGAGGCTCGTTAGAGCTTTGTCGGAGCATACTCTGACACGTAAAACTATTATCAGATATGTGCAGTGCCGTATTTACGTACGGGCGAATATGTGCGCCGCACAGGGCGGCAAAATTTTGGGGGCGGCAAATTTTTCAAAAATCACGCGGTTGGGTGTCGCGCCGTTTGTTATTGCCTCTTTCTGTTTGTTAACCGCTTCCCGGTAAAGCGCTTCTCCAGCGTGCCCCTCCAAAGTCAGCACAGCGCGGAGAAACGGCTCCGCATTGGCTGATGCGCTGACCGCTTGGAGCCGGTGACCGTGACCCAAGGCTTAGTCGTTGAGTGTTAATTCAGGTTGCTAGTTGAAGTGGATTTGTTCTTTGTGGAAATTCTAATTAGTATTTTCGCTCGACGACAGACTAGAGGGGGGTCTGCGCTCGCCCTAGGTGTGCCTAGTGCCACCTCTGGTGGACGCTGCCTCCTCCTACGCTCTCTCCCGTGCGCCGACATTGCCGCCTGGCAGCCCTCGGCGACTTTTCCTGAGCGGCTAGGGGCGCCCTACCCGTTGTGGGAGGGTCATTCCTGCTTCTCACGCGAAAGGTCTTCGAGGTCTCCCCCATTCTGCCGTCACGGGTCTCTTCGAGGTCCCAGGGTCCAAGTAAAATCGTAACATCCTGTCCCTCCAAAATAAAATTGATGGAGGTCCCATTCCTTTCAAAGCGCGAGATCGCTAGTCAAGGTAACAGCAAGGCAACATGCAGTCATCGGGTATCACCCGGACACTGCGACCACCGGAGCACGACTAGCTGCTGCTCCGTTCAACTCTGGACTCTGGACTCTAATTAGTATTTTGTATTTGCAGTATCATAAGTTACTTATTGTTTAGATTTAGTGGTTGGTGTCGAAAATAATTATAAACTTTGTATAGTCAACAGTTTGTCTATTCTTTTCATTTCTAATTGATTCATGAACAATGAGTGACGGGAGGAAAAGGCTGAGTGGGTCGCAGTATCGAAAGTCAGCAAAGGTGAAGAAGGAAAAAGAAGACGAAGTAGTAAGGAAAAGTCGGAAGGTGGAGTCTTATTTTCATAAAATGGACAGTGACGTTTCGGAACCAAACGAACTTAGTACAGTAAATCAGTTATCTTCATTGAAAGCTACGGAGAATAGTGGGGGATCTTCCGGCGGCGGAGAAGTAGCGGATAAAGGAAATAATTCTTCTAACTTAATTGCTGGCAGTGACAATTGCTATTCTAAAAGTGAACAGGATTTGTGCGAAATTCTTGTGTGTGAATGTTACGAAACTGATCCAGGAAAATGTGAGGTTAGTTTAGAATTGGTGAGTAGTGACCCAGCGAAATGGATTTGTAATGAAGAGACACGTGATTACATTGCCACACATGGCATATCCTTTCAGAATAGTGGGCCAGATTTTTCAAAATCGAAACGAATGTATGGAGATGGGCCACGATATTGTTCGAAGAATATTTTCGAACGAAAACTTCGTAATGGAGAAACAGTGAAACGTCAATACCTTGTATATTCAGAGAGTGAAGGTTGTGTATTCTGCGTGCCGTGCCGGCTTTTTGGTGGAACCACAGTTTTTGGACAAACAGGTTTCAGTGATTGGCGACATGCTACAGAGAGACTTAATGAACATGAAAGTTCACAAGCTCATAGAAATTGCATTATGACTCTCAAAGAAAGGGGAAAGAAATTGGGAAAAATCGACGAAAAGCTAACTAAGCAGCTTGATGATGAGATTGAATACTGGAGAAATGTACTAAAACGTGTAGTTGCTGTTGTCAAAGCACTGGCCACACGTGGACTCGCCTTTTGCGGGACTGATGAGCGTATCGGTTCACCGAACAACGGAAATTTTATGATGTCGCTGGAACTGATTGCACAGTTCGACCCATTTTTGGCAGAACATTTGAAAAAACACGGCAATCCTGGAAAAGGGAATACATCTTATATTTCCTTCGCTACCTACGAGCAGTTTATACAAATAATGGGGGAAGAAGTTGTGAGCACCATTGTGGCAGAATGTCAGGCAGCTAAGTACTTCTCTATCAGCGTAGATTCCTTCCACACCAGATGTTTCTCATACAGATCAGCTGACTTTCATTGTTAGATATGTAAAACAAAATGGTGAACCTGTAGAACGTTTTCTTTGTTTTATTCCAAATGCAGGTCATAAATCATCCGAGCTTGCCGACACAGTGTTCACAATTCTATCAAAATACAAGTTGGATATAACTAATCTCAGGGCCCAGTCATATGATAATGCTAGGAACATGTCCGGAAATATACAGGACTTCAAGCAAGAATTCTAGAAAAGAATAATTTAGCTGTTTACTCTCCTTGTTCGGCTCACTCTTTGAATCTCATAGGAACTTGTGCCGCCGAATGCTGTATTGAAGCTTGCAATTTTGTTGACATGTTGCAAAAATTGTACAATTTTTTCACTTCTTCTACATATCGGTGGAAACTGTTGCAGGAGTCTCAGGACATAGTTCAGGACAAATCAAACATGGCCGCAACCTCCAAAGTCACTGTAAAAGGCTTATCCGGTACTCGCTGGAGTGCTCGAGAAGATGCATGCCGGAGTTTAAATCGCAACTGGAGCATGATCATAAGAGCTTTGGAGAAAATTGAAGCAGATGACAACGAGAAATTAACAACACGACTTGAAGCTAGAGGATTGCTGAAGAAATTGTCACGACTCGAAACAGCAATCTCAGCTAGAGTATGGGATGCGATCCTAGGGCGATTTAATGCAGTAAGCAAGGTATTGCAGAGAGTCGACATAGATATCAGTGATGTAGTCCAACAGTATGACGCTTTAGCAGTGTTTGTAGCAGAATGTAAAACATCATTTGAAGTTTACGAAGAAGAAGCGAAAGCGAAGTCACGTCTTCAGGATTACGACGTGAGCAAACGTAAAATTAAGAAGAAGACTTTCTTCGATGATGATGATGACGATAGTCAAAATAAGGAATCATTCCAGACGAGTTCAAAAACTCCCCGAGAAACATTTGTTGATCAAACTTATTTGACTACATTATCGAAGTTGGAATATGAACTGAAGAGAAGGTCAGAAGCATACAGAATCATTAATGATAAATTCGGATTTTTGTCTCACTTAAGAAATACACCAGCTTCAGAAGTTGCAAGTGAAGCTAAGAAGTTGAAGGAAATATACAAAGACGACATCGAAGAAGAATTTGTGAACGAGTGTCTTCATCTTCGGGGATATTTAATAAAAAGGGAACAAGTTGAAATGTCCCCACTCAGATTAAGCAAGATTCTCCATGAAGACGATCTACAAGGAGTATTCCCTAATGTTGACATTGCACTGAGAATTTTTTTTGTGTACTCCTGCGTCGAATTGTTCTGGCGAGCGTTCTTTTTCCGTGTTGAAAAGAGTGAAGAATTATCTCCGATCTTCCATGCTGCAGGAGCGCTTAAATGCTTTGGCAATTCTCAATATAGAGTCAGAAATGGTGCAAGCCTTGGATTTCGACCGCCTTGTGACGTCGTTCGCGGAAAAGCGAAGTCGGCGGAGAAGGATCATGTAATGGTGAGTTTTAAAAAATGTTAATTAAAATTATTTTTAAAATAATTTTTTTGGGGGTGAGGGCGTTACCCTATGGCCGCACAGGGCAGCACTTCCGGTAAATACGGCCCTGGATATGTGTGATTATGTAATAATTCTCATAGTTTAGGTCTTTATAGTTATCATACACTTTATTTTCATTTTTACGTAGTCACAGCATTCATTATTGGAAATACGTGATGTTACATGTGCTCGTACGTAGATCGTTTGTTCATCACAACTTTCTGATTAGGTTATCTTTTCCGTTCTTTATTAATTAATACCTTTTTTTGACGGTATTTTAGAGGATATCCTTGTCAGCATAACATTGCTTACTTCCTGTACAGTCGACTACATGCTTAATTAATTAACACATAGTCCTATTATATAGCAACAGCGTCATATCAAATGACTCTAGCGAGAAACTTTCTGGACAATTGATAATTGCAGGAGGGCGAAACTAGGATTTCATTTCGGGGAGGGGGGATTTTATTCAACCACATACCGCTTTCTTAAAGTATTGTTTTTCTCATGTGATAATGAAAATCCTACAACAAATTAAAACTAATAGGCAAATAATAGCTGTAATTCACTAATTTCATTAAAATAAATTGAAAACGTACATCAGATAGGCTTCCAGTTTGTCTTGCGAAGCTAATAATACCTTTCCGTGGAATATTAATACTTTAAAGAGAACGTTAAAATTAAGAAAGTGAGGGTTACCAGTATTTATATAATTGCTGTGGCTATAAATGTATTTACAGCATGTAAAATAATGTTAAATAATTTTGTTAAAAAATATAATGATTGTCAGTCTTTTCAATTAATTACATTAAAAAAAAAAACACGCAACCAGTTTAAAATTTTTGGTCCAACATTTTTCGGTTTTCGGGGGGGGGGGATATATCCGCCATTTCACCCCCTGGGTTTTCCCCTGTACGTGTTAGTAAGTAGATCGTTCGATAGTTCACATCAGACAGCGTTCTGATCAAATTAAATTTTCCGTTTAAATAATTTAATACCATTTTTGACTTTATGTTAAAGAGCATTCTTATCAGCACAATTTTGCTTACTTCCTGTACAGTAGAGTCTATGCCTAATTGCTTAACATCATATAGTAGCAGCATATCAACTGAACTCCGACGAAAAACAACTATTGATCATTGAAGTCTGGAAGAGAAACTGGCTGTATCCCTACTTGTTAATTCCTTACAAACAGTACCCGAGTAACTTTTTTCATCATCACAGTCATCTTCACGGATTAAAAAAGGATGGTTTAATCCGATCACAAATAGGCAAAGATTACAGCTGGTCACTTCAGCGCTTCCTCGGACGTCCCACACCTCTCCGTCCTCTCGGCTTATAGTTCCAGAGTTGTTTGGGGATGCGGCAGTCATCCATTCAGCAAAGATGTTCACACCAATTCAGTCGATACTGGGCGATCCTGTCGAGTATACTCAGAATTTTCAGTTCCTGCTGTATATCTGTGTTTCTTTTATGATCATGGAGAGTATACCCTGCCACGTGCCTGAGAAATCTCATTTCATCCGTTTGGATGCGACTGGCCTGGTCTTTCGTTAAAGTCCAATTGTCAGACCCATAAAGAAGTGTGGGAAGAGCCGTCACCTTGTAGAATTTTAGGCGTGTTACTTTACTTGCTGACTGAACGGTTCGCCTGCTCGTCCAGCACATAAGGTTGAACTTGTGCAACTTATTCACAACGTCGTTGCTTGCATTATAAGACACAGTGTAGCCTATGTATTCAAAATTGCTGATTTGTTCCAGGACAGTACTATCTATAACAATTTTTGCTCGTACGGGATCAGTTCCACGAAAAGCCATCACCTTGGTCGTTAATGTGGATAAGTAACTTTTTTCTCCAAGTTTTTATTTGTTTTCTACAACAGTAACAAATATCAGAACAGTTTGGCAGATAATTTTTCAAGTGTAAATTTGACCCTAAGGTTAATAGCGCAGTCGCTAGTTATAAACAAGTGGGCCAACATCGTGACTACAGCTTACATGACAGTTTCAGCTCGTTGAACTTTGGAGGAGTAAGTTTATCCATAAATTAATTTCACCCTCCCCTTACAAGAAGCGCATTTCTCACCATAAATCTGTCGTTATTTTAATTAAACAATAAGTAACAAGATGGTGACATGGAAATTCAATTTTCGTTAAAAGCATTTTTTTCGATTGTCATTATCTTCTTCTTCTTCTTCTTCTTCTTCTTCTTCTTCTTCTTCTTCTTCTTCTTCTTCTTCTGATAGTTCCTACTCGTTTCGGATGTTGGATATCATACAGACTATGTTAACTTTCTGTACTGCTGCACGGAATAAGTCAGTTGTATTCGTGCCAAACCAGTTCCTTAAATTTCTTAGCCATGAGATTCTCGGTCGCCCAACTCCTCTTTTTCCAAGTACTTTTCCCTGTAGTACGGACCTCAGTAAGTAAAATCTCTGTTCAATTTTCATGAGATGTCCCAGGTACTGAAGCTTTCTTATCTTCACTGTGTTGATAACTTCCCTATCTTTCGATATCTTTCTAAGAACTTCAACATTAGCTATATGTGCTGTCCATGGAATGCTCAGTATTCTACGATACAGCCACATTTCGAAATATTCCAATTTTTTAGATGTGGCTTCAGTCAAAGTCCAAGATTCTACACCGTAGAAGAGGACCGAGAATACGTAGCAGCGTATAAGTCTCATCTTTGTCTTTATTGTTAAATCGTGACTTTTGAATAAACTGCTCATTCTAGTGTACACTGCTCTTGCCTTTTCAATTCTGCTCTTTATTTCATTGTTCACTGTACCAAGACACGTAAATTTTCTTACACGTTCAACTGGCCTTTGGTTTATATTAAGGGTGCAGCTTGTGAACTTGTTCTTAGATACAATCATTAGCTTCGTTTCATTAACATTGATGTCTAGACCTTATCTACAGCTGCTTTCTGTCATTCTATTCATTAGTTGTTGCAGCCCCTCTAAGCTATCTGCGAATATGACGGTATCATCCGCATAACGTATGTTATTTATTCTTTCACCGTTCAGAGATATTCCCACATCACTTTCACCTAAAGCTTCTCTAAAAATACCTTCCGAGTAGATGTCGAATAAAAGCGGAGATAGTATACACCCTTGTCTTACTCCACGGAGAATCTATATCTCTTCAGTTTTCTCTTTATCTACTCTAACCACTCCAGATTTGTTCCAATACAGTGTAGCTACTATCATTATACTACATCTAAAAGTGGGGTGTAAATTACCTATGTACGCGCCGTCAGAAGTGTCTGTGTGTATTTGGGGGGGGGGGACAGAAAAATCTTATCATAGCTTCAACCTTTAAGAAATTAACATACGAAGAATAAGTCTATGACTTAAAAGTGCGTTTACACGTTAACTAGCAAAACGTGTGTTTAACAGTGTTATATGCCTACAGAGCCTGATTTACTATTGGATTGAATAGACTGTAGTCTAGGGTAGAGCGCAAGCTTAGCGGGAGGGGGCGGAAAAATTTAAGAACAAACAAAATTTGTTTATCTCATGTTACACTGTATATATTTTTTATCAGGCCGTTGCCGAAATCAAATCATTTCAAGCGCAAAATCTCTCCTGAATGTAACACATTTCAGTACCCATACTGATCTTGGTGAAAGTGTAGATTTGGAACAGTACATTTGGAAAAAATTAATAACGTCGTTAATATTATTCGTAGGAATCTCAATTTTTGATATATTGTACTAAAGAAGGTGGACTACCATTTGTCTACAAGAAATGTTTTTCCGAAGCTTAACCTCTGAGTTCTTACGTAATAAAAACGATAAACCCTAAATTTTTAATTCAAATTCGTTTATTTTTTTATTTAACTCTCAATGTAAATTAATTGAAAAAAGATTTTAAAAATTAGAAAAGTTTGTTAAAAACGTCTTTAATTGATGATTAAAATACAGTTCATTAGACATTTCTAGCCCTGTATATTACGTTTCCACGAGGTTATTAAGTGGAATGTTTTTACTACAAACTCGGTCGCCGCGCGGCCGCTCCGCCAGTCACTTTCTTTCGTTAATCAGGGTATAGGACAAACAGTAACAGAACAGTTGCTTCTCAATCCGAGTACGCTCATTTTATTTAAAATGTACCTCTAAATAGGATCGTTTACGACTAAAGCAGCCAGTCTGACTAGATGGCCCCGCAGGTTTCCATAACCCGTCTGGAAAACATTGTTTCTCTGCCGGTTTTCGTATGGGCAAGCTTACTTGGAAACCAACTTCGCTTCGGCAGCATTCGGAACGAGCACGAGTATTCCCGAAGTCTCCCCGTCCGCCGACTACTTTAGCAGCCTCCGATGTCTATCTAAGAGACAAGATCTCTTAATATTAAATAATAGGTGAACGTTTTCAGTCAGTTTTACGTCTTGTAAAAAAAAAAAAAATATCGGTATGGAGAATCATACATCACTTCCATGTTCTAAGATTTATATTTAAAATTATTTACTTGAATTCGGTTCGATAATTTCTAACAAGTTAGGTCTGTTCCTTGTAAATTTAGTTTTATGTTTGACAAATTGAATTGAAATATTTCCGTAGACACTACTTCTTTGTTATCGATAACGTAGTACACACATAAAAAATTATCCCCTCCTCCTTCTTCTACTATCATTTTCTTTATATAAAATTACCCCTCCCCTTCAACAACCTTTTTCATTTATAGATATTTCATCTACCTTTCTACAGTGGATTATTCTGACCTTCTTTTAAGGTCATAAAAGAGCTTAAAATTATGTACCCTTACTTATTCAAATTAAGTACTGTACTCTTGTTAAAACATAAAACGTTGCAGAGAAACTACCCCTTCTCCTTAACCGATCTTCACCAAAATCAACAGACCTTGAGTCCTCTACAACTCTGGCACATATAATCAAAACATTATTTGATTCTGTTTGAATTTGCGGCAGTTATCGTTCGCCATAGAAACAAATTCTACACACAGACACTTTTCGAAAAATGACTATTCTTCATGTTTTGAGGGTAGTACAATCGGAATCAGCTCTTATCTCGAACACGATTTCTTTTCGCGATCACCATACTTCCATTTCCTTACGGAACATGAAAGTAAAACAATATGCAAAGTCTATCAAGATCGCAACAGCAAGCGTGTATTTTTGACGTGAAAAATATATGAAATGGAAAACGCCGTTGCAAAAAAAAAACCCCCTGAGCCTCTGAAGAAGCCTTTTAAAGGAGAAAACCGGTTAAGGCTGTAAGGTAAAACTTTTTGCTTTTACTTATAAAAAACCTAGTGTTCCGAGTCGTTAAAGTAATAGTGATATTTAGTTAAGTAACGGACACGTCATGGACAACGAAATCCAAGAAAAAAAAACTAATTCCACTAGTTGGAACTGTATATTTTCGACTTGGATCGATCGTTTCGTGCGGAGTGTTTACATTTAGAAGCATTTTTGAAAGAAAATAAATATATAAAAGAAAAGGAACCGAAACTATGAAACCAAAGCAAAAGAAAAAGAAGTAGTCTGATCCATGTAGACCGTGGGCGTAACTTGGGGCCTAACTTTGGGGAGGCAGGGTAAGGCTTCATAAATTCAAGTGTGTAGTGAGACCATCTATATAATAAAATTAATAAAATGTATTATATTATTACAAAAGAGACGAAGTAAAGAGAGCAAATTCCTAGAAATACAGCTGCGCTTATTACTTCATTACGATGATGTGTTCCAAAACAAGTCTTTGTTTGTGTAAAAGACGCATTGTATTCCAGTTAATTAGGTCTCTAGCGTTTGTTTGTTTTTTTCGAACAGAAATATTATTTTGACGTATCATTCAAATCTGTCAAACATTCTCCTTACAAGTTTCTTCGAAAGAAATAAGAATAATAAACTTATACTGTGCTCGCAAGTATAGAAACTGTCTCCTGTTTGACTATTTGTTATTTATAACAACTGGAAACAAAATTTTATAATGCTCGGAACATTGAAGGGGCAAGTACCCCCCCTTGCCCCTCCCAAGTTACGCCTATGGTGTAGACTATTACAGTTCTTAAAGTCATGTAGCGTGGAATCAGTATTCCCGAATGTTGATGTAATTCTGCGAAATTTTTTAAGCATGGCAGGCACAAATTGTAGCGGAGAAAGGTCGTTTTCAGCGTGCAGCGGGTGCAAAGCTATTTAAGATCTATTTTGGGCCAAGAAAAATTGAAACTCCTGGCACTTTTATTCATTGAAAATGTTTTTTTTTTTTTATAAAATAGTTGATCGATTTGCAATTGCAAAACGCACAAAAATAAGCTTTAAGTAAACAAACGAGTTCAGCAATTAATAATGGACATGAAAATTATTTAAATAAGCTTTTTTACTTAGCGTTTTGATTTACTTTCTGCAAAGATTAAGTAATTATGGGGTTTTCATAATATTCTCGTTACTTATAATTTGTCATTATGCTCATACTATTGTAACAAATTAAATTCTTGACGTGTCCGTTGATTAACTAATTATAACACTACTGACTCGGAACACAAAGTTTTTATTGGTAAAAATGTAAAATTTTTACCTCGTAGCCTGAACCAATTTTCGTTTATTATTAGCATCGACAGAGGCTGCCACTACGAAAACTATCTCAGCTCCTTCACATATACAAGGATACATAATTCACACGTACACACGCGCGCGTACGCACACACACTCACATACACAAACACGTTCACTCAAATAATTGTTCTGTTGTGTTTGACATTTCTTTTATATTCATAAACAAGTCCTGATGATGACAATAAATATTGTCGTAACGTCGACACAAATAAGTTAAAATTTGAGTTATATTTTTTGACAGATCCTCACAAACCTTTAACCGGAAAAATTGATTGACTGACAGTCATTATTACGAATTTAAGGAATTACTTGATTAAAATTGAAAAAAGACGAGTTTTTGTTTATACAAACCACATGTTCCTTAATTATACGCAGGTTATAATATATGAGTAAATCATGTGAAATACTCGTTGTTTGAGAGGTACAAGGTAAACGGTTTTGGGGGGGAGGGCGCAAAAATTCATCAGCCTAGGGCGCTACCCTGACCTTAAGTCCTTAAGTCAGGCCCTGGTTATATAACATTGCTAGATGACAGTAAAAGAAAAATGTACTAGCAACGAATGTTAACAGAAATTTTCCGTGCTATTAACAGAAATTATGCTATTTGCAAGTTGTTGTCGGTTAAGAATACAGAATGTGACAAACATTTGCTCATGGCAATGTTTAGAAGCGTCGTTTAGAAGGGCAACTAAAATTGCGTATTGGTCGAAATATTTCCCGGCAATGTTGCCGGGCAATATTTCTGTCAACACGAATTGTGGCCTGACTTTGGGCAATATTGCTCGGCAATTGTAGCGGCAATACATTGCGGATGACTTACTATTTACATGGTGCAAGGCTGATTCAGCCACAATATGAAGACGGACGAAAGTGTATTAGTATCAGCAGTCAGTGGCGGCGATAAGGCCCCCGCAGACCCCGCGGCGCGGGGGGCCCCGACCCTCTGGAGGGCCCCGCCACTCTGGCCCCTAGAATAAAATATGAAACGAGCTATAATAGGAAAAAAAGTTTTAATGGGGTCCGACTACCGGCAAATTTGTATTTAAAATACGAAATATACGTTTTATTTAAGTGTATAGACATGCAAAAAAACTACGTTTTCCGAAATCACATTACTGTTTGTAGTTTGTAAGTGAAGCTTATCTTATCTCTTGTGGTGCCCGTACGTCCGTGCGATGAGTCACTCGGCACTGAGGAGACGTAAACAAAACACAACACAATGTAGTTCAGTACTCAGTAGTGCGTCGCATCTCCTGCGCGATAGTACTCTATTGCATTCATTTCGTAATTTAGTGCCGTTTAAGTTTAATGACTTAACATTTGATTTTAGTTTTTGTATTTTGTGTAGAGTTAGAGTGTTAGAGACAGAGTTTATAAAATGGAAAGTAAGCGTGAATATTTAAGTGGTGCTACGAAAAGGAAACTGCAAAAACAACGAGAAGAATCTAAAAGTAAACTTTCAAAACTCGACCAGTTTTTAAAAAAATCATCAAAATGTGAAGTTGAACAACCCAAACCCGGGTCAAGTGCAAGTAATGAAAAAGAAACAAAAATCGGATTGAAGTTGATTGTGACAGTGACAATAAACCTGATTTAAACATTAGTCCGTCGGATACAAGTGATACAACTACGGAAACAAATAAGCAACTGCAACATGAACAAGAAGAACAACTGCTAGGCATTGAATGTGTTCGCCAGTCCGAAGACATACCTGGACCAGAAAATCAGTTTGAACCAACTGAAGTTATAAGTAATCACGCAAATAAAACTACTTTAGCAGGCCCTTCCGATCCAAACTGCCAAAGTTTTGAGACAGATATTGCATTCTATAAAAATCAAGCTACAATGACAGACGAGGTGAAAAAGTTAATAACGTTAAGTGAACTTTGTCAAACAAAGGGTCCTTTCCCGAAGGATTCCGTTTCTAAGCGGTCTTTCAGTACAGCATATTATTCTTTCAAAACTGCAGCAGGCCAAATTGTTCACAGGTTTTGGCTTTGTTACTCTCGTAATCTAGATGGAGTCTATTGTTTACCATGTTGGCTTTTCACCCAAAGTGCTGATGCCCAAAGCTGGCGTGAAGGCGATATTAGAGATTGGAAAGGTCTCAGTAAAAAAATTAAAGTTCATGAAAGTAGCAATGCTCATTTACAATCTTGTCTCACGTATGCCACTTGGAAAAAGAGTAAAACGGTAGCTGATCAAATTTCCGATGAGCGGAAAAAATGGAAAGATATTTTCATACAGATTGTGGATGTCATTCGAACCATGGCACTGTGTTCATTGCCGTTTCTTGGCCATAGAGAATCATTAAATGAAATAAATTCTGAAAATGGAAATTTTTTGAACATACTATCTTTAATTTCTCGCTACGATTCTCTCCTTAGTGCACACTTAGAAAATGAAAAAAAACATGAAAATACCTCCACTATGACATTCAAAATGAAATCATTAACTTGCTAGGAAAATCAGTATTGACTGTCTTACTAAAACAGATTCACTCGTCTCCTTTTTTTTCTATAATTGTTGATAGCACACAAGACATTTCTAAGATTGACCAAATGAGTGTTGTAATCAGATACATTAACATAGTAGAAGAATCTCCTGGCAATTATAAAACTGTGATTAGTGAGTCCGTTTTGGGATTTCAAGAAATAAAGGATCCCAACAGTGAGGGGTTTCAAAGTAAGATTTTAGACTTTCTGAAAACAAATGAAATTGACATTAGTAAGTGTAGAGGTCAAGGTTATGACGGTGCAGCAACAATGAGCGGGAAATACTCTGGGTTACAGAAAAGAATTATGGATATAGTCCCAAACGCGGATTACGTACACTGTGCTGCACATAACCTGAACTTGGTGATCAATGATTCAGTATCAAATATTTCTGAAATAAGACAATTTTATGACATAGTACAGAAAACTTATGTGTTTTTCAGTGAAAGCTTACATAGATGGCAAGAACTTAACACTGCCGTTAAAGAAGACAGCTCTGCCAAAAATCTAACTTTAAAAAAGCTATGTCCAACAAGGTGGTCTTCTAGACACGACTGTCTGTTAGCTTTAAGAAATGATTTCAAAATTGTGATTAAGTGTTTGACAGAAATTATTCTATACTGCTCAAAAAAACCCGAGGCAGAAGAAGCATTAGCAATTAGAAACCACCTGGAAAACTTTGAATTTATTCTTGTGCTCTGCCTTGAAACTAAGATTTTAGAGAATGTAAATATAACTTCGAAAGCACTACAGAGGCCAACTGTTGACCTAGGCAGAGCGTGGCAGTTTCTAAGCCGCGCTTGTGATGAGTTAAAAGTTTTAAGAAAGGACTTTGCCGGCTTTCTTGCTGGTGCTAAACAGTTGGCCCAGTCATGGGACATAACTTGTAACATGAAAAATAAGCGTAAGCGAGTTGTAAAACGCTTCTTTGTTGAATTATCAGTTGACCATAGAATTGACGACCCAGTGAAATCATTTGAAGTAAAAGTTTTCAATCCAACACTAGATATTGTAATAGCTCAGCTACAAATGAGATTCGAAGGATTTCGTTGCATTGATGATAGGTTTTCATTCCTGACGCCTCAGAATTTAGTAAACGTCTCACAAGAGACAATAGTGGAGAAAAGTAAGGCTCTGTTAAATGTGTATCCTGGTGACCTTTCCACATCACTGCCTGACCAAGTAATATCCTTCAAAGCTCTGATGGCCAAAGAAATTGTACACAAGAAAAGCATTCGAGAAATGATGAATTTACTGGTTGAAGAAAACAGCTGCCTCCCAGACCTAACTACAGCTTTGCAGCTTTATTTAACCATACCTGTCACAACAGCTACAGTGGAAAGAAGCTTTTCAAAACTTAAATTAATTAAGTCATACTTAAGAAGTGCTATGGCCCAAACTCGGTTGAGTGATTTGGCACTGTTAAGCATTGGGCATGAAGAGACACAGAAAACTAATATCAACGAAGTGGTTGAAAAGTTCTTAGCTATTAAAAAAAGAAGACTAGGCTTAGGAAAACAGTGAACTTTGGTTGATCCTCATCTGTAAATATTGTAGGCTACATTACTTGAGTTCGAGTGTTATTGAATTGGATTAGACTTAAGGAGAACGTGTATAGAGTATATTCAAGAATTTCACAAATTCAGTTACAACCTAATTTAAATGTTTGAAAAAAGCTAGAATGTTACTTTGATATTCGTTTTTAAATAATAAATTTTTAACACTCTGTGTGCGGTACTGTTTCATAGTCTGAATTTAGATCTTTGACGTAAAAATAAATCATTCTTTTTATTTTGGTTTTTTTATAGTTTGTATAGAACTTTGTCTATTTAGCAACAATGAATTTTAAGAGTTTGTACACGTGTAAAACATCCTTTGCAAATTGCAAACGCTTTGTGACAGACGAGAAAGTATTCACAAACCATTGTTGTGAAACACACGTAAATAGAAACTCATTTGAGTGTTTTCCCCTATTACGTATACAAAATTTAACCATTTTTATAGGGCCCCCTAATTAGTTTCGCGGGGGGGCCCCCGTTTCGTTAGCGCCGCCACTGTCAGCAGTCATTTATTCTGCTTCGTAGTCGGATAAATAAAACTGAAAAGAAGAAAAAACGTGCATTGTGGTTGTGTCCTTTTTTTTAAGCAAGCGCAGTAGGTTACATCGGACAAATTAACCCGTGAATTAGTACTTGACAGTTAGCCTATCTTTTTAAAAACTTTACAAGAATGTAGAAAAATGATGTCTAGTATTTGTTATAAATATTATTGGCACAAGAATTGTGAAAAGTAACACGAATATGAGAAACTCTATTGGTTTGTCCTGAGATAGTATGAAACTCATAGCGTCGTAAACAAACCATTTACCACCCGGACTTCTACTGTTCTTATGCATTTTTTTCAGTTCGTTTTTTCATACGCTCTGAGACTCCTGAATTTTTTGTATGCTTCTTGTGTTGTAATCGCATACTGGAGTGGCAATAGCTTCGCAGCTGTCCTTTTTAAGATTTCGATCTTTGTAAGAATTTGCTTCCACATCCTATAACTCTGGGCGTAAATAAATCGAGTTTATGAAGCTTAACATCTTTTCGTTTGACCAGGTACCCATTGCACTACAATAAACTGACTACTAACCACCGGTACAGCTTAGAAATCACTACGGGAACCTCAATGAAGTGAGCTGTGTAGCGAACGGAGGCAAAGCGAGAGTGGGGTAGACGAGAAAGAGAGACAGATGTGGTCCGGCCATACAAAACATTTTCCACACCGGGTGTAAGAGATCATCTAATTAACTTTGACGAGCTGGTCCCCGAACAGTTCGGCGTCCGTGTGGGGCATTCAATCACTCATTAGTTGGCTGATGAGACTGGTGGAATACATCACGGACGCCGGGTGTCGGAGAGAACGGACCGTTGGTTGTTTCTTAGATGTAGAGAAAGCATTCGACAGCGTATGGCATGATGGGCTTTTATTCAAGCTTAGGGAAGTCCAACTCCCAGACTGCTACCTTCATCTGATTGCTAGCTTTCTGACGGAGAGGACTTTCTGCGTGAGAGTTGGCGAGTCAGTCTCTTCCGAGAGACGAATCACAGCCGGCGTCCCTCAAGGTAGTGTTTTTGGGCCCCATCTGTTCTCAGATTACGTCAACGACGTGCCGAGACATCTTGGAGTCCAGGTGGCCCTCTTTGCGGGCGACACGGCCGATCGTCATGTGGAAAGAGCCGGTCTTACGACTGCAGCGCGAGCTCGACTCGCTCGCGGACTGGACTGGTAATTGGAGGGTGTCTCTCAACGTTACCAAGAGTGTAGCCGTCGAATTCTCTAAGCGACGGAAGAACCCTGTTAGGCATTTACGCATCGGCAGGACGTACTTACGCTGGTCCAACGAAGTCAAGTACCTCGGAGTACACCTTGGGCGTCGGCTCACCTGGCGTACTCACGCTCAGACAGTTCATAAGCGAGCATCCGCTCGTCTGAGCTTACTGTTTCCACTCCTGATCAGCTCAGCCATGACCAGGAAATTGGGCAAGATGATCGTCGGCGCGTATCTGCTGCCAGTCATTACCTACGCTTGCCCGGTTTGGGGTTACCTCGCCGCAATCCATAAAAAGAAGTTGCAAAGCGTCCTCGACAGGGGTCTTCGGCTAGCGCCCAAAGTCCCCCGTCGCTTTTCATCTCGCCTTCTAAGGAGATGACTTGGCATCCGCTCCTTAGATGACACTTTCAGGCGGCTGGCACGCAAATTTTAAGCACGTGCGGCGAGGTTCCCAGACAATCCTCTTGTGGCTGGGGTGGACAGGTATCGTATACATCCAGGTGATTCGTGGAAACGCCCTCGGTGTATACTGCGCTAGTGTAGGCTAGCACAACAGCCGAGAAACGGTCTGCTAAAGAGCACACGCCCTACTTGGGCAGGGCCACGAGGCAGGAGGTCCAGAAGGTAGCTTGGAACTCAGATTCCTGAGCGGTTCGTCTCTGCGACGCACAACCGCACAGGCCAGAGCAGCAGCATGGACAACACCGGCAACACCCCAGAAACTACCTGCAATAGTCGGCAACTATTGCCTAGCCACACGACAATATTTCGCTATGTGGCTGCAACATTGACGGCCACACACCGGCTACATAATGCGATGTTACACTACCGATGGTTTAAACTTCAATTCTTATTTTCTACAAAACTGCATAAGTATTTTTGTCCTTGCATAACAAAGACAAGCGCTTTAGTTTTCCAAGTGACAGTGCTGAAAACTAGATTTTCAAAATGATTAATAACGCCTTTAAAACATCTGAATAGTAATTGAAAACTACAAACATAAATTTCAATTCCTGGATTTTGTTGTCCATGACATGTTCATTAATTAATTAATTATAAATATATCACTACTAACTCGGATCACTAATTTTTTATTGGTAAAAGTGATAGACTTTTACCTGATAGCATAATCAGTTTTCGTTCTGTTGGAGCATCGTCAGAGGCTCTGACAAAGCTCCAATGGAGCAAAAATAGAATAAAATAGTCAATAAAAAATTAGTGATCCAAGTCAGTAGTGATACATTTGTAATTAATAAATATCAACATCTCACTGTTAAATAATTTGCAACCACTGCATTAAATACAACCAAATTAATGATGTATTTAATGTTATTATATTCTTTGTTCATTATTATTATTATTATATAATATTATTATTCCATTATTATTATTATTATTATTATATAATATTATTATTCCATTATTATTATTATTATTATTATTATTATTATTATTATTATATTACAATTAACGTATAAATTATTTTATTTTCAGTAAGAAGTAAATAATCAACATTAAATGTTTGTTTATATTTTTGAACTTATTTAAATTTGATTATATTTTTTTTTATTTAAACTTTTATTTTTACTTACCGTATAGTTTCGTAGGAGCTGACTATAAACAAAATAAACATTAATTCAAAGTAAGAAATAAAATTCTGCCAAATTGGAGCGATCATAGAGAGGCTTCTTTAAATGAATAGAATGTAATGTGATTTTAAAGACTCAAGCCGTTAAAGTTTTTTTAAAGTTTTTAAGAGAGTACGAGATTGTAGTACGGTTAACACAAAAACACACTTTTAAATACAGAAGACAAAATTGAGTGCCATTTATCTAGGGGCATATGTTTTCTACCACAATCTTTTACCTGCATAAATAAATTATTTTTATGTTGTGAACTTAAGTATAGTGTGAAGGATAAGTATTTGTAAATAAGGAAGAATAAATAAAAATTAAACTAAAAACACCAAAACAAAATAAAGTATGTAAAAGTCAAAATAATGACCTTTGGAAATATAATTAAGTGATCTTTAGTTTTTATTCTATTTAAAATCACCTAAAACGTAATGCTGTTGATATCAAAAGACTTTTGACAGAATATTAACCATTTAATTATGTACCAGTTATTCAGTTTTTGCCCTCATGTTCATACTTACATTATATAAAACATATAATTACTAACATAATATACTGAAATACTAAAATAATATTTATAAGCTATTCGTTATGAAAGCTCTTTAATAATTTTAAAAACTGATGTTAAATTCTTAAATAAGCTGACTTAAAAATTAAATTAAAGTGATGTGTAATATTTCTGCTAAAGTTATTAACAAGGTTCTTCCATTGTAGGACATTTAGGAAATAAAATGTTACAATCGACTGACATTAATTGAGATGCAAAACAATTTGTCTGTTGTCCATGTTTTTCAAATGATTTATTTACAGCAGAGTTAGGAAAGAGTTTTTGGAGAGCGTTACATAGTGTCATTTTGTGAAATATGGTTCTCCAAATTGATGACTGTATTATCATTCAAAGTATTAAGACAAGCTTTCAAATTCAGTTTATAAATTACAGCTGTCAAGTAACCATCTTGAGATTTTACTATTTGGATACTATTAATTAAAAACTAAGACTTTTCAGGTACAATTGGCCTGTATTAACAAAAAAGTGTCAGATGACAAGAAACTAGAATAAATTGCATTTAGTTTCATGGGATGTGCTATTTTTATATTAATGATAAGGGCATAAAAATTACACAAAATTCCATCCAATCTGTATTACTCTGGGGTAGTGGTTTCCTACTTAAAAGTGTCTGAGGGCCACAGTTAAAGTCAGGAATCTACTGGCAGGCCACACCTTAAACAATAACTTTTTGAAAAGTAACGTAAAATGAAAAGGGGATTATTCAATTGGAAATAAGTGAAACATATTATTAATAATAAGTGAATTATTATTTTCCGGGCTGTTAGGCTGTGGCCTGCTGCTTATGTTCAATGGCTCGCTGTTGGAGGCCATCTTCAGTGTCAGAAATATTGTTTAATCGATTCTGACACTAAAGATGGCCTCCGATGGTGAGGCTGAAATGTCTGTCTTGAAATAAGCAGCAGACCCATGGACTAACAGCCTGGCAAATAATGATTCCAAGAATGCTGATACTGGCTGTGAAAGCCTAAGAAATTATATACACATCTCAACATATCTTACTACTTATCTTTAATGGTACAACAGTACAAAAATCAAGTATTTTATATTTTTTAAACTCTTCTACTATCTACTGACAGCTTTAAAAAAGAACCACTTAATTTTTTTCAAAGAACATTTCAAGATCCTTGGAATTTGTTGTCCATAACGTGTCCATTGACAACAATATAATATAATATAATATAAGTATAATAGTACTGACTTGGAACACTAAGTATTTTATTGGTACCATATTGGTATCATTAAACTTCAGAATTTGCCAAGCCATTGAACATATTTTTTATAACGACAATAATACCATTTTGTATTGTCAATTTTGTATGGAATCTCAAAGTAAAATCTATTCACAGTTTTACACATGATACAGTATTATCTTATGGGCACTTTTAACTTTCTTACTTAAATAACTTTTTTACTTCACCGCACACACACACACACACACAACATTGATCTTTCAAACGACGGTGCCATCACAAAGAACAAGACGGACAGTGCTCCTAGTGGCAGTCTCAGATGAAGGTTATAATAAGCAAACACTGGTTCAGGCTATAAGGTAAAAATTTTACCTTTTTACCAACAAAAAACTTCTGTGTGTTCTGAGTCAGTAGTATTATAGTTATAATTAGTATTTCAAGATCCATTTACACTTCATATTAAATCCAACACTCACTGGTTCCTCCCATGGAACTTTAGTTTGAGTTTGTTAGTGCTGTCTCACTGTTTGTCATCAATGTAATTTTGGCATGGTAGATTGCTCACTTCCCTTATCTGCAGTGCATGGTTACTGAATTCTAAGCACTCAGTGAGTGGGGGTCTTATGTTGTGTGTCAAGTTGTAGATTGCAAACGTTTAAATATAACTTTGAATAACTGATGCTATTGATCACAAATCAAGGACAAAACATTAAGCAAGGACATCCATGGCCGTCTATTTTGTCAGGCCAGGGACTGGAAGGAAATAGCCTGTGTCTTGTGATATGACAAAAATAAAAGAGGACTAGAGCAAATACATGTTCCATTGAACTACTAAAATGAACTTTACTGCAAGCTTATTAATGAATCAGTGAAACGTTTTTCCATAGGTTTTCCTGTAAGACCATTCTTGGTTAATATAATTTTTTGTTTAATTGTATTGGCCATCTAAGGACCACATGCCAATTTCAAATCTTTATTCTTTGTTCTTTTCTTTTTCTCCAATATTCTTTTGTCTTTTCACTGTGTCTCTTCTTCCTGTCTTCAGTCCACTTTGAACCTGCATTTTTCTCTCTCCTACCCTAGACTCCTTCCATTTTTATCACTTTTGTCCAAAAAACGTCTCTTTCAATTGCTTCTTCAGCGTTTATATTATTTTTTTCTAAATCCTTTTGGACTTCTTTAATCCAACTTGATGTTGACTTCTTCCCCCACAGACATTTGAAAATCTGCTTTGTTAACCTATTGTCGTCCATTCCATATAAATGTCCAAGAAATATAATAGTCTTCTTTTTCTAATTGTTTCTGTTTATATTTTCTATATTCTGATATATTTCATCATTATTTCATAATTTCCAACCTTCTGAAGTTTTTTTGTGGGCCGAATATTTTCCTAATAATTCATCTTTCCAAAATTTCTAGTTTGTCTAAATTATAATTCAATGCTAGACATTCACTTTCATACAGACATTCTGGCTAAAATAATGTTTTATTATTCATTTACTTTTTAAAGTAAATTGAGTAATTATTAAATTGGTTTTCCAATATAAGGTTGTGGGTCATTCAAAAAGGTGTTGCAGGCTACCAGTTAGAAATCACTGCTCTATGGTAAATACTGAACATGCAAAGCCTACTTCTTAGTTATGGTGTTGAAATTATGCAATATACTAAATGTGCTGGTTGCATTAGTCTTACCTTACATTAAGTATGCGCATTTTCAGGCTACTTAAAGAGAGAATGGCCAAACACTTCTTCTTCTCCTCTTCAAGGATTAGGTTATATAAACCTATTCTGGCACCCATCTCATCCTCGGATGATTCACAGCACTGTGATTTTACTGATGTACACCTTCTCAGTGCGTTAAATCCTTATTACACAGAAGATGGCCTCAGAGGTGAGACCAAAACGTCTGGTCAAGGCAACACCTTTCGACACAAAGAAGATGGATGGCCACGGCCTTACATCTCGGGTAGTCTTCTTCTTCTTCTTCTTCTTCTTCTTCTTCTTCTTCTTCTTCTTCTTCTTCTTCTTCTTCTTCTTCTTCTTCTTCTTCTTCTTCTTCTCCTCCTCCTCCTCCTCCTCCTCCTCCTCCTCCTCCTCCTCCTCCTTCTTCTTCTTCTTCTTCTTCTTCTTCTTCTTCTTCTTCTTCTTCTTCTTCTTCTTCTTCTTCTTCTCCTCCTCCTCCTCCTCCTCCTTCTTCTCCTCCTCCTCCTCCTCCTCCTCCTCCTTCTTCTTCTTCTTCTTCTTCTTCTTCTTCTTCTTCTTCTTCTTCTTCTCCTCTACAAGAATTAGGTTATATAAACCTGTTCCAGCACCCATCTGATCCTCGGACGATCCACGTCTCTTCTACCACTGGCTTTATAGTTGCCGCTTTCGGCAATTGATCCTCTGTCATCCTTTGCAAATGATCCCACCGTTGTCTTCTGTAAATTAAAATAATTTCATTCATGTCCTTTACTTCGAGTTCTGTTCTGATATCTTCATTCCTTATTCTATCTTGCAATGTATAATTTAAAGTATTTTGAAGAAACTGGATTTAAGCACTCTGAATCTTGCCGCATTCCCTTTTTGTCATGACCCACGCCTCACTCGCATAAATCAATGTGGGTATTGTGATTGTCTTATAAAATTGAATCCTTGTGCTGTGTCTTGGTTTATTTCTAAGATTTCTATGAATCATACCACAAATATTCCTAAATTTATTTATCTTATCTTTTATACCATATTCAGATTCATAGCTTACTTCACAGCCGAGATATTTGAAATGGCTCACTTGTTCTAAAGTGCTGTTGTTTATAATTATCTTAGTCCTCACTGGATATTTACCTTTAAAGGCCTTGGTTTTGGTGTTTCTTACTGATGACCAAACTCTTAAACAATAAATGCCCACAAGTGCTTGTTCAAACAAGACAGTTCCTAGAAAGTAAGGTTGACTGACATGTTCAAAAGATGATAAATGTTAGTAAATTAAGAGTTTATCATTTGGAAACCCTTGGCAGCAAGATGTTTACTGACGATGAAGTGGACATGTCTTCACTGGCAAGTGGAAGAAGAGAATACTCAATTAGTTTAGTTTGGACAAAAATGTGCATGTTGGTTTGAAACATTTTTTTTTTTTTTATAAATGTTAAATGTTTTGTTTGTGTAGTATTTTAGTCTACTTACTACAGACAGTATCAAACGATTTAGTATTAAATACATTTGTAATCAATTATGCCACTTGTGAAACAGTGCTGTTCCAAATTAAAGTCATGTTTTCCTTAATAAGTATATGTATTACTTAATGGATCACGAGTTACATACAAAAATAAAAACATCGTTTTAGATGTATTGTCTCCAGAAGGCTTATTGTTCATTAGATTCACATTTATTTGTGGAATGTGATAGTGACTAGTATAGAATTTAAAATATTTGTATTAATACACGTACTTCATTATGATAAATACACAAATGTGACCAATTTCTTTTTGTCTTGAAGGTGAGCTAATTTTCTTGAAGGAGGAGAGAACAGATTTGATATCATTTACGCAAAATGTTTTTAATAACTGTAAGTCTGTATATATTTACCATAATATGTGAACAAAGCATCATACTAATGAAAATGAAGAAATATTGATTACTAATTGCCCATAGTGATGTAGACCAGGATTTTTCTGTAGTTCCCGGTTATTGATGAGAAGCCAGAGGAGAAGCGTTGGCAGTAGATGGGGGGGTTCATCAATTAGGGCCTACTGTGTACGTATGTTATGTCATGGTCACAGCAAGTTGGTAATGTGACAATGGGGGAGGTTTTAATTCTCAGACCCCTCCCCCCCCCCCCAACTGTACTCAGCATACTTTGGACTAATTGTGTAGGTGTGTAGACGTGAACACATACACACAGATATCAACATCATAATGGAGATTATAGTGATGGGGTTAGAGGTAAGAGATGGGGAGGAAGAGAGAGAGAGAGAGAGAGAGAGAGAGAGAGAGAGAGAGAGAGAGAATAGCCCAAAGACACACCCATATAGACCATATTAATATTAAAGTCCTAGGATTTAAGTCCCTGAAGCTCAGAATGTCAGAATGTTTTTTGTCTTTAAATGACAATTACCAATTATCAAAGAAAATTATTCATAAATAAATTCTTTAGAACTATTAGTATTATTTATTTATTACTTTATTACATACATTCTTGAGAATGTATTTAATAAATTAATATTACATTATTAAAATGAACTTAAATATATGATTTAATATAAATATTAAATGTTAAAGTAATCTGAAGTATCAAATGTTTTTGATCTGTTCAATCTACAGAATTTAAAATGTTTAAAAGAATTTAAAATGTTTAAAATTCTTTGGTTTCTCTTTCTTATTGCTTCTGAAGGTCAAGTTACTTGCTTTCCAGCTTTTGACAGTTCTGATTGCTAATTAAGAGGGGATGTGACAACTATGAAGACACTGGCTATTATATATAATTTATCTTACTTTGTGTTCAGCTGGGAAGCTGAAATTTTCTATGTACTACTGACAGTACAAACAAACTTAACATGTTTTCGAATTTGAACAGACGACTGCATATTTCACATGACATTTTATTAAGCATTAAATTCTCCATATTGATTATAGAACTTTCATAAAGGTTTTACTATTACGTTTATTTTCTACGAACTATTTGTTTCAGACCCAAATAGCACGGAAGGCTTGTTATCTCAAGTTGTTTGGTACCGGTACCTTGTAACACCTGACTACAATATTTTTGAAGAAAAAAAAGTTAAAAAGTGGCCATAGGGTAATACTGCAGCATGAGTAAAACTGTAAATAGATTTTACTTTGAGATTCCCGTACGAAATTGACAATACAAAACGGATATTATTGTCGTTTTAAAAAATACGTTCAATGGCTTGGCAAATTCTGAAGTTTAATGATAGCCTTCAAGGACATTCGATGCTTACGTTGTTAACAGCGTTCTATTCTTTTGAATTTCCCTGCTAAGTTAATTTTAATCAGCTGAGAGTAATGTATTATTTTTAAACCGCAGAATTGTATCTTACAAGGCGGCTGGTTAACGCAAATATACCAGTATTTGAAAAAAAACGTTGAAGAGTTCAAGAAGTAAATAAACCGCGATCAGAGAAAGCTTGGAACTGTGACGAACACTTGGCTAAGAACGAAACACGGTCGATTTTAGTGAAGCTGAAAAGGCCAATCGAAGTTTTAATAGGACGCCATACGCTGTCGCAGAACGCCAATCGCCTGGCAAGCCAACAACAAGCACCAAGCAGAGGAGAGGCGTGCAGATGAGCCAGTAGATCCTTGAAAATTTGTACTTTTGTTGAATATTCGTTGTTAATAGTGTGTTAGTGTGTTGGTAACGTAATACCTGTGATATGTGTGTACCTGGAAATTACATTTAAATCGGAGATTTAGTTACGGTATCAGTTGAAGAGGCTTTTAAAGGCGTCTGTACATGCAAGGTGTATAGCGGCGTTCATTGTGGCCATTGATTTATAAATGAATTTGTTAAGAAGGAAGATTAAATTCGTTAAATCCTAACAGTATTCCTGTAAGTAATATTATTAATGGTACTGACGTGTGTACTAAAAATGTAAAATAAATGTTATTTAGGCTTGTAATTAAGACATTGGGTCCATCTGGGCATTATGGTAGAATGGAGTCGTTTGAAATGGTTACCTATGCCAAGAGCAGATAAAATTAGATGCACTTTGTTTCATTGGAATATTTATTTTTTTATTTGAAATATTGATAATTATTTAAATTGATACGGTAAATATCCGTGAATAGGTTATGTTTTTTGTTTACATTCGTTAGTGTTAAGCAGTGATTGATTCAAAAATTATTTTTTTCTTCCGATAGAATGTTTTAAGGGGTGAAACCAATACAATTTTTCGAACGTCGTTATTTTTATCATAGTGTCGTCCTGTATAATTGTTAATTATAGTTTTCTTTTCAACGTGAAAGTAAATAAAATTATTATTATACAATAAAAATAGTTTTTAAAAATATTGTAGCTTGTTGTAAGGAATGCTATGTTTAAGGGTGTTTATGTTAGGTAGACAGTTCATAACTTCTGCTAAATGTGGTTCATTTTTTAATATTTAGACCAAAAAATTTGGATAGTAAGCCTATTTGTAAATGTGTTCCAATTTTATGTAAATTACCATAGGTAGAGTGTTCATCTAATTAATATAATAATTAAATATAATATAATTAAAAGTACCCAATATCAAGTATAATTATAAAGTGGCCAACCATTTTTTTAGGTACCAGTAAACAGTAAAACATTATACAGCATTAATATGTGTTATTAAGGCTTTTCTTTTGAATTCACGTTTCATTCTCACGATTGTCAAAATTGGAAGCACATTTTATACTTTTATTTTAAAAAGTTCAAAGTATAATATTTGTGAGGTATTGTTTATGTACTTGGGATATTGTCAGTGACTTGACTTTGAAGAGGTTTGGTATGCTTTTCTCACGCTCTTAAATAGTTACCGGTGTAATTTTTTTTGGGTAGGCCTCAGTCCTGCAACACTTTATTGGTCAATACTGAATTGTGGGAACAGTATTTTGTCTGGATACTGTGTGATAGATAGTTCGTGTTAATTTCGTTAGAAAATACGCTGTTCCATTATTCCAGATAAAAATTTGGTACATTAAAAACGTGGTATGTAATGGGAAGGGGTGGTACACAGTTTGAAACAGACGGGGGATATTTGTTTCTACTAGATTGGACAGGTGGTACTGCACGCTGAACAACTTCCACAAGTCATTGGATTAATGCATAAATTTAGAAGCTGCAGAGATATGTAAGTATAATTGTTACGGCTGGATAGATTGCCAAATTTATGATAACTGGAACTAATTCCACTTGTGTTTAGTTATGGACATTCAGTATTATACAAGGAGACTCTTAAGTAATGCTCGTCCCCCTTCCTTATGTGATTCGGTGAAAAAGTTCTCAGGAGGCTCAGTGTCCTCTCCTGTACTTTATTCTTTGACACTAGGAGGCCTAGTTGCTTCACAGCTTAGGAATCCATATGCTGTTGGAATTATATGCTGTAACTGTTGTATGATTTAGAATTTGTCGGTATGTATATAAACATACACATATAAACACCAATACATATGTAGATTTTTAACCACAATAACAGGACTTTGTTGAAATTATTATTCTCAGCCAGGCTGTTAGCCCGTGGTGCATAGTTGTCGTCGTTGATAAACGTTTCAGCCCCACCATTAGAAGCCATCATTAGTGTCTAGATTGGGATGGTATCCTCCAGTTCACCTCAGAGATAAGGTAGAGGCTGTGTTGTGCCTGAGAAGGCCACTGTCATAAACTTTTTCATCAGCATGATCTAAGCTGGAAAGCAGCACCAGTCAATTAGAATCAAGTACTATCTGATTGGCTTGGGAGTACAGCATGCTAGATCCTGTTCAATAGGAGGCTTTCTCGCCTTCGATTCGTTGTGACGGAACCATGTTTGAAGATTTCCACAGACTCCATCTGGAGACGAGGGTGGTAGGCACTCTCTGAGGACAAGATCTTAGTCTCCTAAAAGAGAACGCGATGGTCAGCGTTGGAAAGTGCATGGTCGGCCACCGCAGACTTCTCAAACGACAACAGCGGGTGTGTTCACCAACGTGTCTGTAGATGCTGCACTTTGTGGTGCCGGTGTACACTTCGCCATATGAGCAAGGCACACTATATGCTTCTGAACGAGAACGGATCCCTTGTGTCCTTCACCAGTCTTAGGAATTGTTGTATCTTCCTGGTTTTCTTGTATATGGTCAGCAGCCTGCCAATACAGTCCGTTATCCCGTGAATGTAGGGCAAGACCATGAAGCCAACAGTCTCCTGCGACACTGACTCAGCCGGCCTGGCAGATCTTTTCTGCCAGACAGCACGCCTCACTTCCCTGACAGAGTAACCATTCGTTTGCAGCGAATGTTCGAGATGCCGCAGCTCCTTGTTGAGATACTGGGGCTCGCAGATTCTCTTCGCCCAGTTGACCAAGGTCTTCAAAACTGCCCTCTTCTGTCTCGGATGATGATTGGACAGCTTGTGCATGTATCTGTTGGTGTGCGTTGGCTTCCTGTATACTTTGTGTTCCAGGCCTCTGTCGGCCCTTCTGATGACTGGGACATCAAGAAAAGCCAGCTGGTTGTCTGCGTCTTACTCTGGAAGTGAAAGTGGCCATGGGCTGAAACGTTTGTCAACAACGACAACTATGGACCACAGCCTAACAGCCCAGCTGAGAATAATAATTAAGTTTTACATTTTTACTAATAAAAAATTAGTGTTCTGAGTCAGTAGTGATATATTTATAATGATGTTGAAACCCGCCGTGAAAGCTTAAGAACTTGAAAACAGCATTGTTTAACATTCACGTACATTATTGAACTGTGGTACATTTGTGTTTGTTACGTTGTTTCACTTGTGTCCAAATCAATTGAATGTCGTCAGACTGTAGATTCCACTAAAGAATACAGATGCTTTTGTAAAAATAGTGCTGTTGTACATTACTAAGAACACTTGAGAGTGCTATTTATTCTGTTTTACTGTAAAGTCTTTTTTTTTATATGAACAGGCCAGTTATGGACCTGGACGCGAATATCATTTCCTTTTCTTCTCCCGCCAGCCCAGAAGGCCCTCATTCGCACATTATGCGCCGCCTTCCTTTCCACTGTCCACCCCTTTCTCGTCTTTCTCTCACCGCAGAGGACCTCAAGATTTTGAATTTGGTTTCTGTATGTATTTCTATCCACACAGTCATTCAATGAGATACCCAGTTTCATCATTTCCTCCTTGAGTTGTTTGTTTGGTGTATCTGTTCAGACTAGAAAGTTTGAAAATTTGTTTATTTAATCTGGACCGATCCATCCGAACCACATGTCCAAGGAATCTCAGTCTTTTCCTTCGGAAAGCCGTTTCCAGATCTTCCAGATACCTGTACAGCTCTTCTTTGGGTATATGCCTGTACCCAACAATGACACTTTAAAGCCTTTAACGTCTTTGTTGTTGTGATGACAATTATGTGAAGATTAAACAAGACAAGATTTTTGTATCTGTTTACGAGTGTACCATACTGACATTCTATATATTTGAAGACTAACTTCTTATAAAATGGGTTGTCACATATTGAAAATATATCATCTCATAAAATGTGAACTTAAGATTTGCCTGATAAATGTCATCAAATTTTGTGTTATTTCAGTTATGGCAAAGAGGATCTTGGTGACAGCTTAGTAAGAGAGGTAGTTTCGTACTGTTTTTGGTCACAGTGTGAACACAGTTTATCAGTGGTATTTTTTGGATTAATGGAAGAAGAATTTTGTGCAAAAAATGTATAATTATGTTTTTTTAATTACAGTTTTTTAGAAAATGTAGTCATAATACGGATTAAATAATTATGTTTAACCAGAGAAGCATGGACATGTTGCTGATGTGTGAGAGACTCTGAAAGCATTGGCTGCTTTCAGGAAGTAGCTGGAACTGTATTTGTTTGTTTCTACAAATGGGACTCTCAAGGGAGCCTAGGACTAGTGTACAAAGGCCCAAGCCGTATACATCCACAGCTGCCTTCATCTTCAGCGGCGCAACAACCCATTACTGAGTCAAGGCCTCCTTTAACAGCATCCGCCAGTTGTCCCAGTCAAGTGCAGCTGCTCTCCAGTTCTTGGTCCCAAGGATATGGCGCGCATCATAGTTCACACCGTCTTCCCAACGTAGTTTGGGTCTACCAACTCTCCTGGTGCCATAGATCTGTTCTGTTAGTGCCTCCTTTCTGGGTATTTCGTTCTCCCCCGTTCTGATCACCAAGCCCACCTGAGTCTACCAAGTTTTATAATTTTCACAATATCTGGTTCATTCAGAAGAGTGTTCAGTTCTTGGTTGGTCCTTTTCATCCAATCACCTCCCACACATATTAGACCAAAAACACTGTGGAGGATTTTGGATTCGTAAACCTGCAGGCTTGACTCCGACTTTCTAGAAATGGTCCAGGTCCCAGAACCGTAGGTGAGAACTGGGTGGATCAGTGTTTTATACAGAAGCAGCTTGATGCTTGTCGCAGTTGTTCTGCTCTGGAAGAGGGGTCTGAGACCAAAGAAGCACCTATTAGCTGAGGTGACTCTTCGCTTTATTTTTTCTGTTGTTTCCCCATCAGAGTTAACTTGCCATCCTGAATAAACAAAACTGTGGACTTACCTCATTTCTTCAGTCCTTAATAGGTGAATCATTTTCATTTCTGGATTTCACATCATCTCAGTCAGTCTTATAAGCTTCATTCAGACTCCCATTACATTTTCTCTTTAAAACTTTTTAAAATTGAATGGTGACTTCTGTCAGGTGACCCCTCTGCTTGGACTACCTCCATCGTAGTACTTTAACACTTGATGTTTCGATCCCAGAATCTGGGAGTGTCCTCAGAAGCTGTTTTGTGAAAAAGGAAGTGAATAAAAGGTTAAAAGAGATGGGAGCCATCAGATACGTTCGCCGCAAAACCTGGTGGGAATTGGGAGAGCTCACAGCGAGCCGATCAGCAACCAGCAGCCCTTTGATAAATGCGCGGTGACATAACCTGTGAGGCTTAAAAGGAGCACAGCCAGGATGCAAAATTCATTCTGTCAGACGATGAGAAGAAACCAAGATCGGAGAAGGAAGAAGGGAAGAGCAGAGAAAATGGAGGAGAAAGAAGAAGCGAAGCCCTTCTGGGACTGGGACAGCAGCGGGGTCTACATCCTGCTGCCGAGTAAAGAGGACAGTGGTGCAGAACCAACAGCAAGAGCAGCTACCAAACATCACCTCGTGCGTAACACTCGCCACCACAGCAACTAGCGTCCTTGCCTAATGACCCTTAAGAGCCACAAACATCATATGATTGGTGCTACTTGTCGTGTGACAAAATGAATGTACATATACCTAGTATTATGTATCTTCCTACTAACAACAGCATCTTTCAGCTGCCATTCGCTGTTAATGAGGACAATCCCAGATTGTGGGAATCAAAATGTCAAGTGTAAAAATATTATGATGGCGGTAGACTGAGTAGATGGGGTCTCCCAATACTCTTGTACTGCATGTCAATTCTTTTCTCTTCAAACCGACAAAAGGTTTGCTGAAAATCTAAAAATTTTTTGTCAGTTCAGTATCTGTTTATAACACTTCTTTTAATATTTGCCTGCCTAAACGTATGTGTGTACTTTAACCGTCTTGCCTGAATTCATATTGGTAGCCTCCTGTTTTTTTTTCTGCTAGACTTTAGTCCATCTTAGTGACGGTAATATTCACTCTATATTCTACAGAGCTACTTTCTTATAATTCTCACATTCCATTGCTTTTCTCTTATTGTAAATAGCCATAGTTGCCTCTACTCTCCAGTTGTAAACACACACACAGCTGTTAAGCTTGTCCATTTTTTTTAACTCCTAATATCCGAACTTCCCGATCCATTTATTATCCTTGCTGCAACTCCTTTGACTCCGTTGCTTCATATACTGTGCGGCCTTCCTCGCGTAGGTCTTTATCTGTTTTAATTCTCTGAAGGAACCTGTTATGACAATTGCAATACCTACACTACTGTATAGTTCTGAAACTTGGGTCATAAAGAAAACGATGAACAGAAGGTACAAACAGCAGGAATGAAATTTCTGAGATCAATTAAATGGTGTAATAGATGAGATCATATAAGAAATGAGGAGATGAGAAGTGATTTAGATATTTTTGCAGTTAATGAAAGGATTAAAGAATACTGAATAAAATTGATTCAACACATAGATAGAATGGAAGAAAGTAGAATACCGAAGATAGCGAAAGATTACAACCCTAGAGGCAGAAGAAAAGCCGGTAGACCTAAGAAAAGGTGAACTGTGGAATAGGAACAGGCCGCTAAAGCCTAAAACCATTAAGAAGATGATGAAGAACCTATTATGTAACATGTTTAGGCCATTTTTTATCTGACACGCGAATTGCATGGACAAAGCATGTTAGCAGTTTTTTCTGTGGCCTATAAATTTGTTGTTTCCACCTTTACTGTATATCTCCTGGTTTCTTATTCAAGATGATCTGAGATGTGCACAGCTTCTATGACAGTAATACATTTCTAAAGCCGATAACGGCTGTTTTAGGTTTTTATTAACTTCCCATACTTCCATTCCATATTGTGCTGTGGTCTAAATTAATGCTGAATATAGTATCGTATTTGTAGATAAATTTATATTTATATTGTAGACTGTCATCATTCTCATATTTCTAGCAGCCAAATTAATACTTCTTCACTCTTCTTATATTCCTGCCATTACAACCTAACGTGGGTTTTAGCCTGGTCAATGACTTTCTTCCATCCCACCGTCTCATTACACATCCGTCTCCATCCCCTCACGTTCACACATCTCAAATCATCCTCTATGACACCCAACCATCTCTTTGTGGGTCTACCTCTGATTCTTCTTCCTACCGGTCTCCAATCTGCGATTCTCTTAGCCAAATACTTCTTCACTAGTTCCTATCTTATTGAATACAACGGCCCCAAATACTTGTACTTATTGACTTCCTTCATCATGCCAGTCTCTAGTTTAAACTCTCTACTGTTTTATTTACATTCACTAGATATTATGATTTTCTTATGTTAAGTCATCTTGTTTGTGATACTCATTGATTTCCTAATCATGCACCTCGAATCGTCACAATCTACTGCATTATCGGCAAAGTACAGAGTTATGTGTTCTGTTATCCCCAACTGCAACACATGTATGAGTACACTGTTTTTGTTATTTGCGAAGAGACATAAGTATATGTAACTTGGACAATGACAGTATCCTTGTGTGAGACCGTTATATATAGCAAAGGATTCAGACAAATTATTACTTATTTTTAATTGTGGTGTTGTCTTTAAACAAATTAACCACTACTCTAGTTATGCATTTGTTGTGTTCATATCAAGATATGCCATTTTAGTGTATAGCACCAGTGGTGCCTATCATGGAGGCCCAATGCGCAAATCCCCTCCAAAAATTCTCAGCACTCCCCCCCAATTGAAGCCTATACAAATTATTTTAGTTAAAAAAGTCATGAAAAACAAAACAAGATCCTACACTACAGTTACGATAATTGTTACACTTGTTGTTTTAAATTGTATCATTGTTTTAAAAGATAAGGCGCTACACTGGTGTGGGTGTGGATGAGAAGCAAAGACATTTGAGAGATATATTTTAAAACATATTGGTCATATTGGAACGTGGATGGCCATTTTAAGCTTACAGAAGTTTATCATTAGCCCTAATAATATTGTTTAGAAATTTTGTATGTCATTACTTTGAACAAAACAGGCTAGATTCAAAGGGTATTGGAGTAATTAAAAACCAAGCAAATATTGTACTTAGCAAATTGTATTTAACAAATGTGTTGCTAAACTAAAAATACATTTTAAATAATTGTACTATTAAAACCAATACAATGAAATGATGCAAAAACAACGTACAATGTAGTTTAAATTATGATAGGAAAAATATGTTTGTGCAAAACTATACATTTACATTAGTTATCACCTTGTTTAAATGTCTTCTACAAAAGCAGCTTTTTTCTTTGTACACTTGTGGTTGCAAATTTGTTAATGATTTCTTCGTTTTGTATCTGGCTCAGTACGTTGTTTTCACAGGATAGAATCAACAAACTTGACAGCCAAGAGTCTCCCATGCTGTTCCGAAGCCGATTTTTCACTATTTTCAAACGGCTCATCGTTCTCTCTGCAGAGCAGCTGGTCACGGCAAGAGATAACAATATTCGGTACATCACTGTCAGATTAGGTAGAGCCGAAAGGTGTTAAGGACACACCTGAATGGTCTAATGAATCCTCTCATTATCCATTGGTCCATTATCCTATGTTTCTTACTTTGTAAATTTCCTTTCTTTACCTCCTCAGTTTCACTGCCATCTGGATCCTCTGCCCCTGCCGGGATTCGCACTTCATCCTCTGTTATCTCCATCCTTTCAGCTTCAGGGGAATGTAACATGTCTGATATGTCGATGTCTGCGTGAGTGACTTTGTACACATTGCAAAACGTCTCCAATTCTGAAGCAATTAGGTCATTGCCCAGATTGTAATACTCACACAGCTCTTTTATCTTATCGGGGTTGAAGTCTTTTCCAGTCTCCAATTCATGTGCGATTTTCATAATTCCTCCATGAAAAAAATATGACATTTGTTTAACCATGGCAAGCGAGCTGTCCGGGAAACGATCATTCAGTTGAGACAATAATGAGTTTAAGACTAGGAAATAAACCTCAACCTTCATTTTCTTTACAGGGTCATAAATTTTTTCGTCTATCGAAAGTTCGTCCATGAGGCGTTTCCGTTTTCGGTTTCGCTGAGTTTGGACTTGCGAGACGTGCTGATCAGAAAATTGTGTTATTGAACTTGTAAGTTTGTCCCACTCTTTTTCACTTCTTAATGTCTTCAGTTTCGCCCTCTTCTCTGAGATAACTGCTGGTATCATGCCATAATCAACTGATTTGGCTTGTAAGCAAATTGTGATTGGAGAAAGAACTTTAAATATAGTTGAAGCAATGTGCATGGCACATATATTTTCATAATCTGACATACTGTTGATCAGTCCTTTCGCAGATGCTTTAGTGTCATTGTCAGATTTCTTGTCAAGACAGATTTCTTTGAGGGTTTCTTTGATGGTTTTGTAACATGTTAGCACAGTTTTGAGAGCATCACTCTTACTCGACCATCTTGTAATCTGCACTCGTTTTACACTTTTCATTTTGTTTTGTGCTAGGCCCTTTTTCAAATTGTCGATAAACATGTGGTGACATCGATGCCCATACATGAAAACATACATCTCTTGAAGGAGGGAGAACATGTTTCGCATTTGAGGGCAAACATCAATAGACTTTTGTACCACTAATGCAAACCGGTGAGAACAACACCATACATAAAATGCTCGGGGACTCTCTCTAAGCACAACAGATTTTAAGCCATTGTACCGACCTCTCATGTTCCTTGCTCCGTCCATGATTTGCCCCACCATGCAATCAGGGTTGATTCCTATGGATTTTAGAGTGTTCATTAATTCGTAGGCTAGGTTTTTCCCTGTTGTGTCGCCCTTTGTGAACACTTTGATCAACCGTTCTTCCGGTTTTACTGGATTGTTGGGAGCTCCTTGCTCATCTAGGTGCTCAACATATCGGAGCAAAACCGCTGTGCATTCTTTTTTGCTTATGTCTTGTATTGAATCCAGGATGACTGAGTAGGTGTTACTTAAATTTATATTGTTGACTATTTTTGAGACTACAATGTTACTCATAACATTAATCAAGTCAAATACATTTCGATAACCGAGAAAATTTGACCCCAATTTTCCCATTTGGTTTCTGATTTTTTCTATCTTTTCAAGGTACACTGTGGCATCGGGATTATACTTAGCTATCAGTGAGAACAGTTTCACCAATTTCCCTTCTGAAACATCCTTTTTTCTGAATGCTAGCATTTCTTCACCTAAATACTGACAACAATCAATTATTACTGACAACACTTCTCTGTTGTGATGAACGAGTTGGTCAGATTCTTCAGCAAGTGAGGAGTCTATTCTTTTCTGCGATATCCACTTGATTCTAGCGACTTGGAAAGATAAATGCTGTTTTGACTGTTCATGCTGTTCTATGTAGCGCTCGCCTCGATGCTCAGTCCAACCTCTGCAGCCAGTTGTACCCCATACCGTTCTTTCTCCTGGCAGAGCAAATAGAGTGCAATGCAGGCAAAAAACCGCATCTTTCATCGGACTATAAACTAGCCAGTTTCTTTTACTTCTAGTCCCATCAGGTAAAGTGCTGATTTTCCAAGCTGGATTAAATTTTCTTCCGCCTGTTGAAGGGAAACTCATTGAAGACAAATCTTGATTTTCTAGTTGAAGACCCAAATTTATCTCCTCCGCTGATAGTTTGATGTTGGCAAACGATGCAGGGTCTTCTACATCATGAACACCAGGTAATGGTTGTGGATTATCTGGTTGAATGTTTTCTGGGCTCAGATCTGAGCCTGAAGGGCTACTGATTTCTAACTCTACATTTGGCGGTAACGATAATTTAGTATTTAAATTTGAAGTCACAAACGAAGGAGGTGCTTTAGCTTGCATTTTGTCTTCATTTCCACCCTCCACGATATCAAATGTTGGATTTATATCTTGGGACTCATCTGGGGGTTTCGCACTTGAAGTTGATGGTACATCTATGTCCTCAGTTGTAGGATCATCGTGAGAAACGTCACTGGTTACGTTCGATCAAAAAAAAATACAACGATTTTAGAACTCTCCCCGCCCCAAAGTTGTTATTTTATTGTTTGCTTTATTTTATTATTTTTAATGTTTTGCTGTATTAGTGGAAATAACAGAACAACAAATATAATAAAATGTTACCGGTAGTACAAAAATGCTAATAAGCCCAAATAAAAATTACGCAATAAAGCGATTCCTTTGTATCTTATATAAAGTTGTTTCTATTTTGGCCTATTCAAATGGTAACTGAACGAGACAAAAATAATTCTATTTTACATACCTGGAATCTAAACTATGATGTTGACTGGTACTGGGGTCAGCATGTAACGTCTTTTCGCCGCGTTACAAATCCAGGGAACCCATCGTAATTAAACTCCGTTAATTAGATGGGCTGCCTACGTTGTAACAGAATGTCTCACAAATAATTAATATAACAAATTACTTACTAACTGTGTAAGGAAACAATGGGAAGGTATACTATTGATTTAAGCACGCCTTATATGTGTGTAACAAGACGACTTCTCTTTATTTAACATTTAAAAACATTTACTGACAGATCCCATGACATTACTAATTAAATTATTAAAGTTATTTGAATGCTTTCTTTAAACTTTGGGATCAACATAGATTCTATTTAGCTATACCTCGGATCCGGGTAACCTTCGGTATTTATTCATTAAAACTTTTAGTTATACTCAATTCATGATATTAGCTTGCAAGACTTTCTTTTATTTAACCATTTGAAGAATGGTATTATTACTTGAATTATATTACTATACATTAGCATATAAACTGTTACAACGTATGATGTTTGAATAGTTACATTAAATTCTTAGATTTAATTTTTTTTATCTTTACAAAGTTAATAGTCTCTGAAAAGTCTCTTTTAAGGTGTGTTGTGTAACAAATATTAGTAAGCCTCGATAGACAGGCTATCGAGTCACCTTTTAATTGGTATGCCGAAACCTCGTCCTGGGGTGTCCGTCTTGGGAATCCGGAATAGCGCCGTCGTCATCTCGGTCTGGTCTTTGTCATCAAAGGGTTCAAAAGTCCGCAGGGTAGATTGAACTTTCTACGATGGTACTTGTAGATTCTCGGATGTCCTGATCTGCATATTCTGTCGTGTCTACTAGAGTTTGTGAGTTCTGATAGTTCACATCTCCAGGTATGATGTTGGAAGTGTTGTTAGTTCTTGAAGTTCAAAGTCATCTTGTGTTACACCATTTTTTACGTTTCGAGTTACACTTTAAGTCTCTTGTTTTTTACATAACTATACTAGTTAACACATACATATGCTTTCAGCAGCAATTTCTTGTATACAACATGAAGGTAAACGAAAGTATCGGTAACATAGTGTAAGAGCATAGCTCGTACGTCTGTACTGCATGAAGTCACCATAGCGAGAGAGAGATTTTTGCTCGCTTCGTCTGGTACTGGACAAAATGGTAGAGGGGCAATTACTGCGCGAGAATATAGTCCCTGTCTCTCTTTAAGTTAACATTTTTATTTATACAAACTATCCCTAAATAAATATACATAATTTAAATAAGTTGTTTTAGCGACTATCTGTGTCTTCAGTTTTTTAATTATTAACATTAGGTTTTTATCTTATTCTAACTTACACAAGACTCGGAAAACATGTCGAGTCTGGAATCAACAGGTCAGCGCCTGATAACAAGCAAAGGGTTAAATACGATATTAATAACTCTTTACAATTTGTCTTTTTATTAGAGTATCTTCGTACTTACTAATTACTGCTTCCTCTCATACTGAGTACATACAGGTTTTTTATATTATTACAGTGAGATTTAAATGGCTTAATAGCTCGCACCTTAATTTTTTAAAATTTTTTATTTTCTTGATTATTTTTACAATTTAAATCGTCACATACTCCACCGCTTAATTTGCACGCTACGGTTAAGTTTTTTGAGTCTAACTCACAATTGGGGACTGGGAGTATGAATGGGGTTAGTGTGTGTAATTTCTTTCACATAGTTGTTGGACACTTTACAACGTTGTCCACATAGTTATTTCATATAGTTACAACACAGTATACTTTATATATTCTTATTAACTACCTTTTGTTTTATACATACTATTTACACTTAATATTTACACAATTAAAACACAAAACTCTTTCTTATCTCTATCACTTAAATCTACTACCGGTTTTTTTGTTTGTTTTACTCTCTCTTCTGTAGAGTAACTTTCTAAATCTTTACTATTTAGAATTCTACCTTGTCTTCTGTGAGTCCTAGATAACTCATGTAGTTGATGAGTGTTAGTACCCATCTAGTTAATGAGTATTCATTAATGTATGCTTCGCAGAACTGGAACTCAGGTTGATCAGGCCTCGTTTCCAAACTCTACGTTTTACATTTTTCCACGTTGTTTCAGAAATATAATTTTCTTTACTGCCTAGTATTCCCTTTTCTATTTTGGGTTATACTATACCGTCACTTCTTCTTATACAACTTTAGTTGCGAAATATGCGTTCTCCGCACATATTTCTGAGTTGCAGGTTCGCACAGGGCTACTGTAACGGGAGTTAGGTACTTCTGGATTTGGTAAGGGCCACACCATCGGAATGATAGTTTAGAGGTGTTCTTATCAATCGCACTACTAATGGGGTGAGTCTTGTACATTACTAAGTCACCTACTTGGTACCTGACTGAATTGCTATGATTACCTTTCTCGTGGTATCTTCTGGATTTTTCTAAGCTTGCTCTTAAGTTAGAGCGGGCTTTGTTCCATATTCGCTTTATCTGCTTATCCGTTATTTGCGGAGGCAGCAGATCGTGTATATTCCATCTTGTGGACAAAGGGTGGTTTGGTCGATACTTGTATAGTAACTCGAACGGGGTCGACTTGTGACCTTCGTGAATTAAACGCGTATTGAATCCAGGATAGATTTTGGTCCCACGACGTGTGATCGTTCGCATGATAGGCGATTAGCGCAGATTTGAGGTTTCGTAGATACCTTTCAGCAATATTGCCTTGCGGTCGATACTCTGTAGTGGTTATATGGTCTATCCCTAACTTGAAACACATATTCTTAAATTCTTTTGCTTTAAACTGTGGACCGTTATCAGATACTATACGTACTGGAGTACCGTAGTCTTTAAATAGTCTTTCCTGTAGTATTTTAACTGTTGTCGACGCTAATGCTCGTCGCATGGGATACATCCAAACAAATTTGGTGAACGAATCTACACAGATCAGTAACATGGTATTTCCTGATTTGGATCGTGGATACGGACCTGAGAAATCTAGATAAAGTTTCGAAAAAAGGAGTCTTTGGGATTTCTGAAATCAATTGGCTTACTTGAGTATTTCTAGCTGGTTTACTAAGGGCGCATAATGAACATTTCTTTACGAAGTTAGCTATTTCGCAGTTCATATTGTTCCAATGATATTCCTTTCGAATACGATGTATCGTCTTATTGACTCCCATATGGGCTCCTATGGTAGATGAATGGAAGTATTCCATCAGCATGGGCTTAATTACATCCGGGGCTATTATTCTTAATTCCTTTCCGTCTCTTATCTTGAGACACAGTACATTCTTACTCAATACGTACTTCTCGGATTTAATACCTTGGGTCAGTTGTTCTATAATAGGCTTCAGTAAGGGGTCTTGTTGTTGATACAGGGCAATATTTGTAAAGGCAAGGGGGAATTCAGTAATTACGGCGTTAGCACTTGCTATTTCCGGCTTCACTATGTTTTCGGAAGTTTTAGTGGGTGACTGGAACATACGGGACAGGGTATCGGCGACTACATTTTGAGTACCTTTAATATGCTGCACTCTGAATTTGTAGCAGTTTAATTTCAATATCCATCTGCCAATTCGTCCTAATTGTTTAGGATGATTCAATAACCATGATAACGCCTGATTGTCGGTTTCCAAAAGGAATTCTTTATGTTCTAGGAAGGGTTTAAACTTCTCGAACGCAAAAACAATTGCTAAACATTCCAATTCATATGCGGAATACTTTCTTTCTTGATCGCTCAGTGTTCGTGATGCATAACTAATTGGTAGTCTACAGTTATCTATCTCTTGGTATATCACTGCACCTAACGCTACACTGGAACTGTCGGTTTGCATGACGAATGGTTTTGTGAAATCAGCTAGTTGCAAAACTGGGGGAGATATAATACTTTCTTTAAGTTGCTCAAACGCGTTTTGATGTATTGAGCTCCATTCGAACTTCGTTCCCTTCTTTCGTAAGGAGTTTAAGGGTGCTGCTATTTCGGCAAGATGGGGAATATATTTGTGGAAATAATTCACCATACCTAAAAATCGGGCTATACCTTTTGCATCTCGTGGGGGTGCAAATTCTCTAATAGCGCGGGTACGTTCGGGGTCAATGCTTACCTTTCCATTCGCTTTCACGATGTGTCCTAAGAAAGAAAACTGAGGGACGGCAAAACTTACCTTATTTGGGTTCACCGTTAATCCTGCTCTTAGTAACCGAGATAACACTTCACGCAAATGTTTGAGATGTTGTTCCATTGATTCACTGTATATAACGATGTCGTCCAAATACTGATACACATATTTAAATTTAATGTCGTGAAATATCTTTTCTAATAGTCTACTACATACGGAACTTCCTTGAGATATTCCAAAGGGTACCCTAGTAAATTGGTACAAGTTAAATGGAACTGCAAACGCGGTTAGACGTTTTGATTCTTCTGAAAGAGGTATTTGGTGAAAAGCTTGATTCAGATCCATTACCGTAAAGACCATAGCTTTAGTAAAATAATGAAACGCACTATGGATGTCTGGAAGAGGGATTGATTCAAATTCTATTCTTTTATTTAATTGCCTGTAGTCTACAACTAGTCTGTGTTTATCTTGTCCTTTTGGTACTAAAAAGGAGGGTGAAGAATATGGGGACGTAGAGGGTTCTATGACTCCTTGGTCCAACAACTTGTTGATATGGTTTCGCATGACTTCCATCTTGGGAGGCGACAACTTGTACGGAGGTAGTCGTATTACTTTCTGATCACTCAGATTAATTTTATACTCTATTAGGTCCATAAGTCCTAGTTTAGGCGTAAGAACCGAGGAAAATTCTTTTATTAGTTTTAGTATTCTGACTCTATCTCTTCGTTCTAGGTGAGATAAATCTGAATCTTGGTGTATTACATGTGCAGTAGATGAACAATGTTTATCTTCATTACTATCAAATTTATGTTTCCGTGTACGGTCAAATCTGAAATAAAATACTTGCTCGTAGATATCAAGAATCATTCCTGTCTTACTAATAAAATCTGCACCTAATATTAAATCAGGTCCTAATTCTTTACATACTAACATTGTAAACATCCAAGTTAGGTTTTTTATTTTAACCTTAACGGTAATACTCAGGTTTATGTTTATTTTACGTTTATCAGCGGTAGCACACTTTATTTTCACTGGTTGGTTCCGTTTTACTAGATGATGTTTAGCTAACATGTCCGCTAATTCTTGGCTGATTAAAGTTCTACTAGATCCCGAATCAATTAAGGCGATGGGGGATGTAACGCCTAAGTCGACTCGTATTAACGGTAGTAGATTTTTTTTCCATTTACATTTATTAATCGCATTACACTTTTCACGAAATTCTCTCACACAGGGGTCGATTTCTTTCGCACCTTTTTTGTTTTTTACTTGGTTACAGAATAATTCATTATTATTATTATTGGTTTCTTTTAGTTTACCCAATTTCGAGTAGCTGCGGAAGACACAGGTTTTCGGGTCTCCCTGCCTTACATGTTTTTTGAATTGGGGCTATTCCGTTCCAATGGCTTACTTTTGCACTCTCTTCTTATGTGCCCACATTTGCCACAATTATAACAGGTGGGTTTTCTGCGAGGTGGGTACTTGGTTTCTGCTTTATCTGGGTTTACACTTAACTTACCAGCTTTGCGCACATGGTGAGGTCTACTAGAAACTTGTCTTTCATACGAGGTTGTTACATCAGGCAGTAGTGCTCGCAATTGATGTCTATTAGTTCCAGAGGTTTTCATTGCTTCCCTATTTTGATCTGAGTACCATACATTTGAAGAATGGATACTGCACTGTTCTAGATCAGCAATTGTATTGGGTCTATTCATCAATGATAGTCGAGATCTTTCTTCAGGTGACACGCCTATTAAAATGGTGTCCACCAGTTGTGTTTCATTCCAGCTTACACGTAATAGTCGAGAGGACTCCCTAATATCGGAGATGTAGTGAGCTAATCTCTCCTGATGTCCTTGTACTCGGAGTACTGTCTTTCTTTTTATTTCCTCATAGATGCCGGTGGGAATAAAGTATTTTATTATAGAGCTATGTAGCTCTTCTACTGGGAATGTAGAGGTTAGGGCCTCTAGGACACGATTTTTTAACGGGGGTTTACACTTTGGTAACAGAACTTGTAAAATTTGCCAGTCATTCAGCTGCTGTAGATCTTTTATCTGAAGAAGATAACTAATGAATGTTAGTAATTTAGAAACATTTAAGCCATCTGTATAAGGGATTTCGGTTAAAATCTTCTCCACAGGATGAGTCATTTTACCGTATAGATCCGCGTTATAGTTCACAGGTGTAATTCCTCGATGAGGGCGATTGGATTCATTGGAGGTGGTGGTCAATTCATGATTTCCGGGACGAAACTGAAAATGCTCGGGAGGAGGGGCATTTACATCTGTATCAGTATTTTGTTCTTGGTTCGCTTGCACTTGCGATACGATGGGTGAGTTCCGATCCGTGTTAGGCGGGGGTAAACCAGTGGTGGGGGATTGTACTGGGGAGATGTGTAATTTCATTAATGATTTCTCTATTTCGTCCATCCTGAATGAGTCGGATTTTCGTCTTAGGTCGTTAATAATTGAAGGTAAACGGCGTAGAGCTTCGTCTGCTAGATTTTGTACATCAACGGGTATTTCTGTGAGATTCGGCCAGATCGACAAATTTTTTATTCGCCTGGTTAAATGCTCTATTCTCTGGGTAGTCCGCAAAATTATTGCCGGAGATTTCTCGTCTTGGAGGGTTTGAGACAATAAGTATAGTTCACTATACTTGGCATTACAAATTTCTTTCTCGCTTTCATAATCGAGTTGGCTTAGATAGTTTAATTGCACGGGCGCATCAAATCCACATTCGCGAATTGACCTTCGTAATTCCGCGACTGTTACATCAGCATGGGGTAGTCCACGCAAAAGGGCTTCGTAAGACAGCTCGTCTTTTAATAACAAATCTGGGTTAAATTGGGCCATTTTGTTCTAACACATTAGCACGTACTTAAAATTAATACTAGTACACTACACATATATATAATAAATTCTTAAGTAATCAATTTACACAAATTAGAAAAGAACCATTTCTCTTCTAAGGGAGAGACAGAAATTCCACACACATATTTATCAAGTTCATCAAGTTAAATAGCCGATCAGCTGTTTTCTGGAATGTAGGTCACCCTCTGTATTTAGTTAACAAAGGATCTCGTGTGTCAGTGAGAAAGGGGGTTTTACTCTTATTGTTCTCTACACAATGCGACTGAATAACACAACTACCGGTATAAACAAGAGAAGGGGAGCACAATCTTATTCAACAAATCTATTATTATTATTACGCTCGACAACACTTTGACTCCCTTCATTCATATACTTTCCCAATTAAATAAATTAATTATTTTGTTCACAAATTACGAACTTCTACTTAATTACCTGGGTCTACATTACATACTTTATTATTAACAAAGTTATTTTTAATTAATTTTTTTTATACATACTAGTGTATGTAAGCTATATAGTTGGACATACACTGTGCAGAATGAATCAGGAAACAACAGGTCATGGATTGTCGTAAACAAACCTGTTACAGATTGTTCGGTTGACCACAATTGTAATGTTTGGTCACAATTCATGTATGCAAGTAATTATATAGAGTAATGCAGGTTCCTACTGGCATATAGCTTTTGCATTGTATGACGCTAATGATATTTCAACTTATACATACTATCATTTACGTAACTTAATAAAATATTAAATATGTTTTGAACATTAAAGTTATTAAGGTAACTTTCTGAGTGCATAGATCAATAATATATATTCAGTTATTGATCATACAAATTATCTAAGCATAGTGATGCAATTTTGTTTACATGTCACAACTGGCGCAATTTTGTTTGTGACACTCTATACACATAAAACTCTTTCCTTTGTTTCCTTTTTTTTTTTAAAAAGTGGCGCAATTTTGTATTGCGTCACGATGCTTACCAACCCTTTATATAAATTAGCAGAGTGGCGCAATTTTGTAACGTCTTTTCACCGCGTTACAAATCCAGGGAACCCATCGTAATTAAACTCCGTTAATTAGACGGGCTGCCTACGTTGTAACAGAATGTCTCACAAATAATTAATATAACAAATTACTTACTAACTGTGTAAGGAAACAATGGGAAGGTATACTATTGATTTAAGCACTCCTTATATGTGTGTAACAAGACGACTTCTCTTTATTTAACATTTAAAAACATTTACTGACAGATCCCATGACATTACTAATTAAATTATTAAAGTTATTTGAATGCTTTCTTTAAACTTTCGGATCAACATAGATTCTATTTAGGTATACCTCGGATCCGGGTAACCTTCGGTATTTATTCATTAAAACTTTTAGTTATACTCAATTCATGATATTAGCTTGCAAGACTTTCTTTTATTTAACCATTTGAAGAATGGTATTATTACTTGAATTATATTACTATACATTAGCATATAAACTGTTACAACGTATAATGTTTGAATAGTTACATTAAATTCTTAGATTTAATTTTTTTTATCTTTACAAAGTTAATAGTCTCTGAAAAGTCTCTTTTAAGGTGTGTTGTGTAACAAATATTAGTAAGCCTCGATAGACAGGCTATCGAGTCACCTTTTAATTGGTATGCCGAAACCTCGTCCTGGGGTGTCCGTCTTGGGAATCCGGAATAGCGCCGTCGTCATCTCGGTCTGGTCTTTGTCATCAAAGGGTTCAAAAGTCCGCAGGGTAGATTGAACTTTCTACGATGGTACTTGTAGATTCTCGGATGTCCTGATCTGCATATTCTGTCGTGTCTACTAGAGTTTGTGAGTTCTGATAGTTCACATCTCCAGGTATGATGTTGGAAGTGTTGTTAGTTCTTGAAGTTCAAAGTCATCTTGTGTTACACCATTTTTTACGTTTCGAGTTACACTTTAAGTCTCTTGTTTTTTACATAACTATACTAGTTACCACATACATATGCTTTCAGCAGCAATTTCTTGTATACAACATGAAGGTAAACGAAAGTATCGGTAACATAGTGTAAGAGCATAGCTCGTACGTCTGTACTGCATGAAGTCACCATAGCGAGAGAGAGATTTTTGCTCGCTTCGTCTGGTACTGGACAAAATGGTAGAGGGGCAATTACTGCGCGGGAATATAGTCCCTGTCTCTCTTTAAGTTAACATTTTTATTTATACAAACTATCCCTAAATAAATATACATAATTTAAATAAGTTGTTTTAGCGACTATCTGTGTCTTCAGTTTTTTAATTATTAACATTAGGTTTTTATCTTATTCTAACTTACACAAGACTCGGAAAACATGTCGAGTCTGGAATCAACAGGTCAGCGCCTGATAACAAGCAAAGGGTTAAATACGATATTAATAACTCTTTACAATTTGTCTTTTTATTAGAGTATCTTCGTACTTACTAATTACTGCTTCCTCTCATACTGAGTACATACAGGTTTTTTATATTATTACAGTGAGATTTAAATGGCTTAATAGCTCGCAACCTTAATTTTTAAAAATTTTTTATTTTCTTGATTATTTTTACAATTTAAATCGTCACAAGCAGAAGATTCAGCATCAGTGTATTTCACCCACGGGCCGTCACTGGACTTCACTTCAACCATTTTAAAACTAATGTTAAGGTTATGTCTAAATTTATAGGCGTGTTTCTTCTTACAATGTTCTAACTACTTGTCTTTTCGATGAGTTGTGTTACACATAACCTCCATACACTTATACTTAAACGATTGTTTCAGTTTTTTCGGCATTTTGACAACTATCACGAAACACGAGATTACATTCCAACCCCAACTCACACAAACAAAGCACCGCATTACAGAGTAAAACTCACGGGCAGACTGCCGCCGCGCGCGGCTGGTGGACCAGAGATAAGAACTGAGGACTCGCCCCTTTTATTCCACTGCCCGCCGGTCTACAAGCTTAGCACACGCACACATTTTTACATTCACGATCACGGACTCTGACTTATTGACAGGATGTTGCTGCAGGCTTCCAGGGTCAGTTTTCCAAATTCCAAAACAAAACTTACTACTAGTTGTACTGGTAGAGACATTTATGCCGCCAGTTCGTTAAAACAACCATAAAGATATGCAATTGCTTTAGTTTTTTACTAATAGCTTAGTTTGTTGCACAAACACGGTAAAAATTTCCATCAATGTTGGATTTAAAATATTATTCTTGAAAAAATCCCCCCCAAAAATCCTTAAAATACACCCGAAAAATCCCCCCCCTAAAATTCTCAATGCGCAACTTGCGCTATGATTCCCCCCTGTGGGCACCACTGTATAGCACAATTACTGGCACACTGGAGTATGCTTTAAAAAAAAACCCTAGATGGACCTTCTTTCTCACTTGTCTGATTTTCTTTTCAGTTATTTGTTTTGAAATAAATATATTGCCTACCATCGATCTTTGTGCTACAGAACCACACTGTGCTTCATTCATTTTCCTGGAGATTTCATTGTCCTATTTAATTTCTTTAAAACTTACTGTGTAGCCTTCCCAATGCGGATGGTGGTTCAACATTTTGGTGGTGCAGTACTTGGTTTTTTTTTCAAAGATCATATTTAAGCAGTAGGTAGACCTATATATCTGCTTCATACATAGTGGTTGTCGTATGGGAAAAATAGAAAGTTACTGTTCCCCCCCCCCAAAAAAAGATGCCATTGATTATGCGATAACCTCACTTCTATAGGTATGTTTTCTTTGTGCTACAGAACCACACTGTGTTTCATTCATTTTCCTGAAGATTTCAGTGTCCTATTTAATTTTTTATAAGCTTGCTCTATAGCCTTCCCAGTGGCGGATGGTGGTTCAAAATTTTGGTAGTTATTTGTTTTGAAATATATATGTTGCCTACCATCAACCCCATACCAATACCATACCATCAATCCATGTTCCCATATAATAATATATGTGGTTGCTAAAACCATCATTAACTTTTTCAGCAACCAAATACTAAATATGCAGTGAAAGACCAAAGTTAAACAGTATCGTTCCTTTTACATACTGGTACTACACATGGTTTGAAACATACAGAATCTAACTCCAAAAAACACATTGCAGCACTAAACAAAGAACAAATAATACTTAATACACATTAATTAATAAACAACTGATTGACCCTTTACTATCAAAATCACAGTTATACAAAGTTATTTCTATTTTATAACCTCAAACAATGTCTAATGCTTAGCTTCAACTAACTTAAAACACTAAACCGAACTCATTTGATTTCATGATACAGCTAAGGATGTGCTACAGATTTCTACAGTGCTCCTACTGGAGCATTGCAAAAGCTTTGCAACCACCCAGCTCACATATGAAGTACTGGGTCATTATGAAGAGTAACGTACATCCTCCCATATGTTTGTGTAGTCAGCCCTGCCATTTACTTGTCAAGTTGCAATTGGCCTACAACCACCAGCCTGCGTGCCACATTTGAATTGTATGTAATCTTTGCCACATAGGAACTAACATGTTTTCCATTGAAATTGACGACCCTTTAACTGCTTAATGTTTTCATAAATTATTTTACAGTTTAGTTATTCTGTATTTTTGGCTGTGCAACCATAACACCAGCCGCCACTGAGCCTTCCTATTGAGGAATAAGTGCTATGCCTCCTATAATTATTTGGATCACTCTTTGACCATTTCGTAAGTGTTGGGGTAATAAAATAATTTCTAAATTATGCGCGTTCTTCCAGTTAATCCACATAGGAAAAATATCAGTGAGCAGTTGGAGCATTTTTCTGTGATGATATTTTAACAACTCATCGGGTATATCCTCAGGGTTTGACAACTTCATTAGACTTGAGGCTGTTTCAACGTTTCCATTTGTTACCTCTCATGTTTCTGTAGTACATAGAATTAATAATATCCTGCCAACAGTGTTTGAAAATATTCGTTCCATTCAATTAACATAACATTTGTTATCTAGTTAAAGATAGGGAGGTGGACAGTTCATTAATATGAACACTGCTGACAGTCCTGATACAATAAAACATGTATTTACTTACCAGCCCATACCTCGGTCTAAGCATTTTATTACCTTTAATCCTTTTAAACCACACTGCATACTTCTGTATATTAAATTTACACGAAGAAGAAGGAATTTTATTTTTGTTTGGTTTCAGTTTTTGTGACTTTTCAACAAAATGAAATTATAGCATTTGCAAATTTCTAGTTGCTCTATAATCTTAGAATCATTCAGTTATCAACAAGATAACACATTTAATTGTAAGAAATAAAATTAAATTATGTATTTTAAACATTGTATATAAAAATGTTTTCCTCAGAAAACTATTTTTATAAGAGCAGTAGCAAATTTTTCGTGTATTTTACTTTTTTTTATATTGTCCAACACTCCAGATATATCAGAGAACACTTATATATTAATTCCCAATCATGTGACAATGTGAATGACAAGCATATGAGCACATTAGTGCAGACCAAGGTCAAATATAGATCAAGTACACCTTTCATGTTAACTAAAATTTGGCAGTGAACAAATGATAATAGAATAATATAAGAAACTGGGGTAGTGGAGGTAGGGGATGCAGGTTGATTCCTGCTGCCTGGCTCTTCACCCCACTCAGTCATTCTACACTGTTTTTAATTATTCATGTCCAAGCCTATGTAGGCCATTTTTGTATGTAACTACGTCTGGCAGTTATGTGAGTTTTTAATGCATGTAGATTCAAGGAACTATGTAAATATAGCAGTGGAGTCACACTAGTGGTGTTATAGTTAGAGAGACTAATAACATAAGTTAGGTTAAGAACAGCAAGTTACAAAATTTGGCATCTGCAGTACATATGAATATAATTGGTCCAACATAAGGGTGAACAAATTTTTTTGTAAATTATGTATAGCACTTATTAGGAAACAGTAAATTAAAAAAAAAGACTGCAAGTTCTAAGGAAGGTGTAGATATTGTATGTACTTTGAATATACAACTTTGTTGCAACACACACACGCACACACGCGTGCGCACGCAAAATTGCCATCTTCCAGTCAAAGACTTGAAATTAGTTTTTAATCTGAACAAAATATTGTCATTTTGATTGGGTTATAGGCTACTATTAAATTTTTTTGACTATTAACTCAGAATAATTAATTCAAATAGAATATGAAAATCACATTCTTCAGTATCCTACTAGGGAGTGGCTTCATGTGGGGCGGGGGCGGGGGTATATCCTCGGACAGAACACAGAATTTTTTTCATGAATGAGATTGAAAATCGAGATTAAACATAAGGCCCAAAAGCACTGTTTTAGGTCCAAAAATACTGACGGTTGTAGATTGATAGCTTGATTAGTTTTAATTTGGGTTATAAATAATTTAATTTTCTTATTTTGAATGTGCAGTCTCTCATATATTAATAGTGTGAATTCCCTATCTCTCGTAACCCTCTCACCCTCTGTCAGTCTCTCCCTTTCTTCATCCTCTCAACCCTCTCCACATAACCTACGCCTTCTAGATGTCCCTATACTGGTAATATACAGAAAGTGAACTTCAGTCCTTAGGTTATAGGAATTCTTATTATTTTTCATTTTTATAACAATACACATTTTGAAGACCCGTTTTTTACATAAATATTGCAATTTAGCTAATGTATATATGAAATAATAATGATCATTGTTTTATAAAATTAGCAACTAATTTAAATCTTGGTGCGTTAATATAGGCTGCTGAAAAGATGATGTTATTAGAAATCAAAACATATCATTAAACAAAAAATGAGTTTCTATAATTAACAAAAAACTGTCAGTGGCGTAGTGTCAAAGTATTTTGGTAGGAACGTGAAGAGACGGGGAAAAATTCTGTAGGCATACATTTTGTACTTTTACTTCAGGGTCAATCCAAGTCAAATCATCCAGAGGTGTACACCCCACCCTCTCAGATTTTCATGAAATTTTTTTTTCAGCATCTATGGACATATATAACAACCCGTATTTTTCATTTTTGCCAAATTTGCTTTAGTTTTTTTAAATCATTTTTTGAAAGAAGTCCATTTTTAGCCGATTTGTTAGTCGCGGCGCATGATACAATCCAAAGGGCATTTTTCAATAAAAACTAGTTGTGTGGTTATTATTTAATAATAAATTATGAAACTCACAATACTTACTTGAAATTTCACAAGGATTCCAAATATAAAGTTAAAAATAACATTTAGACACATACAAAACTTGTTTATCCACTTCAAAGTTGGCAATTCTGAATTTTTTGCAGGCTTTTATGTAAATGTTTATAACTTTTTTTCTGTCTGGTCCTATAAGGCTGAAAAAGGTCTCATTTGAAAGAGGATGAAATGTAATATAATAGCATAAAATAAAAGTCATGGGTATTTAATGACATCATTTTATAATTTAAGTACAAAGTTTACATTTGATATTTCATTGAAATATTTTGCATAGTACCCTATCTTGTGTGTGGCCAATGGGGATTTTTTTACTTAAGGTATACTTATATTTTTCTGAACTAAAACCTTCAGTTAAAATTAGGCTTATCAGTGTAACAAGGCCTAACTACCTGTCAAAACTAAAAAAAATATAGATTTTAAAGAAGATTTGTCCGTATTTTAAAAATAATAACTTGCTTAGGTATTTACTTGTTGATTTAGCTTACCTTTTCAGTCTTAAATGGTATTACAGGATATTTATAATATATACAGGTGGTTTTTGATTGATATGAAACTTAATTTTTCCTTGGCCAGGCAGCATTAATATTTTGAATACTTTTTTTGGATAGTCTGAAAAGCATTCGGCCCTCCTGAGCACTTAATTCAGGTACATCTATGCAGCAAATTATGTTTGTAAAAAGGGACCCAGCACTTATCCTCTCTCCCAACATTTCTGTGTTCTGGCCAAAAAAATGATTTGATGGCCAGCAAGGATGCATAAAATTGATATAAGCATCTTGGTTGTCATCATCTAGCTCCAAAATTAGTCAAATGTAATGCTTTTCTTCATAGACACAGCTTACATAGGTATTTGGTTGGAGATTTTGAAGTTGCAGTTCTTGTGAAAAGCTATATCTTAAGGAAAAATCTTTGTCACTGCTGATACGTTTTGCTGCTATTTTGGTTTTGGACAGTGGTTGGAAATAATGTAAGGACCTTGTGCCAATAACAGTTTTATGATCACTAAAATGCAGAGTTAACATAGGTTCTACATTTTTTACATTGTCTGTATTCATGAATTGAAATGTTATTTTTGAAAAATGCAGGTCACAAATCTTGAACATTTCTTCAGGTGTACAAATTTGGTCTTTATACGGCCATTTTTTTCTACAGTTGTCACAAATCTTTTTTCCAGGAATTAATATTTTTCCTTTTTTTCTTTTTACTTCTTTGGCATGTTTAAGAGATATTAGTCTTAAACCTGCTTTGATGACCTTTTTGTGGACATTCTGGGGTCGCAAACACTTTTTTGGTTATTTTCATAATATTCAGTATAGTAGAGATAATGATGTAAACATAAATTGGAACTAGGTGTCATTGTTTTTCCTAACCTGCATAAAAATTGCTTTAACTTCATCTGGTAAATTTGAAACCAACTTTCTTATCTGTAAAATTTGTGTTATGACAAACAGAATGAGTGATCAGCACCACATTACACTGTTCTTTAGATACTAACAACTCTTCATCTGAACTCATGATTATACATAGATAGTACAGTAATAAAGAAATAAAAATGCCAGCCTTTGTTTTAAACTGCACATTAATGGTTATCAATGAAACTTAATAGTACTAAAATCAGACAAAATGATGTTGAACCAGAATCAGATGAATCAGACTACTCACGGTAGTTTGTATGTTTGGTCCAAACAACTGTCCCCTATTACACTGTACAAATTTATAGATTATAAAAAAAAAACTATTTTACACAAAATCACTTCAAACAATGTATACACTTTTTTACAGTGAACTAATTATGCACTGTTTGTGCATATTCAATCAAGATGCACCTGTATATATTATAAATATCCTGTAATACCATTTAAGACTGAAAAGGTAAGCTAACTCAACAAGTAAATACCTAAGCAAGTTGTTATTTTTAAGATACGGACAAATCTTCTTTAAAATCTATATATTTTTAGTTTTTGACAGGTAGTTAGGCCTTGTTACACTGATAAGCCTAATTTTAACTAAAGGTTTTAGTACAGAAAAATATAAGTATACCTTAAGTTAAAAAAATCCTCATTGGCCACACAAGATAGGGTACTATGCACAATATTTCAATGAAGTATCAAATGTAAACTTTGTACTTAAATTATAAAATGATGTCATTAAATACCCATGACTTTTATTTTATGCTATTATATTACATTTCATCCTCTTTCAAATGAGACCTTTTTCAGCCTTATAGGACCAGAAAGAAAAAAGTTAATATACATTTACATAAAGCCTGCACGGAGAAAAAAATTCAGAATTGCCAACTTTGAAGTGGAAAAACAAGTTTTGTATGAGTCTAAATGTTATTTTTGATTTTATATTTGGAATCCTTGTGAAAATTCAAGTAAGTATTGTGAGTTTCTTAACTTAATATTAAATAATAACCATACAAATAGTTTTTATTGAAAAGTGCCCTTTAGATCTTGCGCTGCGACTAACAAGTCGGCTAAAAATGGACGTTTTCAAAAAAATCATTTAAAAAAACTAAAGCAAATTTGTCAAAAATGAAAAATACGGGTTGTTATATTTGTCCATAGATACTGTAAAAAAAAATCATGAAAATCTGAGAGGGTGGGGTGTAAAATTTTTTCTGGCTGGATGAATTGATTTGGAATGACCCTTCATTGTTGTACAGGGTTAAACTATATCCATGGGGTTTTTATTAATATGTCAGTCAGTGGTGGAGCTTAAATGTTAACACACAACTTTATGCACATTCAGTTCCTGTGTAAAAGAAAACTTTACGTTTGTTTGTTTCAGTCAATTAACTAAGAAGGGGTGTACGGTGTACTTACATTTGGGCCTCTGGGGTGAAAATATGCAATTGCTGCAATATAGAAATTTGAGGGTGTAATCGTTACCGTTAATTTGGAGTTGAAATGCTTCTGATACAGTGTAACATACAAAATTCAGATATAAATTTTGGGTGTCTTAGTCATTGAATGGGTAATGATTTGAGTTGTATTAGTATATATATTGCAACAATACATATATTTGCCCAGGGCGGTATGTTTGTAAATATTTAGCATAGAAAATATACGATGAACAGTTGTTAACAATATTATGCAGGCTAAGAATTGTCTGAAAGCGTACACCTGCCCCGTGAGTGAATACAGTGCTTGTGTGTGTGTGAACATAAGCTACGACAGGCAAAGTCTACGATGGGGTGATGTGTACGAAGTATTGGTTTGTCTTTAATCAGGTTTTAACTGGATACAAATAAACTAATTAATACATTTTAAACCTGTGAACAAAAATTTACCCCACTTATAAGAACACCATTACATTAAGGAATTTTTAACGAATATAATGATGTAAAAGTATTGCAGACATTTGCAGTAATAAAGACGCTAGGTAATTGAATGTTAATTACTAGTGTAATTAAATAGTTATTAATAATTGTGTTATATGTGAGTGACCAGACAAAAATTACGCAAACGATAATATCGCTCGTGCTACAAGTATGTTTACGAAATCGCGAAAATGAACCAAAAAGTGATTTGTAATTAAAAGGACGCTTCGACAAAGTGACAATATATAACAGGTCGAAAACAGTCCTGGACTTGTCAGATCGCCGTCCAGTATAAATACCACCGGCAATTTTGGGGCGGTCTCAGACTCAAGATATCTTCACACGTCACACTGCTGGTCTGCCAATCGAACATCTTTACCACACACACCAAGACTTATGGAGGAACTCTGGACCATCACAAACAACAAACCGTAGAGACAGGGAACACCGCATCAGCATAATCATCATCATCAAATTCTCACAATTCAGCGCGCGCGTGCGCGCGCGCACACACACACACACACAACGGTAACGTCGGCAGTACGCAGGTGATGAATAAACAATTATATTTTTGTTTGTGAAAAGAACTCTTAAAAAGAAACTTATATATGAACAGTAAAGACTTAAAGTTTTAAATATAATCACTGTACATAAATTTAAATGGTAGTTAAAGAAAATTATTTAATTTAACAAGAAAATTTAAAAATACTAATCTTTTGTTGTATGTAAAAAATTGGGTGTGTCAGTAGAAATAAATAATAGGTTGGAAGTAAATGTTATATTTTTATTTTGTTTATAGCAACAATTAGTTTCATTCTTGAGATTTAATATTATTTTTGTTTGTAAATGAGTTGCTATTATTATTTAAAATTTGAGTTAAAGTCAGACACACTGAAATAAAAAGTGTTTAGATAATTTGTTTAACATGTCTGTTTAGCTAGTAAGATTATATGGTTGTATTTATTTTTATATGTATGAACAGGATAGAAGGTTATATGGTATTTTTGTAAATTTATAAAAGAGAATATTTTTTTTTAATTTTATAATTCGAAATTTTAATGTTTGCATATTTTCAATTAATATTAATAAATCATGGAATGATTATTTTGAAACGGTTTTAATTAATTATTTCATGTCATCAACATCTCACTCCTCTTTGAAAATTATTTTATTATTGTGCAACTACATATACATGACGCAACGAGAATAAATGACCTGCGACCTGGCCGGTGTAATACACTTCATAGTTGCTTTGAGTACATGGTATTGTATTTGTGTAATTTTTTTGAAATACTTGTAACGTTGCAATATATTGTAACATAACAACCCCAAATTTATTTAATTTGGGAAGCCCCAAGCTTTTGGAGCGACAAGTTATATAACATAACAACTTTTACTTGTTTGGTTTGGGTGTAATTGTAATAACAAGACAGTGTTATAAAGTTTTAAATGTTTACATAATTTAATTATCAACCTTTTTACTTATTTCGGCAATACAAAAAAAAAAAAATCATTATTCATCGCTTGTGCGATCTTATGTATGCGATTTATGTGAACAATTTATGTCTAAACAGTTTATACACAAATCTTATTATCTACTCTTAATTATCTATTTCTGCTCTCGGCTTACTCATTTAGTGTGGCCATCTTTTGCAATTGCTTATCAATTTACAATGAATTTACTTTTGTTTCAATTATTTCTTTAAGTTTTACTTGGCTTTAAGTCTTTTTTAAATTTATAGCATATGCATTATTCTTTTAGCAATTAAAGACTCTACTAATTATGCTACTTTACTTCAATTTAAAAATCAAGCATTGCTCTCTCATAGCATTTACGTTATTCCACTATTACTTTCTCAATATGAGACATTATTCTAAATTACAATAAGACTTTACATTATATGTACAATTTAAATTCTGTTAGCAACAGTTGGAATGTCTTTCATTCTAGTTTCAATATTGTCTTTCAATTGTCTATTTATTATTATGGTTTGTTATCACCTTGTTTGGTGTGGCAACTTCAGTGTATCCTTCTCCGGTCCTCGGGTTCTCTTCCAGTCCTTGCTCCAGTCCTTCGTGTCCTTGGGTCCTCTTCCAGTCCTTGCTCCAGTCTTTCGTGTCCTCGGGTCCTCTTCCAGGCTTCCACTGCTTGTCTTTCTTAGTTGTTGTTGGCTCTGCTTACATCATGGGTTGTAGGTGTGTCCATCGAACCTCTGTTCTGCCTCACAAGTCGTCAGGTGACGCTTACTGTAGATTTATGATCGCGTAGTTGACTGACATAGCCTCCTGCGGCAACGGTTGAATATAGAAGAAGGAATTTTGTTAGCGCGACCTGGTATTTATAGCCACATCGTGGAAAACTCCTGTTTGAACAATATTGGTCCTGTTAGAGTTTGACAAAAGCGTCTTTTCCCCACTCTCGTTCAATTCTCTTATTTCGCTTATCTTCACGAATTGCGAAGTTTGTTGTACACTATGCGATACTCAATCGATCGCTGATTTTCATGTGTTTATTATACGTAACTTACACTTTTGTATTGTAATTATTTGGAGAGTTATTCACTTTTTAATTCACTGTAGTTTTATTTTGTCACTTTCAAATGGTTTTTTAACCCTTTGTGCATTTTTATAACCTCCACACTTTGGTGTCTTTTATTTTACATTATCATATCTATTGTTCTTTTAATTAAAATACTACTTAAAATTTAACATCATTTGAGTAAGGGTTGTTACCATCCATGCATGGACAGGCTTCACACACACAAATCAAATACACGTGTACACAATGTTAGCGACAGGTGGCCAGAGGTGCGTGTACATGCATGAATTGTGCGTTCCCTATTTTTTTTAACAATCCAGCTTGAAATCTGAATCATGTCTATACCATAGCTTTATTTATTTGTATTAATTATTTATTTATTTTTGCAATGCACAGTACCGTATCTGTTTGTACTGTCGCATTATTTCCCTGCTTGGTAAAAAAAAATTTTGTTTATTAAATTTTTTTTTTAAACATTTATTATATGTGGGAATAATAATGAATATGTGATTCTGCAACTTTACCCTTATTTGGTGGGTTTGAGCAATATTCCCCCTTTTATGCATGTAAAGTGGATGCTTTGTTGTAGTACATCCGCTTCAGATGTTGTTCAACTTTAATCGTCCTAGTAACCCAGTTATTTATGAATGGAAATTTCTCAAAGAGTTGGCGTGATATTTACCTATATCACCGTCATACACTATGAATGTCTGTTTGCCAACTTGTCGTACTAGTGTATATGGTTTATCATACAACCTGAAAAATTGTTACAGCTGTATTGTCAACTCTTTTTCCTACTGGATTAGTTTTTAATAGTACCTCTTCTCCAATTGCAAACTTTTGTAACTTATGCGTTCTGTTGAACTGCTCTATTCTCTTGTTACCTTTTCTCTTATTCTTCTCTTCGCATTCTCTACTTTAATGCTGATTGGAATTTGTAGGTTTTGATTGGCAGGTTTTTGTATATATTGCCTCCAAAATCTCTCGGGTTTATGATGTTCTTCTATTTCTATTGGCGTGTAACTTGTTGCTTCACTGTAGTTCTCATTCATAGCCTTTTCGAAGAATGGTAAATACTATGCCCATCTGTTATGCTGGTTATGGCAGTAAATCCGTAGATATTTACCTAACTCATTGTTTACCCTTTCTGCTAGATTTCCTTGTGGATGTCTAATAGCTGTGAGGATGGTTTTAATTCCATTTTCTCTTAATGTTTGGTGCCAAACTTCGCTCTGGAATTGTACGCCTTGGTCACTCAAGACCTTTTTCATCTTGCCAAATGCTGGAATATATTTATTGAGTAGTATCTTCAGTACAGTTTTTGTTGTAGGTCGCATAACTGGATACAGATGAACTGCTTTGGAAAACACATCTATACAGACAAGTATGTGCTTAACTCCCTGACTTGGTCTCGGTAGAGGTCCCAGAAAGTCCACTGCAACTAACTCTCCTCTAGCTTCCTTCTGAATACTCTGCATCTCAACATATGTGTGAAGATTTGGCTGTTTTGCGGTTTGACAATCATAACACTTCTTCAACTCTTTTTTAACTTTCCTAAATATATTATTAATGGTGAAATCTTCGCGTCGACATAAATAACATTTCAAAGCTGATGTATGTGCTAGGCTTTCATGTACGGGTTTTATTAATTTATGCAACATTTCATTTGATAATACTACCTTCCAATCTTGCTTTGCCAATTTGAAGAGAATATTGTTGTGTATTTCATATTGAATGGGTAGTTGATCTTGACTCTTTTTATTTCTTATGGTAATATACTGCTCCTGTTCCTCCACTAAATTCTGCAACATTCTTCTTACTTCCTGACTAGCTTCCCATCTGATGGATAAAAGTCGTACTTATCTGTTTTCGTCCTTGTAGATCTACTCACACTCTTCCGTGATGTATCTACTTAACGTATCTGCCACACTGTTATCTCTCCCTTTGCAATATTTGATTGTAAATGAGTATTCCCCGATGGCTAGAATCCATCATAATAAACGTGCATTCGTTACTTTGCATTTCAGCAAAAATGATAATGCTTGATGATCCGTATGTATTTCGAAGTGTGTACCATAAATATAATACCTAAATTGTTTGAGAGCATAGACTATGGGCAGGTATCTCTTTCTCCGATGTTGAGTAATGCTTTTCTGCTCCTTTGAAAACTCTGCTTGCGTAGGCGATAACTGTATGTTCTCCCTGAGAATCCTGTTGATATAGAACACTTCCCACGGCGTAATCACTGGCATCAGAATAAATCACAAACTTTCCTCTACTTTGAGGGTGATGTAGCATGATGTTCTCAACGAATAATGTTTTCACTTGGTCAAGGGTTCTTGATGCTTCTTCTCCCATCGTCATTTCTGTCCTTTCTTTGTTAATTCTAACAAAGGTTACGTTCTCTCAGCGTACAACGGTGAAAATCTTCTGTAGTATCCTGTTAGTCCTAAAAATGCTTGTAACCCCTTAAGGTTTCTAGGTGAGGGAAAATTTGTTATACAGGATATCTTGGTGGCCTCGGGTTGTATACCTGAGGATGAGATAATGTGTCCTAGGAAATGAATGGAAGTTTTTAGGAATTCACATTTGTTTAGGTTAAGGGACATGTTGGCTTGCCTAAACTTATGGATTATAGTAAAAAATAAAACCATAAAATAGTTTTAGTGATCTGAAAATAGCTTACTAAAATAGTAAGCTGACACCATCTGAAGAAGGCACTGTGCTGCCGAAACAGCTGTCATGGATTTATAATTTTAATAAATTGACGAGTGAAAATCACTAAAACTATTTTATGGATTTATTTTTTACTATAATTTACAATGGATTTTCACCAAGTAAAGGCATCAAGCATTAATTATCTAAACTTATGGAATATTATACCTAGATTATTTATGTGTTCTTCAAACGTTTTTGATATTCATAGAATGTCGTCTACAAATATTGTATACGGTTCTACTTCTGGTCCTAGTGTTCTCTCTAGACACTTCACAATAGCTGCCAAACTCGTGCTTAATCCAAATGGAACGACTTTATGCTGGTAACATTTGTTTTTGTACAGGAAGGCCGTAAATTTTCTATCTTATTTCTTATCGGAATTTGCCAAAAACTTGAGCGTAGATCCAGCTTCGTTAAGTAACGTGCTCCTTCACATTTTGTAAACAATTCGTCCGCATTAGGCGCGCAGTCATACTATTTCATAATGATGCTGTTCAGCTCCCTCATGTCTAGGCATAGGCGAATATCCCCACTTTTCTTCTTCACTACCACTAGAGGATTTAAGAAGTTGCTGTTGGATCGTTCTATTACATTATTTTCCAACGTGCAACGAATTTCTGTTTCTAGCTCTTCCTCATAGCGCATTGGGATCGGATATGTCCTCCTGACGAATTTTGTTGGGTCTGATGCAGTTATTGAGTGTTCATATACTGCCGTCTGCGTTGGTGCTTCGTTGAATATATCTTCATATTCTTCAATTAAGTTGTGAAGCTGATCTTCTTTCTGTACTGATATTTTGTCATTCGTCGTATTCACATATTGAGTTGGTACACATTGTATCGGTGGTTTAGACAAAACAATAGGTGTCTCACTTACCTTATTTTGCTCTTTATCTTCATTCATATTTACCTCATACTGAGTGCCCTTATAATTACACTCTATCTTATTCTTATTAATATTTATCTTAGCATCAAGTACATTCAACAAATCAATTCCTAAAATACCATCGTATATTAATTTATTCATAATAATCATGGGGTATGTTATTTTTAACTTTTTATATGTCACAGTTACATACACCTGTTGTTTAACTCTTTCTCTTTTATTTGTGGCTGTAGTGATGTTCATATTATTTACGGGTAACATAGCCGTATTTTTAAAATATTTCTTATTTCACTGTACCCATGCAGAATTTAAAACTGACAGCTGACTCCCTGTGTCTACTAACATTTTTATATCACAATTATTAATTCGAACGTTGACAGTGGGACATTGTGTGCGTTTCTCACTTTGCTTTACATCCTGGTCGGTACTTAGTAGCTCGTCACATATGTCACTAGGGTAAATATTGTTTATTGTAAAGCTCTGTTTCCGTCTGCTACGTCATTGTGTAGACGTTGATGGCTTATCGTCCGCTTCCATTGTTCCTCGCTGCGTTGAATTGTTGCCGCCTCCCTTTACTGCACTTACTACTTTGTCATATGGTTTTGGGAAATATTTTCGTGACGCGGGCCAAATATACCCTCCCTTGTTGCCATTACGGTCTCGTTGTTCAGTTTCTCTCCACTTCTCTTGGCTTCTCTCACCAGTTTTAGTTACAGTCGACTGACTTATATTACCATTTGATCGGGTGTGTGTGTTGTGCAGCTGTTGTTTATAATTAGCATTATAATTATCATAGTTATAATTAACATGTGGTTGAACATTGTGCTTTGTATTACTACCTTGCGTGATATTTTCTGCTTGTGTGACTAGTATTAAAAATTCTTCAACTGTTTTAATGCCTTGGGTATATACAGCTAATTGGATATCTCTTGAAAAATGGTAAGACAACTTGGAAATTATTTCGTATTCTGAAAATTTAGGTTTAAGGTGTTTCACCCTTTCTATTTGAGCTATTGTATATTGTTCAATGCTTTGACGACCATGCATATCGAATTTACCATATTCAAGCTGATCGTGTACTTGACGTTGTATATGTATGTTCCAATATCTGTTTTCAAAAGCATCGCAGAATTGTCGATACGTAGTAATGTTATCTCGAATTATAGAATACCATTCGCTTGCTGAATCTTTTAAATGTCGAGTAACGAAGTTGATCTTTTCATTATCGTCTATCGCACTACCTATCTTCTCGCATTTCTTTCTCCATATTCGCCAAAAATTCCATGCTATTTTCCCACTTGTTACCTGCAAATGTTATCTTACTTCTTTCTTCTATTGGTGCCGAAAACATCATCGTCTGCGTCGGCCGTCTGCGAAGTTCTTCCCTAAGTTGCTTCATTTCACTCCTGACTTCTTCCTTCATATGGGATACCTCTCCAGAACAGTCTTTTGCAGTCTTGGATGTCTCGTCTATTTTGTCTTCTATAATTGTGGTACGAATTTCTATTTCAATTGTCTTGTTAGTTGTCGCTTGTAACATTTCATTAACCATCTGTATGTTATGATCTTGTTCTTGTTTTATCACTATTAATTTTACATTTAAATTAGCATTTATTTGTTTCTGTGCATCTTTCAGATCTTTTCTCCCTTCAAGACGTAATTCTTTTTGTTTATTTTCTAATTTAATAACTTGTTCGTGTAGGGCTTGCCTAAATTTGCCCTCGAGTGTATCAATACGTGTATTCGTGTCTTCAATTTTTCTTAGCAATTACATATTACTATCAGCTATATTTTGTTTTAATTCCTCTTTTAAATTTATATTATCTTGCTTCAATTGGACAGTATCTAATTTCAATTCTTCCAAACTTTCGACTATGTTTATAGTATCCTGCTTCATTTCACTCATATTCTGTTTTAAACTTTCGGTTTGTTTTGTATTAAATTCTTTTAATTCGTCTATTCTAGCATTTAAATTTTCTGCCTGTTGTGTGCTTAATTCATCTACCCAGGCACGCATCATATTTTGAAGTGCTTCCTTATCCAAGCCTCCTGGTGCTGCCATGTTGAATATTTTGTATTTATTTATTTATTTTAATGAAGAAAGTTGTGTTAGTGGTTAACAGTGATAATTCTGCTTGTTATTTATTTATTATTTATTATGTTTTAGAATATTATTCTTATGGAACCGGATTACTAATTTTATTTATTTATTTCTTGTTATTATTAGTTATTATTATTCTTAATTTTTACAATTACACCTTTAAAATGATATTATTTCGTTGAGCGCCAGTTGTGTTGTAATACACAACAAAATGAAATATACGAGAATATTTCGTATGAATCTTAACTGTTATACATATTATATGTTTACCACACTTGTATTTATAGAGCGTACATTTAGCTATAAGAAATTTAAATAGTGTCTGGCCCCATGTTCAGGGCGACAAATTATGTAAGATAACAACCCCAAATTTATTTAATTTGGGAAGCTCCAAGCTTTTGGAGCGACAAGTTATATAATATAACAACTTTTACTTGTTTGGTTTGGGTGTAATTGTAATAACAAGACAGTGTTATAAAGTTTTAAATGTTTACATAATTTAATTATCAACCTCTTTACTTATTTCGGCAATATAAAAAAATATTCATTATTCATTGCTTGTGCGATCTTATGTATGCGATTTATTTGATCAATTTTTGTCTAAACAGTTTATACACAAATCTTATTATCTACTCTTAGGGCCTAATTATCCATTTCTGCTCTTGGCTTACTCATTTAGTGTGTAAATTACTCATTGCAGCTTTTGCAGTTGCGTATCAATTTACAATGAATTTAGTTTTGTTTCAATTATTTCTTTAATTTTTACTTGGCTTTATACTAATTATTCTACTTTACTTCAATTTAAAAATCAAGCATTGGTCTCTCATAGCATTTACGTTATTCCACTATTACTTTCTCAACATGAGACATTATTCTAAATTACAATAAGACGTTATATGTACAATTTATATTCTGTTAGCGACAGTTGGAATGTCTTTCATTCTAGTTTCAACATTGTCTTTCAATTGTCTATTTATTATTATGGTTTGTTATCACCTCGTTTGATGTGGCAACTTCAGTGTATCCTTCTCCGGTCCTCGGGTCCTCTTCCAGTCCTTGCTCCAGTTCTTCATGTCCTTGGGTCCTCTTCCAGTCCTTGCTCCCGTCTTTCGTGTCCTCGGGTCCTCGGATCCTCTTCCAGGCTTCCACTGCTTGTCTTTCTTAGTTGTTGTTGGCTCTGCTTACATCATGGGTTGTAGGTGTGTCCATCGAACCTCTGTTCTGCCTCACAAGTCGTCAGGTGACGCTTACTGTAGATTTACAATCGCGTAGTTGACTGACATAGCCTCCTACGGCAACGGTTGAATATAGAAGAAGGAATTTTGTTAGCGCGACCTGGTATTTATAGCCACATCGTGGAAAACTCCTGTTTGAACAATATTGGTCCTGTTAGAGTTTGACAAAAGCGTCTTTTCTCCCACTCTCGTTCAATTCTCTTATTTCGCTTATCTTCACGAATTGCGAAGTTTGTTTTATACTACGTGATACTCAATCTATTGCTAATTTTCACATGTTTATTATATGTAACTTACACTTTTGTGTTATAATTATTTGGAGAGTTATTCACTTTTTAATTCACTGTAGTTTTATTTTATGTCACTTTCAAATGGTTTTTTAACCCTTTGTGCATTTTTATAACCTCTACACTTTGGTGTCTTTTATTTTACATTATCATATCTATTGTTCTTATAATTAAAATACTACTTAAAATTTAACATCATTTGAATAAGGGTTGTTACCGTCCATGCACGGACAGGCTTCACACACACATATCAAATACACGTGTACATGTATTACATGTGTACATGTATCGTTAGCGACAGGTGGCCAGAGGTGCGTGTACATGCATGAATTGTGCGTTCCCCTATTTCTTTTAAGAATCCAGCTTGCAATCTGAGTCACGTCTATTCCATAGCTTTATTTATTTGTATTAATTATTTATTTATTTTTGCAATGCACAGTACCGTATCTGTTTGTACTGTTGCAGTATATATATATATTGTTTACAGTATCAGACATGTAATGCTGTAAAACTATACATCAAAATAGCAGTATATTAGGACAAATTTTACTTTAAGCATTAGTGAAAGAACATTTTGATACACAGTAGAGCTTCAATTATCTGAACCTCTTGGGACGAGGGTCCGTTCGGATAGTCGATATTTCGGATAATACATCGTAAATTGAACACATTATGTCTCTTTACAAAAACAAAGGGTTTTATTACAAAATAATTTCTAACATACTGTTATATAATTACAGCAACCTGTATACTGTACTGTAATGTATTACTAAGGCTAAAAATAACTAAATTAAAACTGAGTGTAATTAATAAAAACCAAAAGTTAATTTAAACACAATTAGAGTTTAATGTCAAACACTGTACAGTACTATCAAATTAATTAAACTAAAAAACAAAACAAAACATACAGTACCATAGATTTACACTTTTTTTTTTAAAATATAACTGTCTGCTTCAAACCGATACCCCATTTTCTCGCTGCTGAAGACTTAATTTGTTTTAGATTCATAAGCTGAATACAATCTACCTCGTCTTCTGTTTCGCCCCACTTTAGAACAGTCTCAGTCTCGATTCATTGTTTGTTGATTGTAAGGCTGTATAGCTATAGCGATTTTTTTATTACTGTACAGTACTGTAATAATTTATAGTAGACTATACAATTTTTTATGCTCAATAAATATCCAGTACGCCTACATGTATCTAATACACTACTGTACGGTACAGTATGTACTGTTTATTGAGTTCGGATAATAGATCATTTGGTTAATGGATGTTCAGATAATCGATGCTCTACTGTACTTAATGTAACAGTGAAATACAATGGCACTCCTAAATTGAATAGCTTGTATGTAAACAGTTTTCTGTGTGTGTGTGTTTTAATTTTAAATAACATAATGCTCACTAGAATTTTAGTTTTCACTGCAGTACTTATATAAGCTTGACTGATAGTGAAAATGAATTGTAACCAACTGCAACACAAAAATGTATGTAACTTTTTTTAAAATTAACAAGTTTATGATATAACTGCTCATACAGCTTCTTGTGATTGTATTGTGATGTGAATTTTCAATTTTAAAATGATAGTGAAATGTGTAATGCATAATTTTTGAATATAAAAATAAAATTAATTAATGCCGGTCTATTGACCATGTAGGTTTTTTTTTATTTTGTTGTGGGAAATTATTTAGGATATGTACTTTCATTACGTATCTAACATTGCTTTTTCAACATTTAATGTTGCTAAAATCAGGTTAACAATAATTTTATAAAAGGGAATTAGAATCTGTATAATTTTTTGAAGAGTATAATATTAGAATAAAATTACAGATACTTGGAATGAGAGTTAAAGTATTAAATGTGTTGACTAACGTGTTAATGAATTAACTCTAGTTGAGCAGATATTTGAAGATTTACTGTAGATTGAAACAAGATATCTTGTTTCAGGTGTACAATGACAAGACTGATAATAAAGTCAGAAGTCAGCAGATAGTTTTATTGTAAATTAAGAACAAAACAGAAAACACAGTGTTGGTTTAAACCATTATGGATGACAATGATTTAGATGAGATGCCAGATTTTGATGCAAGCGTTTCAACTATTAACAGTGACTGCGAAAGGGTAGACAGTGTTTTAATAAAGAAAATTTTATCTGAAATGAAAAGCGAGTTTACAAGAGGTACAGCGGGCTCTGTCAATGAAACTGAAGATAAGTGCGATTCTTTTGATGAGTCTCCAGAATTATATGATATTGATAAGAAAGGAAACGGCATACAAAACAATGTTAGTGGTCTGAATACGTTGGAAGATAGCGAATCAAGGGATAGTAATACACACGATGAATCAAATGAAAACAGTGTTGTAGATAGTAAAACCACCGATGATATTGAAAATAGTCCTCCAGCAGAAAAACCGAGAATAATAATTACACTGCGAACTAATGAAGAGGACAGAGAGAATGGAAGTAAGTTTGTCAAAAGTAATCAAGTTTCATCAGAGAATCTGTCAGATATTTCTGATAACAGTTCTGTAATTAATCACTCGAACGATGCAAGCAACCAACTACAAGAAAATCCAGTTGTTGCCAAAAAACAAACATTACTGGAAGGGAGGGGTAAAAGAAATTTAAGAAGTCGTCTTTCAAATCCTGAGAAAGACGTTGAACAGTCCGGATTAAAGAGATCGTCAAGAAGGTTTTCAAAAGAATATGGGCGCGAATCAGTTTTACAGAATGCGATCGCTCGGAAAGAGAAATCGTTTAATTCTCTGAATCCAAGTAGTGAAGACAGAAGTTATCGGCGTGGAGCAAGGTCACCACGGCACGGTCACATTCCAAATGAAGTTAAACAGACAAAGTCTAATAGAAATAAATCGCCTAAACAGTTGGCTGCAGAAAAGGCAAAGGCACACAACTGCAGCACTTCAGAAAGCTCAACTCCAGCGTCTACACCTGTCCGTTCAGAAAACGAAAGACCAGACAGCACAACCACACTAGATTTAAACAAGGAAACAGATTTACTTTTAGGTAGACTTAAAAATGAAAATGACGCTCTAACCGATGATTCAAACGAAAATATAAATTTGAATAGGCATAATGCGGTAGGTGTAGATAGTGAAAAAACACCTTCAAAGGTCAAAAACAATCCTTTGTATTATACTAAAACAGGAAAACGGCGTTCTAGGTATTTTAAAGGCCTTAAATATTCTTTGACAGGTGGGAGTGTTAGAAAAAAAGCTTTAGCACTTGCTCGGAAGGGACTAAGGAAAACAGCTGCTGCAAAGGAAAATGCACCTGTAGAAGTTAAGGAGGAATCCCAACCCCCAAAGGAAGAGGAACCACAAGTGGCCGAAATGCCTGCAGGTTAGACAATTTCATATAAATATTAATTTTTAAATTACTATTTAGAAGCGTGATGAACAAATATTTGTATGTTTTTTATTTGTACACATAAATGATTCATGTGTACGCACATAAAATTTGCTATGTTGATAATTTACAGGTTATATAATACCCACGAGTATTGCAAATAGGACCTGATATGTGAAGGTAAACAGAAGTCTCGTTTACCCATTTATAACCAAAATCAACCATTATGCGTATATTATAACAAATGTAGGAATACTTAATTAAAAATGCAGTCCACAGTACACACAGTTTTATTATTCACAATATAATCTGAATTAACTGATCTCAAAATCTCTAATTTAATTTCTCGATCTTCTTATCATTTGTCTTTGTTTTTAACAGACCTTTATCATCACTTAGTTTGGGGCTGGTTCCACTTGTTTTCCGTTTAGTGCATTTGATCTTCTGCTTTTTGTGTTGGTTTTCCCCTGCTGTTTTCCACTAACGTCTTCTATGAAAGCATCCCTATTAACATTAATTTCTATAAATATGGAAAAATTATCTCCAATATTACTGTTTTCCCCATGCTTGTGATAGAATGGATAATGAACCTTAGGTAGAAATCTTCTGAAGCTGAAGGAACAGTCAGTATAACTGATCTGTCTGCATCACCAAAGTCTTTAGGAACTTAGCTTGAGTCACATACTATGTTTTATTGAAAACACCTTCAATAAATAAAATTGCTAACAATTACTATAAACGTTGGCACATTTCTTTTCCACTGTACTATTTTTCTGTTTAACACTACTCATCAGACAGAATTACATGTATACAGAAATACATGCATCATCATCATCATCATCATCATCATCATCATCATCATCATCATCATCATCATCATCATCATCATCACCACCACCACCACCACCACCACCACCACCACCACCACCACCACCACCACCACCACCACCACCACCACCACCACCACAACGGTTTTAGGCTTTAGCAGCCTTTTCCTATTCCACAGTCCACATTTTCTTAGGTCTATCAACTTTTCTTCTGCCTCTAGGTTGTAATCTTTCAACCATCTTCGGTATTTTACTTTCTTCCATTCTATTGATGTGTTGAATCCATTTTCTTCTGTATTCTTTAATCCTTTCATTAACTGCAAAAATATCTAAATCACTTCTTATCTCTTCATTTCTTATATGATGAACTCGTCTATGACATCTCTCAACTATATCTCAGAAATTAAATTTCTGCTGTTTGTATCTTCTGTTCATCTCTTTCCTTTATGACCAAAGTTTGAGAACCATACAGTAGTGTAGGTATTGCCATTTTTGTATAAAATTTTATTTGGGTTTATTTTCTACATTTATTTCCCAACATTCTCCAAATCGTTCTTGTGAAATTCGTCATTTTAAACCAGAACCTTTTTGACCACACACTTTTTGAGGCGGTCCTATAACAGAACATGATGTATCTAGACCAGAGAAGGTCGATAAAAAAATCTAGCCGGCATAGGGTTGATTGCCCTATACGGTGGTCTCAGTCAACAACTCACAATTCTAACAGTAGCCTCAGAAACCAGGACAGATGTAATGATAAATACTTGCATACTTGCTTATATTTGGCTAAGATATAAGTACAGTTTAAGATACTTCTATGGTGTTCATTGAGAATCCGTAGCTATTTGCTTGGATCCTGCTCATCAGATTGCCTTTGGAAAATTCTTGAAATGATCCATGATGTTCAGATTTGCAGTCACTTACGGCCGAGGTGAATATTTGAACCCGGTCAATTGCGATCAAAAACATTGTCCTATTGGCTACAGACAAAGACTGCGCCTATCAAAGGTATATCAAAGATGAAGGCTATTCTGGGAATGTTAATGCGTACACCTGTTTTCAATGTTTATATTTTGTTGCGACCAATCAACGTTTTCTGTACATATTTTTGTATATTTATATTCTACATACTGAACCAATATGTGACAGACCTCTGTGCCTGCATTAAAATTGTGCCTTCAGTGTAAAAATTGTGTCTATACTTATTAACTTATTCTTGCTAAACCTTCCATCGCTAAACCATTAACACGTTTCATCATACCATTACTAGCTATGTAACTCAATAATTGCTAGGACCAAGTGAAAGTGCAGGGCACAATTGACCAGGTAAGGACATGTAAAAACGTCATTTTATCGCAACTGACCGAGACCATGATGTTCACAGTCACACATGTGAGTACCCCCAGCCACACACAGTACCCCCAGCCACACACAGTCACATATGTCACACACAGTACCCCCAGCCTAACTAAAGGAATCCATATGTAATAAATTTCTTTTCTGTACAATGTAAACTTAAAAAAAATATAGGATGTTTCAAAAAGAATGACCCAATTTTAAATAGTTATATTTATTGATGAAAACACATTACAGTAATGGAACAAAGTACAAAATACTCACAAAATCATAAAGTTTTGCACAACGTTATTACAAATGCTCTATCACCAACATGAAGAGCTTGCACTGGTTGTAATCGGTGTGGTTTGTAGACCACATGTTGGCTTAACAGACGCCAGAGAGTCGTATGAGGAATTGTAAGTTTTCTGCTGGCACGGCGAGTAGACTTTCCTGGGCTTCGCTCAGACGTTTGTTGAATTGTTTGCACATTTTCATCAGAAGTGCGAGGTCGACGTGAACTCTTACCCTTGCACAGACATCCTGTTTCTTCAAACTGGTGATACCAATGACGAATGTTCTTTGGCAAAGGCGGTTCAATCCCGCTTAACGCTTAACAAAAAGCACGCTGGACTGTAATCATGCACTCAGTCTTGCTAAACTGCAGAACGCAAAACGCCTTTTGTTGAGCGGACGCCATCTTGCAACAGACTTAGCTTATGGGGAGGTTCAACTGAGTGGCATCTAGTGGCCGATTCCCTAAAACTGTAGGCCATGCCCATTCGAGCAACACGGGATGTCCGTGGTTTCCGTAAATATAACTGTTTAAAATTAAGTCATTCTTTTTGAAACACTTTATATAATTACACCTACTTAACGAAATTCAAACTTCTCAATGATGAAATGAGGTTTCAGGTTTTTATTTTTTGCAATAACAAGGATAAAAGCAATCAGTTTCTATTACCACTTGGTTGTGCAGTAGGCTGTTCAGAAGGTTTACTCAGAAAATGTGTAGATAGTGTTTGTCTGGACAAAGTAATTTCTGTTCTGAACAAAGTAGGGAATGTTTTGTGTTAGGCAAGTTGGTCGTCATCCTTTACGGCTTGGGCTAGTAGCCTTTCCAGTCTCAATGGAAGTTATCCAATCATCCCTTACAGGGTCTTCCCACACTTCTCTTCCCCCTTAGATGGTAGTCAAGGGCGCTTCTTAAAAATCTAGTTGGATCCATTCTCTCTACGTGTAACTGGCACTCAGTTTTGTATAAGGATTTTCTCATTTAAGCTTTCAGCTATGGCTAGCTCCATTCTAATGTGATAATTTCTGAGAAGATCTCTCGTGGTACAATCCTTTACAGCCCTCAAGAACCTCATTTCCGTTCTTTATATTCTCGATATATCTTTGGCATTTCGAACCCAAGGCTCACTACCATACAGTAGTTCAGGTATGGCCATTACATTATAATATTTCAGTTGCATCTCTTTCCTTGTTTTCTTCTTTAAATGTTTAATGATACACCCACAAAGGGACTGGAAGAGACTAGTTTTGTTTTCAATGTGCTTATCATTTGCTACACCCTAGCTACTTGAAATCTGGCACCTGTTCTATTGGCGAGACCTGTATGACAATCATTTTGTTCTAATATGATTTGCTCCAGAAACAGCCATTACTTTTGTTTTGGGTAAGGAAATGGTTTGATTGTAATCTGCCAAAATGTCAGTAAGATAAAACAACGACCTTGTAAGTCGGTTATGTGTTCAATTAAATACTGTACTGTAATAATTTAGCCTGTCTAAAGTCACCTCTTACAATTGTGTTCAAGAATCTTCTACACAAAATGTAAAGTATAGCAGTTAGTCATTTACCTTTTTTGAAATAAAAATAATTGAGTACTTATGAGGGAAAACAGCAGATATGTTCAGCGTTTTGTTTACTTTTGTTTGACAGGAATAGTAAACAATATTTAATAACTTATTACACAACCATAGTGCATAAGGCTACATATTAAATTGAGAGGACCTTTTGCCTCCAAGAAACTCATATTATTCAGTAATGTTAATGTCAGTTGGTTATTGAGTTTCATTTTTACTAAACTTGTATTGAAACCACTAGCACACAGTTATACTTTCCACAAGGGCTTTCAAGCCTCTCTGCTCATCTTCAGATGGAACACAACAACCTACCTAGAAACCTTCACCCCTTTATGGCTCTTATCTACAACTCGGAAGGGTCAACTTGACATAAACAAACATAGAAGGCAAACACCCTTGTTACACCTTAGCCAGCAAACAATCAGCCGAGTCACCGCCCCTTTTTCCAGTACTTTTCCATTGCTGCCTGGTAACTTTCCATTATGATCTGGTACTTTTCCAACCAATAAGTATGAGACTGCTACCAACCTTTATGTTCTACATTTATCTCTTCCTTAATATGTGGTAAAATATATATCTTCATTATCGAATTTAATTAATCTTTGAATTAATTAAACAATTTATATCCTTTTTTCTTTCCTTTAATATTTCAAGTTATCTAATCTTTCTCTCTAACGAATTATATTCAACCTTTATAATTTCATATTCCACTAACGGATTAACAAACTTTTGTTTTCTTCAACAAAATGTCTAGCATATAGTGAACTGGATGTCCAGTTTCCTTCCCCTCTTTTAAGATCCGCCAGTCTACACTTGAACTTACGGCCCGTTTCGCCTACGTACAATTTACTACAATCCTTACATGAAAAGTACTGGGACAAGGGGTAGTGAGTCTGCTGATTGTTTGCTGGCTAAGGCATAACAAAGGTGTTTGCCTGCTATGTGTGTTTGTCAAGTTGACGCTTCTGGGTGATAGATAAGATGTATAAAGGGGTGAAGGTTTCTAGGTAGGTTGTTGTGTTCCATCTGAAGATGAGCCAAGAGACTTGAAAGCGCTTTTGGAAAGTATAATTGTGTGTTAGTGGTTGCAATATAAGTTTCGTAAAAATTAGACTTAAACCACTGAATCGTGTTTATCTTTTTATTGAGTTTCAAGTTTCATTCTTGTGAACTCTTGTTTCATTGTCAGTACAGTAGAACTGTATTTAAAACTATATAAGAGTTCACTTAGCTGTATCACAGGATACGAGATCAATAACCAGTACTAATTTAGATGATGCAGTTTCTTCTTTTTTTACTTTTATTGCACATAGTGCCTGATATATTTTTTCTGTGATGTCAAGTGTCCGTCAGTTAGGTTCAAATTCAAATGCATGCCACATGTTCAATATAATGCTGTTTTCTGTATGGATACTTCTTAATTCTTTAAATAATTATTTACATTAATACATGTTATAAAAACTTTGTTTCTAATTAATTTGTAGATGAAGGCTTAGAGACCAATGGGGAAATTCGCAGTCCTAGTCCGGCAATTGCTGAAGCTTGTCATTCTAATGCTTTAAAACGAAAAAGCCAACCTGATCTCAGCGATCCAGAAGGTAAACTTTTCTTTCCAAAACTACAAAAATATAAAATTTCAAAAATCAAAAAGCGTAATTCAAATAATGTTTATTATACTGGATGCAGTACAAAGTAATTTTGTAATATAATTTTTGACCACCACTGGAGAACATGTTACTGTCTGTACCTGTTATGTCTGATAAGTGAATTTAATTAAATGAATATGAAACACATTTACGCATAAAGTATAACTGTAAATTAAATTCAAATTGATCAAGTTTTGTAGGTATCTAAAAAAAAGATCTGTTTTTAGATAGTTTGTTATGTAAAGGGTTCACAATATGTTAACTTATAATAGAGTAATATTATGTCCTTGTATGTTTGCTCATAGCTTCTTCATAATTTGAGTAATGTAAAATGTATGTTACATTTTTACTAAGTTGATTATTTTCAAGAAGCAATTGATTTTTTACTTCTATGTTCCATAAGAAAATGGAAGTATGGTCACGGCAAAAAAAATCATGTTTGAGATAACGGCTGATTCTGATTGTACTACCCTCAAAACATGAAGAAAAGTCATTTTATGAAAAGTGTGTGTGTGTGTGTGAATTTTTTTATATGGCAAACGATAACAGCCGCAAATTCAAACAGAATCAAATAATTTTTTGCATACCTCTCTGAATTGTAGAGGACTCAAGGTCTCTTGTTTTTGGTGAAGATCGGTTAAGGGAAAGGGGTAGTTTACCTGCAACATTTTATGTTTTAACAAGAGTAATTTTTAAATTATTCCTCAGGCTTTCACGGCCGGTGTCAGATGAATTATTCATGATATCCGGGCTGTTTGGCTGTGGTCCATGGTTTATAACAAAACCAAACGTTTCCGCAGCTCCACTGGCTGCCATCATCAGTGGTATAAAAATCCTGCACGCCGGGTGTTTACGTACAGGCCCACAGTACTGTGGTATAGGCTAAAGCTGTCCTGCCATGCTACCTGTACTTATAAATTCAGCAAAGTCCCACGTACAGGTAAAAATGACACCATCAGCCAATCACAATAGAGATGGTGTATGATTGGCTCGCACCAAGCTTTGCCATTAGGTATTCACTTGTTTTCCGAGAAGTACTGTGGGGAAGGCTGCTGATTTCCCGCGATGCTACCTGTGCTAATTGTTATACTAATTGCAACCCCCGCACAGGTAAGAACAGCATCACCGGCCAATCAGAAACAAGAAGGTGTGTGAGAGGCTCGCATCGCGCCATGCCATAAAGTACTTAATGCGATGCTTTCGCCCCGCCGATTCATAGCGATCGCAGCATGCTTCTGAATCAAGACGGACTCCATATGAAGACGAGGGAAGTAATCACTCACCGCCGACAAGAGTTTCGTCTCATCGAAACGGATCCGATGGTCGGCATTGGCGAGCGCGTGCTCGGCTACGGCAGACTTCTCCGGCTGTCCCAGTCTACAGTAACGGCTATGTTTACCCACGCATGTGGGGACGCTGCGCTTCGTGGTACCAATGTACACCTGGCCGCATGAGCAGGGAACTCCGTACACACCGCACGATGACAGCGGGTCTCGGACGTCCTTCGTCGGCCTCAAGAACTGGTGGATCTTCCTTGTCGGCTTGAATATTGGCCTCACACCGTGCCGACTGAGCAGCCTACCAATGCGGTCCGTCACCCCATGGATGTAGGGCAACGCCACGAAACCGACGGTCTCCCGTGAATTCACTTCCGGCCTGGCTGTTCTTCTCGGCCGGACCGCACGTCTCACCTCCCCGACGGAATATCCATTGGCCTGCAGCGCTAGTTCGAGGTGGCGCAGCTCGTCATCGAGGTACCGGGGCTCGCATATCCTCCTAGCCCGGTCCACCAAGGTCTTCAAAACCGCCCTCTTCTGGCTGGGATGGTGGTTTGACTGAACGCATTGATATTAGCGGTTATCTCGTCAATAAATCTGGAAATACTAATTTTGGACTCTTGTTGAACCGATTGCACACCCAAGACATTCCCCACATGATGGGCTGAGACAATTAACTTGCTGTCATACCTATTTTTTAGCAGATCAATAGCTACCGCATAATTTTCATGAGTAATTGGCAGCGATTTTATCACATTTAACGCCTCGTCACTTAATGAAGAGTGCAAGTAGTGTAGCTTTTGAATATCCGTCAGATCGGTTCTGACATGTATTGATTCAAGAAATATGTTATAATAGTGTTGCCACTCAATAATGTTACCTGAAAACCGAGGTAATTTGATCGGTTCCAACTGTATAGGGGAGGTTTTAAGAGGCGTAATTTCGTTATTAATCAGCGGTTTTTGATTCACCTGCTCCACAACAAGTGTTGCAACTTGCATTCGATGCTGCACTTGCTAATGCGAAATCAGCATCATCAGATTCAATTTGAGACTGAATATCATCATATTTAGTGGATAATTCCATTAAATGACGAAGCTTTATTTTTAGTGCGTGATGATCGCTTGTGTCCGGATTGAAATTATCCGCGAACGTGTTCACACGGGATATAGATGCTTTAATAGTGCCACGTTTCTTTATCAACGCTTTCACATCAGCCATGATTGCAATTAAAAATTAATTTAAAAGAATTTAAGCGTAGAGCAGGTGAATAATTGATGTAATTTTGATAAAATTTGATATAATGCGGGAGCTAGTGATCGTCATATAGCTTAACACCTTACTTACTATAACATATACTTATTATCTCTTTTAAAGAACAGCCATAAGCGTTATTGAAATTATGAATTTAAATAATAATACATGTAGCCTTATTTTGACACTTGAACTTCTAATGAGTTATTACGCAATTATGCAAATATGCTCATATTATAATGATATATGTTTACGTAAAAGCATCAATAATACCATATTGAATATAAAATGTTACTCAGATTGTTATATTATATGAACAATTATAATGAAAAATGAAAGTTTATAATCACGTGGAATCCTGGCGTGTTCAGAACTGCTTCGGTCCTGTTGGTTCCGTGCTGATCCCGTCCGGCCTTTCCTTGATGTTGGTGCACCGCCTGTTTGTGCTGGTTGGATGAAGCTTGATGTCGTATCTCAGCGTGATTGTACCGTTGTGGAATTTGCTGCTGTTGAATAACTCTTGCCGTTCCTGTCGTGTCAGATCTGACGCTCTGTTAGATCTTGTGTGTTACTCCTGGAGGTTGTCTTTGTGGCAACAAAGGCATGCCACGGCCAGCAATCTCAATTTGAAAATATTTAAATTTGAAGATTGTTTGGGACACAGGCTTTTTGTGCCCATTAAATGAAATATTTTGAAATAGTGGACCAAAATGTTGCCCGTAAGGCGAAAATAAAATCCGGCCCGGAGGACCAGAAAATGTTGCATCTGGAAGCTCTTGATGATCTGGAGTTATTCCTAGAACGCTAAGTGAAGAGGGCTGGTTTGAAAGAAAATTGAAGTGGACTGTATGTTTTTCATGTAAAGATGGTTTATTGACAATTATTGAAAATTGGTGCTATTGCTGACACGTGCAGAAGTTGACTCGGCATGATGCCCGTTAAATTAATTAGAAATAAAAGTCGAAAGACAATAAATAAGGCAGGAATCGGCCAAGTATAATCAGTGCATGTTGCACATATTAAATAATTAAATAATAAAAGCCAGTAGCCGTGGCTGGAAATGTTACGAGTGATCAGCTCGGAGTATTGCGAATAACTAACGTAAATTTCGCTACAGGCAGCCCAACTGTGAGCCGGCTGTAGACGGTAGATAAGATAAACGTGACGTCATCTGCACCTGGCGCGTTGCAGTATTTAAAGTACAGAGTTTACAAGTTCAAAGTTTAAACAATACATATATTTGCATATTTGACGAGGGCGGTATGTTTTATATTGTAATTAGTGTAAATAGAATAAGGAACAGTTTTATACAATTTTGTGCAGGAAAATGCAGGGTCTGTCCTGTCGAGAGTGCACCTGATTTGATAGTTAAAAATACGGTATATGTGTGTTTGTGTGTGTGTAAAGCCAGCTGTGACAAGAATATGGGGTGACACGTACGAATTGTTTGTTGTCAATTAATCAGGTTTTAACAGGATTAAATTAAACTAATTATACGTTTTAAACCTGTAAGCAAAGACTTACGCCAATTATAAAGACACCATTACATAAAGGAATTTTTGATGAATATGGTGATATAAAATTTATTGCCAAAGGTGTAATATTAAAGATGCTAACTAATTAATATTAATTACTAGTGTAATTGAAGAGTAATTAATATGTGTGGTATATGTGAGTGACCAGAAAAAAATTACGCAAACATTGATATCACTCATGTGACGATTACGTTCATGAGTTCGCGATAATTAACCAAAAAGTGAGTGTAATAAAAAGGACGCTTTGGCACAAACTGACATCTTTAACATGTCGAAAACAGGCCTGTACCTGTCAAATCGCCATCAGTATAAATACCACTGGCAATTTTGGGCGAACGCACACTCAGACTCAAGAAATCTACACACGACGTCACGCTGCCCGATTGTAGATCGACCTGGACACACACACTGTACCACACGCACACTAAGACGTATGGAGGAACTCTGGGGCATCACCAACAGCAACAACCCATAGACAATGAACACTGCATCAGCATAGTCATCATCATCATCATCATCATCATCATCATCATCATCATCATCATCATCATCCTCTCAGGATTCTGGACACACGCGCGTGCGCGTGCAACGGTAACGGCAGATATACGCAGGTGATAAAAAACAATTATATATTTTATTGTGAAGAGAGCTCTCGAAAAGAACTTAAATATGAACAGATAATAATTAGAGTTTTTAAAGTTAATAGTAGTTAGATAAGAGAGTTTAATTTAACAAGCAAATCTAGAAAATAAATACTAATCTTTTGTTATATTTTTTGAGTGTGTCAGTATAAATCAATAATAGATTGGAAGTAAATGTAATATTTTTATTTTGTTTATAGCAACAATTAAAGTTTATTCTTGAGTTTTGATATTATTTTGTTTGTAAATGAGTTGCTATCATTATTTAAAATTTGAGTTAATTTCAGACACACAAAAATAAAAAAAATTTAAATAACTTGTTTAACATGTTTGTTTAGTTAGTAAGATATTATATGGGTGTTTTTTGTTGTTGTATGTTATGAATAGCATAGCAGGTTACAGTATATTTGTAAAGCTTATAAAGGCGAATATTTATTTGTCTAACGTTTGAATTTTTAATATTTAAATATTTATCTATAAATTAATAAATCTTAGAATGATTATTTTGAAACGGTTTTAATTAATTATTTCATGTCAACAACAATCTCACTCCTCTTTAAAAATTATTTAATTATTGTGCAACTACATATACTTGACGCAACGAGAAAAAAAAATCCTGCGACCTGGCCGGTGTAATACACTTTATAGTTGCATTGAGAATATGATAATATATTTGTATAATTGTTATAATGTTGCAGTATATATAATTTCTAGATGAAAAGTAGAATGTGATATGCCCAGTATAATAATTCAATTTTTTTATAAATTTTAAAATAGACAAATTACTATATACAATTTTGAAACATGGAAAGTATTATAATCATAAAAATGGTTTCTGATTTTAAACTGTTTTTATGAATTAAACAATTGGAAAGTTGTGTAAATACATTAAGCTAATAACGAACTAAATACAAGAAAAGGTTTCAAAAGTATTCAGCTCGATCTGTCAGCGTGTGAGTACATTTTCTTCAAAAGCGTTTATAAGTATCGGGATATTGGGCTGTGGTCGATTTCTTGATTGTGTTGTCATTTTTCTCACTAAATGTTTTGACCACGCACCTGAGGGGCGACATCGGCAGGGTGAAGTTTGAATTTAAATAGAATCCGGCACTCTGCATTACCGAGCCGGTCAGAATAAAGCTGTGTTGTGTATGCATCGCTATAGACACCAAGATGTAATGCTGGTTGTGATTGGCTATTGTGGTTCATCTTAAGATTACATAGGGAACCTCACTTCCTCAGGAACTTGTCGCTTTTATATCAGCTTGGGGTATGTTTGGCCTACTGCCCTGCATTGTATTATTTTGCTACTGAAGAAGGCGTCCAGTGGGTGGTGAAAACGTTAATTGAGAAAAATGACAACACAATCAAGCAATTGACCACGGCCCAATAGCCTGGGAGTTATAAACTCTTGTAGTTCCAGTACTGTTTTGAAACTTGTAACGTCTGGCGAATAAAATCTGTTTTAAAATAAAGTGAAGGTCGAAGAAATTAAAATAACGGTTTCGAATCGTGTCTAATGTATGGTTTATTTTCTCTACAGACGATTTTAATGAACTAATGTAATTTGTCACCCACGCTTATAAAAATTTATATGGAGAAAGCAATAGAGCTTCGAAAAAAATTTGCAGGAACATGGGAATTCCACTTGATGGTGATACAGTTTATTCATTACAGTTTGCTGATGACCAATTACTTTTGGCTCAAGATTTTGAAGACAGAGAGTACATGACTAGAAAATTGATACATGAATATCAGAAATAAGAACTAGAGGTAAATATGAATAAAACAAAGTACATTTCAATAGGTGACCTTCATCAAGACTTGGTATTGGAGGAAGACATGGGGAAGATTTCATATACAGAAGAATACAAGTATGTAGGGGTGAAAATTACGGCCAGTGGGAAGCAAGACAAAGAAATACAATCCAGAATTGTTTTGGAAAAGCTGGCTATATCTACATTAAATGGAATCCTGTGGGATAAGCAAATTACAGGAGAAACTAAAACCAAAATATTTAAAACCATTGTTAGGAATATCATGACTTGTGGCTCAGAAGTTTGGACTACTAATAAACACACAAGAACAAAATTAATGACAGCAGAGATGGCCTTTCAGAGACGTTCGGCAAGAGTATCCAGACGTGAGCAAACTAGAAATGAAGTCATTAAGGACAGAAAAATTCAATTGTGTATTTTATCCAAACAAAAAAAATTAGGATGGTATGGACACACGAAAAGAATGACATGGTAAAGATTGCCAAAGAGAGTTATGGAATGGATCCCACCAGGAAGAAGGAAAAGAAGAAGAACACCTATCACTGGATAGAAGAAATTGAGAGTATATTGAGGGAATGAGAAATTGAAGCTCTTTGGAAGGATAAGCAGCAATGGAAGATGAGAATTCAGTCACTTCTGTAATCTTTGGTTCCGGAAAAGCAGCAGTGGAGGATGAGAATTCAGTCAATTCTGTAATCTTTGGTTACAGAAAATGTGTAAACATTATACTGCCAGAATAATAATAATAATGTAATTTGTAAAATTTATATGTTATTAATTTTGGTTTGTCAATCACCTTGCAAGACCAAATCATCGAGAGGCAAAGAGCGACTGGGTAGTGAGGTAGATTAGGAAAAGTGGGAAATTATTTGTTTTTTATGTATTTTGTTTTGTATTGCACATAAAGGTTATTGTTGTGATATTTTGGCAATGGATTATTATAAAGTGAATTACAATATTTTGTGGTGTGAAAGGATTTATAGGCACTGATTTCTGTACCCTGTTTTTATTTACACTGGAGAAATGAAAATCCCAGGATCTAGTGTCTGAGTTAACCATTGCAAATTTAGCTGAGAGGATTGAAATATTTAATTTATATAAATTCAGTGGTACACAATATTGAAAATTGCTTCAAAAAGTATATTAAACTAAAAATAGACTTTTTTTAGATAGTAGTTATTTAGATAGCATATTTGTCCTAATTTGTAACAGAATAAGGTTGAGTGTGAGACAGCTAGTGGATATCGAATAGTAATTAATGAATTCTGTTACCTTGAAATGATGACCTATGACACTTTCAAAATGTATTTCTTTCTGTTTGTTGTTTGCATTGTAGTATGCATCGTACAGAACGAGTGTGTGATGCCAAAGTAATTGAGACACATTTTTATAATGCGCGGATGTGTATGTGTATGTCCAAATAATATTATATGTATGTGACCATATATAAAATAATGTAAATTATACATCATTTATAACAGTTACATTTTGTTGTCAAGAAGAAATTAGAGGTTATTAAATTAAATTAAATTATTATTTTTTAGATACTTTTGAAAAGTATTACCCATATTGTTAATAAGAATTATGACTATTTTTTTTTTTTGTTACAAAGAACAAATTGTATATTACAAATATCGGTATGGAGAACATACATGACTTCCATGTTCTAAGATTTATATTTAAAATCATTTTCGAAATGAAATATTTCCATAGGAACTACTTTTTACTTCAGCCTTAACCACAGTACTGTAGTCACTAATGTATACCACCTCATGTTAGCGCACTCAATTTTCACTGATGATGGCGGTCGATGGGACTGCAGAAACGTCTGGTTTTGCAAAAAACATTGGACCACGGCCAAACAGCCCATGGAGTAATTTTAACAACAAACTACTTCTTTGTTGCCAATACGTAGTACACATATAAAAAATTATCCCCTTCCCCTTCAACTATCATTTTCATTTATAGAAAATTACCCCTCCCCCTTCAACTACCCTTTTCATTTATAGATACTTCATCTACCTTTCTAAAGTGGATTATTATTAACTTCTTTTCATGATACTTTATTTTTCAAAATTAAGTACTTTACTCTTGTTAAAACATAAAATGTGGGCAGGTAAACTACCCCTTTCCCAACCCCTTAACTGATCTTCACCAAAATTAACAGACCTCGAGTCCTCTACAACTCAGGCACATATGCAAAAAATTAGTTGATTCTGTTTGAATTTGCGGCAGTTATCGTTCGCCATAGGAAAAATTACACACACACACACACACACACACACACACACACACACACACACACACACACACACACACACACACACACACACACACACACACCACAGAGACACTTTTTGAAAAATGAATTTTCTTCATGTTTTGAGGATAGTACAATCAGAATCAGCCCTTATCTCGAACAAGATTTTTTTCCCATCACCATACTTCCATGTTCCATAGGGAAATATGGAATTAAAAGTTGGGGATTAGTAAGTAGTTCATTTGGGTTTGGTTACTTACCTGCAGATTCCAGTTATAATTTCTGGGGAGGAATGTAAAATCATGGTACACCCTTCAGCACTTAGGTCTACTCAGCCTGTGCAAATTAGTACCTGGGGGAAGATCCTGTGTAGAAATAGCATTGCTACTACTTTGTATTTGGCAGTATGTCATTGTTTACGCACACATAGACATTTTTGTGCAAGTAAGTTCGTGGCAATCCAGATTACCAAACAAAAGTGTTGTTTATGTGTAATGGCGGGCCACATTATGAGCTGATAAAAATCCGTGCAGGAATGAACAGGTCGAGTTTGAGTATGTGAGATCTAGAGGTGTGCTGAACTATTATTTGAAAGTAACAGGTACGAACGAAACTTCCAAAAAAGTAACATGTACAAATACCTGTTATTATATACGTTGTATACTTATACCTGTATTATATAATTTGTTATAAGAAATAAATTGAAACTAAAAGTATTAAAAGTGTTACTTTACACTGTGACTTTATTAAGCTGTTACTGTTTAAAAGAAAATAAGAAAAAAGAGAATTTATAGGCCTATCTCCCTTTGGGAATACTAATTTAAGTTTTCACTAGGAGTAAACAAACTGATATAGATTTAATATTAATTGGTTAGGCAAATCAGTAGCGAAACTCAGGCAATCAAATTTAGAGTGTACATAATAGCACAACAAAGAATGTCAAAAAAATTTACGTGAGATGTGCAGTGAAGTTAAAATCATCTCCGAATCACATTAACAAAAAGGATATGACCTATCAACTATCAGCCACTCTGTAGGTTATAACACAATATAATTTGGTTTTTCAAATTTACCAGGTTGGTGACTTGTATAATATATAATTTGTTATTATAATCTGTATTATATATCTGCATAACACATGGGAATAAATGTTTTTCATTTATTAAAAACAGCTTCGCCTCTTTGGAATAGATATATTCTGAACCTTGCTGTTTTGCTTTGTTTTGTACTTGTATGGCAATCGGCACATGCGCAGAATCAAGTATTCAGCACCAATAACTGTGACTTTGTACTCGTATTACTTGTTTATTTGTTAGTTGCATAGGTGGGTCGGTCCCACAACTCGGAATTGTGATGCTGTGAATAATTGGAACATGTATTTCGACTTTTCAGTTATTGTTGAATCGGAACAGGTATTTCAACTTTTCAGTCACTGTTATATCCGTTCCACAAAAATAATCATTCCAAAATACCTGTCATAGGTCCACCTCTAACACAAAGATTTAGCGAATTAAAAAAGAAATTGACAAAACAAATAAACAATTTATTCCTGATTTTATTGAAGTTTATCAGCAACACCCTTCATTGTGGCAAGTTATAGCAAAGGATTATGTTAATAAAAATTTGAAAGCAGTAGCATACAAAGCTTTGAGTTATATGAAAAATATAATATAAAATGTGATGTTGCTCTAATCTGAGCCCCCAGGTGGTCTACTGGCTAGCACGTGCGATTCATGTGCATGTGGTCCCGGGTTCAATTCCTGATGGAGGCTCAGTACGACGTGTACTCAGTGTTGTGAGGCAAAATTGAGTAGCCGATGAGATAATAGCAGCGCCTCCTGGCTGTGAATACCGCAAGTAGTGGCTGGCAACACGTGCTAGCCATGCAACTGTGCCACTAAACACAAAAGCTGTATGGTGTGCCTTTACAGACTGTTGAGCAGAGGTTTATTTATTTTGTTGTTGTTCTAGTTAAGAAAAAATACAATCTTTACAGAGTGGTTTTGTAAGGAATGTAATAAAATCGAAAAACCCAACTAGAAGTGGTAAAGGTGAGAGGACAATTTATAGAACTAATTTATGGTATTTATGCTTTTCAGTAAGGACCAAGAATAAAATAATACACTTATTGCAGTTAAAAAATATGGTACAGTTACAAAATAAGAAAATACTTATAATTCAACCCACTTGGCTACTGTGCAAGTGACTTTTGTACTTGGCTTGTGATGCTTCGGAATTTCAGCTCAGCGACAAGCTGATAAATTCTGGCAGATAAATTCATGATTCAAGCCCATACATACAGGTAGTATGGCCGGTGCGAGCACCCACGGTGTCTCGAGGTCAGATCCTCATGTCCGAATTAACCAAAGGTCCATCCACTATAAAACGAAACCACAGACCGGGAATGAAGCCCAGAAAAATCCCCACTCTCCGTCCACTGGACACATCCGCTAGTGGATCTGGAGCCCCCTTCTCGATACGAAGAGACTAACGGTCTTAGCCGCTACATTGAGTGAGACCACGAATGGCCACACAAAGTCAACGTTGCCCAGCGGGTACCCAATGACACGCAAACGATGGTGGCCAGCCACCACACTCGAGTCAACCCATACATACACATGATATTTAATTTTGATGAGTAACTTGAAGGATTTATGTATGTGTGTATGGGTAAGTACAAAACAAGGCTCGTAACGAGTATGGCCAACAGCAAATTTTTTGGCGATTTTATCCAGACAGAAATGTGTCTGTGTATGCCTAGCTAATCTTATTGTATGTGCGTGATGTGTTGTTTGGTTTACTGCTGTCCACAGGCTTTGTTAAATTGAAGACTGTGATCCCATTTGTTCAGAGTATCTTATTGCTCCTCAATTTTCATTCAGTAATGTTTGTTTAATGGGTTCATTATATTTCATTAGTTTTATAGTTCAATGTTTGTTTTATAGTTCATTAGAACACATTATGTCACAATATTTTATCTTAATAAAAATGAATTTACTTTTCAGAAGGCGTAGCGGAAAAGCGTAAATGTGAAGATGTGGCAGTTCCGAGCTCTGAAGACACCGAACCAGGTACTGTCCATTGTGATGAAAACGCGCATTTATATTCATGTTTCCATAGTTTTAAGGTTAGAAATAACTATCAATGAATATTGACTATTTACCAGACTAAATTTAATTTTTTAATAAAAACGTTCAGTTGCATAAAATTTATATTGCTTTTCTTGTGTACAGTAGCTGATATTTCTACAGTAGTACTGCAGTTAATAAAATTTCATGAGACACTTTATACTCTTTGTTTTGATGTTATATAATATTACATTTAACTACTTTCGTTTGGTCCATAATTTCTTACCACATGACACTGTTTTTGTTCACTTTTAAATACTACTTATTCAAATAATTAATTCATACAAAAAGAAACTTGGAAATTATGTATTTATGTAAGGAAGCTTCTACTGTGCATCTCCTCTATAGACATGAAAATCGCCTCCATGATCCTGATGTCACATCAATAAATGTCAAAAATTCTATGTTGAAATAAGTTAAAGAAAATAGGTAAAAAGAAAGTAGGCTCAACCGCTGTTTTGCTAATGCTATTCAGATTAGTCTTGTAAGTATAGCAACATACTGTAACTGACATTTATACAGATTAAAAGAAATTTTGTTGTAGACAGTACGATAATTTGAGAATGACTCTCTTATATGATTTGCAGTTTATAATCGTTTGGATGTACTTTTAACACAAAATTTTTGTAGATGTTGAACCAGAGAAACATAGCTGTGAAGATGTGCCATCTACTACAAGTCCTGGTGAAGTTGATCTGGGCCTTGAGAAAGCCGAATCTACCATTATTACTGCAGGAGTAAGTGAACTTCCATTTTTATTAATTGCCCATCCAAGTGCAACACACACACACACACACACACACACACACACACACACACACACACACACACACACACACACACACACACACACACACACACACACACACACACACACACACACACACACACACACACACACACACTGTAACATCACAAGATGTCACCTAACCTAAGTGTATGTCATTAGATTTCATAAAACAGAATGACCATGTAAATAGGTATAGAATAGTCAAAATGAACAAGAAAGAAGAAACCAAGAGAGAAGAATAAAGCAGAAGTGCCATGGGAAACAGTAACCCAATAGCTGTTTGACACTACAACTAGACTGAGACTAAAACGAACTAATGGACAGAATAGATTTAAATTCAACTGTCAATTCAGTAAATGATTAATGTAAACCGAATGTCATTTATAAACAAAAAACAAACGAATTAGCAGTTAAATACTGTGAAAGCAAAATCAGCATTTTTCGGATAATAAATGTGACTAGGAACAGTAGATAATGAATGCCAAAACCGATGTTAACAATGGCTATATTGTAGGAACTAAGATGTATTTCTGCATCAAATATACCTGTCAGAAAAGAGAGCTAACTATATAAGAGAATCTTATACCAATAAGATGTTTCTGTAATTTACCGAATTGAGAACCCATAGGCATTATAAAGGCCAAATTTCAGTGTAGGCGATATTCTACACTTAACATACTTAGACCAAACATTAGTCAATAAAATGACTATTAATAATTGTCACCAGTGCAAAATAAAATGCACCAGAACAATGGTTATGCATTAACATAACGAAAAATGATATTAAAACGATAAGTTTAGCCACGATTTTATTTGTAAATAGTAGCTTAAAAATAACTAACAGTAAACAAAATGTCATTAGTCAGTAGGATCATTTATTACTATGTATAGAATTAAGGTGTAAAAGTAAAGTTCAGTGAAAAAAAACGTCAGTACAGTATTAATGGAGTCCGCACATAAACATTTGTTTAATAAAATGTTATGTGGATACAAGAAAGGTTAACTAAAAAGTGTAAAATCGGCGACTCATAAAGAGCAGACGACAGTAAGAATAGTGTACCCGAACATTGATTTCCTAACAATGTCGGTTAAGGTGAAGATAATCCGAGATCGAGTGATATCAATTTAAAGGAAACAAAACAATCTTTAATTTGATAATAATATCAACTCAATCGTGACGGTATTAAGTGTATGACAACTGTTAGCATCATTTTATAAATGTATGTCAGGAATCTGAGTACAAACAATAATAACAATGACAGCAGAAGCGACCTGTCAATCATCTCAACATTCGACAGTTAGAAAAACCGTTACCAACCGCCAAAAAGTGATACGTCATCTTCGTCTCACCTGCCTGGACCAATAGGAAAATTAGTTATAAAATGATAATTTTACCTAAGCCCGATCCAACAGGTGGGTATAAAAAGACAAACCGGCGAATTTTGAGAAGAGACCTTTACTATCTAACGAGCTGAACAGACGTACGCTCGCCTCCGCTACGTCTTTCTTATAACACATAGCGTCAGCTACCTAGTACTCCAGAACCAATAGTTAACAACGAGAATCTTTACTTCAAGTGCATCATCACTCAACTACAGTGATCAAGTGCAGTTTATTTTAATTTTGTGCGGGAATGACGAACAGAAAATAATTTATTGTCAGTAATCACGATCCATTTTTATCAGAAGAGGATCGAATTTCTGTTCTTGTGCGAATTAGTGCGGAAAGAAAGTAATCTCTATAATCCGATTACTTAAGTGATAAAAGGTTTTAATTAAAATAATTAAAACTACGAAGGTAAAAGTGCAATTATTGTTATTCTTGATCTGAGCGCAATAACTTGTATTTTGCTACCATAACCTGTACTGACGCAAAACACAAAAACAGCATTTAAGATTACACCACGTTTCAATTTATTATTCAAATTTGTTATTAGTAAGTAAGCTATATGTTAGTTGTAAGGGTCCTCAATTGAATAATATTGTCATTAAAAAAGCAAGCGTCAATGAAACGCACGATCTTGCAATAGATCGTTTTTTTTATTTTAATTACTTGGTCAAAGTAACTTCAAATTTTTTGATCAGTTGTATCATTGGATACTGTGTAGGCATAATTGTTTTCTTTCGTGTCTCAAAGAATTCACAACTGAGATAATAATAACGATAATAACAATAATAATACTACTATTAATAATTGTAATAATTTTATATTACACTAAATAGTATCTGGAATTAACCAGATTCATAACTCATGTTCTGAGCAAGCCGTATGAGGCATATAATAATTAACTTTTCATTGTACAACTTTGTATGTTATATTATGTGTATTTTTTGAATTCACTATAAGGGTGCAAATAAACCCATTATTAACAGCATCACCTGATTTGATTTATTTTATTTTTTCTGAATAATTAAATAGTTTCTTTTAATAAACTTAAACAACCTTCTGTTGTGTTTGACATATTGGAATAGCATTGCCAAAAAGTGGTACTCAACTATTTTAAATTTTCTTTTCATTTAATAATCTTTATGAACGGGTTTTACACGGGATTTTCCCTGAATAAATCCGTGTGGCGCCCATTAATTTAATAAACAAGGTGACATAACCTTGCAACTAAAGGGAGTTGATGAATGTAAGCTGAGTTGACAGTTTAGAGAGCTTCAAGTAAACGCAATCAGGTACGTAAAGGTATATGTTTGTTTATAATATTGTCCAGACTTTACGGGACTTGACTTACTCAGACTACCTGTAATCAGAAGAAGTTTCTACTACCAGTTTCAACCAGACGAGATCTACTATCAAGCAATCAACTGCCATACTTCATGTTTTAATTTAAGCTAATCTAACATTTAAATATAATCAACTTTATTATTTTTTGTTTAATACAAGGGAATTCTTTAAAAACAAGAGTATTTAAACCATTGTAAACACTGTGAGTAACTTGAATGTTGTATGGTAAAACACTTTACTACATTGGTCACCTTCAAGTAGCAATAACCATTCTCAACATTGAGTTATCTCCAAGGAACACTTCACCTATAGATGAATTTTGTTTTAATGAGACTTTTAACACTTTAACCACGAATTTAAATTTAAACAACAACCACTCTTTTATATGTTGTTTCAAGTTAATTTAAACGTAACGTAAATTCGATTATAATAATAACTTTTAAATAAGAACACCTATTGAAGGTTAATTTAAACGTAACGTTATAAATTGGCGCACCAACTAGTGTGGCTTAAAAAAAAAAAAAAAATATTAAATAAATATATTTTTTATATTTTATATTAGCCCGGTAGACACGAAAAAATTAACATGCCGCACACCCATCAGTACGATACAAGATATAAGGACAGTAGGGTAGGAGAGATGCAACGGGAGGTAGGTACATACGAAGAGCAACCCACAGACGAGATGGAGGTTATTACAATCAATAACATCGAAACTAGTAACGACGAAACACCTCACGTAGAACCAGAGATAGCAGTGACAGTCGACAACCAACCCAGACGGCCTGAAGAATCCCCACAACCAGACAGACCATCCGAAGAGGCAAAATGGGATCAAATGATGAGAATGATGGAACAGATGACGAAAAATAATGACTCGATGAACAAAAATCTGGAAGCATTGAAGGAAGATAGTCGATCATTGAAGGAAGATAGTCGATCATTGAAGGAAGATAGTCGATCATTACAGGAAGACAATCGATCAATGAAGAAAAATATGGAAGCATTACAGGAAGATAGTAGGAAATCCCGGGAAGAGAACCAAAGAAATATTGAACTATTAAATAGAAATATAGAGTCGATAAGGGAGGACCATCGGGACTTAAATAAAAATATGGAATCACTTAGTAAGAATATGGACGCGCTGAACAATAAAATCGACAATAACTGCCAAGCCATTAGAGAAGAATTGAACACCACCTTAATGAAAATTAGCCAAAAAATGGATGACATGAATAACCGGAAGTGGGGAGAAGAACGGAAGGTATCCGAGGACAAAAACATGGAACAAATGGATCCAGAGCCGAAGAATAATGAAGAAGGAAAGGACGATGACAACTCAGAGATAGGAGAAGTATCAAATGATGAATCCATGGAAGAATTAAGTATACAATTCAAAGACACTGATAACCAAACTGAGGATAAAGAAGACTCGAAAGCATTGGTGCCTGAGGATACACACCATAGGAATGAAGAGAACATTCAGCATAAAGAAGCTACCATTAAAAATGTAAAGGACAAGGTGATAAAGAAAACAGGAGAGAAAGAGACAAAAATAAAAAGAATAATACGTTCTAAGAAAACGAGGATTACAAAGGAAATATTAGAGATGACTAGGAGTGGATTAATTAACTTCGTAGACAACCCAATTATTCGTCATAGAGCAAGGACCAATGGTAAGAAGTATAAACAAGACTCCATGAAAATATTAAAAATAAACCACCATAAACCCGTGGGTAAAAAATTAAATAAAAATCTGATTAAATTAAATATACCACCAAATAAAATACACCAAACAAAATCAATCGATTCCTTAGTGCATAACCGATCATTAAACCATTTAAGTAATAACCCAGGTGACGGAACGATTAAGACCACGTTACATGCCATTGACTATGTTATGACGGAGAAGGTCATAAACAACGAGGTATTTAAGGTGAATACTCCTAGAAGGAAGAGGCTTCACAGGGAGAAGGAAAATGATCAAGAACGACTGGACCAGCTTATTGAAAGGTACGCCCAAAGAATAAGGGAAATGCGGAAGAAGAGGGACCAAGCGATGGAAGAGTCCAACCAGGAGAACAAAGGTCAACCTGGATTAGAAGATGGGCCAGACATCAATAATAGCCAAGGCCCAGAGTACAATGAACACAATAATACCAAAGATGATGAGAGGAAGAAGGCAAGGAAACGGGGAGCCAATGACTATCTGGTAGCCGCCAAGTGGAAGAACCGCCTGATAGTAAGGTATCTCCAAAACCACTAGTACGGAACATATGTCAGATATCCCAATTATAGACCCAATAGAGTGGAAGAGCACAAATAACCCCATGAATATCGACGAATAAGAAATGATTAATATTAAGGAGAGATAATATGTAATAGGAAGCAACATTCCTCACCCAAACGTTTATGATATAAAAAGTAAAATGTATATATTGAAGAAAAAAAAAAAAAAAAAAAAAAAAACCCACTACTATATAAACAAACACATTTGTTGTTAAATTACCAAAAATATTGAAGGTAACCAATTAGCTATAACTAGTCAATCTGCCTTACCAAGTTACAAAAGTGTGTAGATTTAAGATGTAAACCAAACCATTTGTTAATGATGAAAATGTACCAGACCTATTACCCCAGGGGATAGAATATTAGATAAGGTCAATCAAATGATTTAATAAGAAAATGCAATTACTGTACTATACCTAGAGAAAAATATGTATCCAGATGAATATTCTATATGACATAATGTTTATAAAATGATTATAGTATACCTCTCATAAAACCCAAAGGTTAATATAAAATCGTCCAGAATAAAGGTTCACCCAACTAACCTTTGAAGGAGTAGAGAGGCAGTATAACAAAGTGTGTAAAATAAAAAGAAGGACATTATTATGGAATGTAAGGAAAGAAAAAATTAATATTTGTGAAACAAACCATGAAAACCCAAGAATGTCTATGAAATTAGATATTAGAGATTAGTATATTGTTAAATGAAATTGTAATTACAGTATAGTATATAGTATATAAAATCGTCCAGAATAAAGGTTCACCCAACTAACCTTTGAAGGAGTAGAGAGGCAGTATAACAAAGTGTGTAAAATAAAAAGAAGGACATTATTATGGAATGTAAGGAAAGAGAAATTAATATTTGTGAAACAAACCATGAAAACCCCAAGAATGTCTATGAAATTAGATATTAGAGATTAGTATATTGTTAAATGAAATTGTAATTACAGTATAGTATATAGTATATAAAATCATCCAGAATAAGTGAAAACCACCATCACTTGAAGGAGTAGAGAAGAAAAATAACAGAGAGTATTAATGGTAAGAATAACTATTGTTATAATGAAATGAAAGGAAAGAAAAATGTTTGTCAATTATCAAATATGATACATCATAAGAATATGTCAGAGAACATCAGAAAAAAAAAGGGAAAACCATTTAGTATACAAACAATGTAAGCCTGATAGTTCAGGAGGAATATAACTCGTTAAGGAAGATTTAATGAACCATAGTGAAAACAGAAATATATTGTGAACTCTAGATAGAACAAACAAATGCATAAGTACTATAAGCATCTAAACCAGTGTATAATCTTAAAACATATTTAAATGAACCACAACAAATTGTTAACTAGTAAATAAGTAACTATATAGCTGATAAAAGCATAGCTAAAAAACACCAAGTCTAAAGGAAGTAATTACCTGTAAGAAAGAAAGTATGTTAGCAAGTATAAAGATAGAAATGTGATCTAAATGAAAACCTCTGATACCTTGTATATTATAGTGAATATATTATATTATTGAATATGAATGATATGTGATATTTTTTTTGAGTTGTGATAGTGCAACTATTGCCAGGTGCAATGTTTATTTTACTCAGACAGAGAAGAGTAATGCCTCTGAATCTGAGAATGTGTAGGGAGGAACGGCAGAGGATGTTAGCCATAGTGAGCCACCCTGATTCCAGAACCTCTACTACAGTTAGGGAATTATATTGTTTTATTATATCAAGGAATATTATGAAAGAATCTGTGAGGTATAAATTATTATAACCATCAAATGATCACGAATGCAAAGATATGTAGTGAGAAAGTAGAATGTAAATAAAACAGGGAATAATTAACTTGAGAAATAAGATCAATTATAGTTAAATGATTTAGAGAGTAAGCAGCTTGAAATTACTAGAATTATACCATTGTATAAAAAGCCAACCTAGAGTAATACACTAATAATATGTTTAAAAAATCTAGGAATACAAGAGAAAATTTTCTTTATTGAAGTATACTAAGAAACTGACATGAATTGATAATTTTACAAAATATAAATTTTTCAAATGATCAATTTTAAAGAGGGTGTATTATGTAACATCACAAGATGTCACCTAACCTAAGTGTATGTCATTAGATTTCATAAAACAGAATGACCATGTAAATAGGTATAGAATAGTCAAAATGAACAAGAAAGAAGAAACCAAGAGAGAAGAATAAAGCAGAAGTGCCATGGGAAACAGTAACCCAATAGCTGTTTGACACTACAACTAGACTGAGACTAAAACGAACTAATGGACAGAATAGATTTAAATTCAACTGTCAATTCAGTAAATGATTAATGTAAACCGAATGTCATTTATAAACAAAAAACAAACGAATTAGCAGTTAAATACTGTGAAAGCAAAATCAGCATTTTTCGGATAATAAATGTGACTAGGAACAGTAGATAATGAATGCCAAAACCGATGTTAACAATGGCTATATTGTAGGAACTAAGATGTATTTCTGCATCAAATATACCTGTCAGAAAAGAGAGCTAACTATATAAGAGAATCTTATACCAATAAGATGTTTCTGTAATTTACCGAATTGAGAACACATAGGCATTATAAAGGCCAAATTTCAGTGTAGGCGATATTCTACACTTAACATACTTAGACCAAACATTAGTCAATAAAATGACTATTAATAATTGTCACCAGTGCAAAATAAAATGCACCAGAACAATGGTTATGCATTAACATAACGAAAAATGATATTAAAACGATAAGTTTAGCCACGATTTTATTTGTAAATAGTAGCTTAAAAATAACTAACAGTAAACAAAATGTCATTAGTCAGTAGGATCATTTATTACTATGTATAGAATTAAGGTGTAAAAGTAAAGTTCAGTGAAAAAAAACGTCAGTACAGTATTAATGGAGTCCGCACATAAACATTTGTTTAATAAAATGTTATGTGGATACAAGAAAGGTTAACTAAAAAGTGTAAAATCGGCGACTCATAAAGAGCAGACGACAGTAAGAATAGTGTACCCGAACATTGATTTCCTAACAATGTCGGTTAAGGTGAAGATAATCCGAGATCGAGTGATATCAATTTAAAGGAAACAAAACAATCTTTAATTTGATAATAATATCAACTCAATCGTGACGGTATTAAGTGTATGACAACTGTTAGCATCATTTTATAAATGTATGTCAGGAATCTGAGTACAAACAATAATAACAATGACAGCAGAAGCGACCTGTCAATCATCTCAACATTCGACAGTTAGAAAAACCGTTACCAACCGCCAAAAAGTGATACGTTATCTTCGTCTCACCTGCCTGGACCAATAGGAAAATTAGTTATAAAATGATAATTTTACCTAAGCCCGATCCAACAGGTGGGTATAAAAAGACAAACCGGTGAATTTTGAGAAGAGACCTTTACTATCTAACGAGCTGAACAGACGTACGCTCGCCTCCGCTACGTCTTTCTTATAACACATAGCGTCAGCTACCTAGTACTCCAGAACCAATAGTTAACAACGAGAATCTTTACTTCAAGTGCATCATCACTCAACTACAGTGATCAAGTGCAGTTTATTTTAATTTTGTGCGGGAATGACGAACAGAAAATAATTTATTGTCAGTAATCACGATCCATTTTTATCAGAAGAGGATCGAATTTCTGTTCTTGTGCGAATTAGTGCGGAAAGAAAGTAATCTCTATAATCCGATTACTTAAGTGATAAAAGGTTTTAATTAAAATAATTAAAACTACGAAGGTAAAAGTGCAATTATTGTTATTCTTGATCTGAGCGCAATAACTTGTATTTTGCTACCATAACCTGTACTGACGCAAAACACAAAAACAGCATTTAAGATTACACCACGTTTCAATTTATTATTCAAATTTGTTATTAGTAAGTAAGCTATATGTTAGTTGTAAGGGTCCTCAATTGAATAATATTGTCATTAAAAAAGCAAGCGTCAATGAAACGCACGATCTTGCAATAGATCGTTTTTTTTATTTTAATTACTTGGTCAAAGTAACTTCAAATTTTTTGATCAGTTGTATCATTGGATACTGTGTAGGCATAATTGTTTTCTTTCGTGTCTCAAAGAATTCACAACTGAGATAATAATAACGATAATAACAATAATAATACTACTATTAATAATTGTAATAATTTTATATTACACTAAATAGTATCTGGAATTAACCAGATTCATAACTCATGTTCTGAGCAAGCCGTATGAGGCATATAATAATTAACTTTTCATTGTACAACTTTGTATGTTATATTATGTGTATTTTTTGAATTCACTATAAGGGTGCAAATAAACCCATTATTAACAGCATCACCTGATTTGATTTATTTTATTTTTTCTGAATAATTAAATAGTTTCTTTTAATAAACTTAAACAACCTTCTGTTGTGTTTGACATATTGGAATAGCATTGCCAAAAAGTGGTACTCAACTATTTTAAATTTTCTTTTCATTTAATAATCTTTATGAACGGGTTTTACACGGGATTTTCCCTGAATAAATCCGTGTGGCGCCCATTAATTTAATAAACAAGGTGACATAACCTTGCAACTAAAGGGAGTTGATGAATGTAAGCTGAGTTGACAGTTTAGAGAGCTTCAAGTAAACGCAATCAGGTACGTAAAGGTATATGTTTGTTTATAATATTGTCCAGACTTTACGGGACTTGACTTACTCAGACTACCTGTAATCAGAAGAAGTTTCTACTACCAGTTTCAACCAGACGAGATCTACTATCAAGCAATCAACTGCCATACTTCATGTTTTAATTTAAGCTAATCTAACATTTAAATATAATCAACTTTATTATTTTTTGTTTAATACAAGGGAATTCTTTAAAAACAAGAGTATTTAAACCATTGTAAACACTGTGAGTAACTTGAATGTTGTATGGTAAAACACTTTACTACATTGGTCACCTTCAAGTAGCAATAACCATTCTCAACATTGAGTTATCTCCAAGGAACACTTCACCTATAGATGAATTTTGTTTTAATGAGACTTTTAACACTTTAACCACGAATTTAAATTTAAACAACAACCACTCTTTTATATGTTGTTTCAAGTTAATTTAAACGTAACGTAAATTCGATTATAATAATAACTTTTAAATAAGAACACCTATTGAAGGTTAATTTAAACGTAACGTTATAAATTGGCGCACCAACTAGTGTGGCTTAAAAAAAAAAAAAAAATATTAAATAAATATATTTTTTATATTTTATATTAGCCCGGTAGACACGAAAAAATTAACATGCCGCACACCCATCAGTACGATACAAGATATAAGGACAGTAGGGTAGGAGAGATGCAACGGGAGGTAGGTACATACGAAGAGCAACCCACAGACGAGATGGAGGTTATTACAATCAATAACATCGAAACTAGTAACGACGAAACACCTCACGTAGAACCAGAGATAGCAGTGACAGTCGACAACCAACCCAGACGGCCTGAAGAATCCCCACAACCAGACAGACCATCCGAAGAGGCAAAATGGGATCAAATGATGAGAATGATGGAACAGATGACGAAAAATAATGACTCGATGAACAAAAATCTGGAAGCATTGAAGGAAGATAGTCGATCATTGAAGGAAGATAGTCGATCATTGAAGGAAGATAGTCGATCATTGAAGGAAGATAGTCGATCATTACAGGAAGACAATCGATCAATGAAGAAAAATATGGAAGCATTACAGGAAGATAGTAGGAAATCCCGGGAAGAGAACCAAAGAAATATTGAACTATTAAATAGAAATATAGAGTCGATAAGGGAGGACCATCGGGACTTAAATAAAAATATGGAATCACTTAGTAAGAATATGGACGCGCTGAACAATAAAATCGACAATAACTGCCAAGCCATTAGAGAAGAATTGAACACCACCTTAATGAAAATTAGCCAAAAAATGGATGACATGAATAACCGGAAGTGGGGAGAAGAACGGAAGGTATCCGAGGACAAAAACATGGAACAAATGGATCCAGAGCCGGAGAATAATGAAGAAGGAAAGGACGATGACAACTCAGAGATAGGAGAAGTATCAAATGATGAATCCATGGAAGAATTAAGTATACAATTCAAAGACACTGATAACCAAACTGAGGATAAAGAAGACTCGAAAGCATTGGTGCCTGAGGATACACACCATAGGAATGAAGAGAACATTCAGCATAAAGAAGCTACCATTAAAAATGTAAAGGACAAGGTGATAAAGAAAACAGGAGAGAAAGAGACAAAAATAAAAAGAATAATACGTTCTAAGAAAACGAGGATTACAAAGGAAATATTAGAGATGACTAGGAGTGGATTAATTAACTTCGTAGACAACCCAATTATTCGTCATAGAGCAAGGACCAATGGTAAGAAGTATAAACAAGACTCCATGAAAATATTAAAAATAAACCACCATAAACCCGTGGGTAAAAAATTAAATAAAAATCTGATTAAATTAAATATACCACCAAATAAAATACACCAAACAAAATCAATCGATTCCTTAGTGCATAACCGATCATTAAACCATTTAAGTAATAACCCAGGTGACGGAACGATTAAGACCACGTTACATGCCATTGACTATGTTATGACGGAGAAGGTCATAAACAACGAGGTATTTAAGGTGAATACTCCTAGAAGGAAGAGGCTTCACAGGGAGAAGGAAAATGATCAAGAACGACTGGACCAGCTTATTGAAAGGTACGCCCAAAGAATAAGGGAAATGCGGAAGAAGAGGGACCAAGCGATGGAAGAGTCCAACCAGGAGAACAAAGGTCAACCTGGATTAGAAGATGGGCCAGACATCAATAATAGCCAAGGCCCAGAGTACAATGAACACAATAATACCAAAGATGATGAGAGGAAGAAGGCAAGGAAACGGGGAGCCAATGACTATCTGGTAGCCGCCAAGTGGAAGAACCGCCTGATAGTAAGGTATCTCCAAAACCACTAGTACGGAACATATGTCAGATATCCCAATTATAGACCCAATAGAGTGGAAGAGCACAAATAACCCCATGAATATCGACGAATAAGAAATGATTAATATTAAGGAGAGATAATATGTAATAGGAAGCAACATTCCTCACCCAAACGTTTATGATATAAAAAGTAAAATGTATATATTGAAGAAAAAAAAAAAAAAAAAAAAAAAAAAAAACCCACTACTATATAAACAAACACATTTGTTGTTAAATTACCAAAAATATTGAAGGTAACCAATTAGCTATAACTAGTCAATCTGCCTTACCAAGTTACAAAAGTGTGTAGATTTAAGATGTAAACCAAACCATTTGTTAATGATGAAAATGTACCAGACCTATTACCCCAGGGGATAGAATATTAGATAAGGTCAATCAAATGATTTAATAAGAAAATGCAATTACTGTACTATACCTAGAGAAAAATATGTATCCAGATGAATATTCTATATGACATAATGTTTATAAAATGATTATAGTATACCTCTCATAAAACCCAAAGGTTAATATAAAATCGTCCAGAATAAAGGTTCACCCAACTAACCTTTGAAGGAGTAGAGAGGCAGTATAACAAAGTGTGTAAAATAAAAAGAAGGACATTATTATGGAATGTAAGGAAAGAAAAAATTAATATTTGTGAAACAAACCATGAAAACCCCAAGAATGTCTATGAAATTAGATATTAGAGATTAGTATATTGTTAAATGAAATTGTAATTACAGTATAGTATATAGTATATAAAATCGTCCAGAATAAAGGTTCACCCAACTAACCTTTGAAGGAGTAGAGAGGCAGTATAACAAAGTGTGTAAAATAAAAAGAAGGACATTATTATGGAATGTAAGGAAAGAGAAATTAATATTTGTGAAACAAACCATGAAAACCCCAAGAATGTCTATGAAATTAGATATTAGAGATTAGTATATTGTTAAATGAAATTGTAATTACAGTATAGTATATAGTATATAAAATCATCCAGAATAAGTGAAAACCACCATCACTTGAAGGAGTAGAGAAGAAAAATAACAGAGAGTATTAATGGTAAGAATAACTATTGTTATAATGAAATGAAAGGAAAGAAAAATGTTTGTCAATTATCAAATATGATACATCATAAGAATATGTCAGAGAACATCAGAAAAAAAAAGGGAAAACCATTTAGTATACAAACAATGTAAGCCTGATAGTTCAGGAGGAATATAACTCGTTAAGGAAGATTTAATGAACCATAGTGAAAACAGAAATATATTGTGAACTCTAGATAGAACAAACAAATGCATAAGTACTATAAGCATCTAAACCAGTGTATAATCTTAAAACATATTTAAATGAACCACAACAAATTGTTAACTAGTAAATAAGTAACTATATAGCTGATAAAAGCATAGCTAAAAAACACCAAGTCTAAAGGAAGTAATTACCTGTAAGAAAGAAAGTATGTTAGCAAGTATAAAGATAGAAATGTGATCTAAATGAAAACCTCTGATACCTTGTATATTATAGTGAATATATTATATTATTGAATATGAATGATATGTGATATTTTTTTTGAGTTGTGATAGTGCAACTATTGCCAGGTGCAATGTTTATTTTACTCAGACAGAGAAGAGTAATGCCTCTGAATCTGAGAATGTGTAGGGAGGAACGGCAGAGGATGTTAGCCATAGTGAGCCACCCTGATTCCAGAACCTCTACTACAGTTAGGGAATTATATTGTTTTATTATATCAAGGAATATTATGAAAGAATCTGTGAGGTATAAATTATTATAACCATCAAATGATCACGAATGCAAAGATATGTAGTGAGAAAGTAGAATGTAAATAAAACAGGGAATAATTAACTTGAGAAATAAGATCAATTATAGTTAAATGATTTAGAGAGTAAGCAGCTTGAAATTACTAGAATTATACCATTGTATAAAAAGCCAACCTAGAGTAATACACTAATAATATGTTTAAAAAATCTAGGAATACAAGAGAAAATTTTCTTTATTGAAGTATACTAAGAAACTGACATGAATTGATAATTTTACAAAATATAAATTTTTCAAATGATCAATTTTAAAGAGGGTGTATTATGTAACATCACAAGATGTCACCTAACCTAAGTGTATGTCATTAGATTTCATAAAACAGAATGACCATGTAAATAGGTATAGAATAGTCAAAATGAACAAGAAAGAAGAAACCAAGAGAGAAGAATAAAGCAGAAGTGCCATGGGAAACAGTAACCCAATAGCTGTTTGACACTACAACTAGACTGAGACTAAAACGAACTAATGGACAGAATAGATTTAAATTCAACTGTCAATTCAGTAAATGATTAATGTAAACCGAATGTCATTTATAAACAAAAAACAAACGAATTAGCAGTTAAATACTGTGAAAGCAAAATCAGCATTTTTCGGATAATAAATGTGACTAGGAACAGTAGATAATGAATGCCAAAACCGATGTTAACAATGGCTATATTGTAGGAACTAAGATGTATTTCTGCATCAAATATACCTGTCAGAAAAGAGAGCTAACTATATAAGAGAATCTTATACCAATAAGATGTTTCTGTAATTTACCGAATTGAGAACCCATAGGCATTATAAAGGCCAAATTTCAGTGTAGGCGATATTCTACACTTAACATACTTAGACCAAACATTAGTCAATAAAATGACTATTAATAATTGTCACCAGTGCAAAATAAAATGCACCAGAACAATGGTTATGCATTAACATAACGAAAAATGATATTAAAACGATAAGTTTAGCCACGATTTTATTTGTAAATAGTAGCTTAAAAATAACTAACAGTAAACAAAATGTCATTAGTCAGTAGGATCATTTATTACTATGTATAGAATTAAGGTGTAAAAGTAAAGTTCAGTGAAAAAAAACGTCAGTACAGTATTAATGGAGTCCGCACATAAACATTTGTTTAATAAAATGTTATGTGGATACAAGAAAGGTTAACTAAAAAGTGTAAAATCGGCGACTCATAAAGAGCAGACGACAGTAAGAATAGTGTACCCGAACATTGATTTCCTAACAATGTCGGTTAAGGTGAAGATAATCCGAGATCGAGTGATATCAATTTAAAGGAAACAAAACAATCTTTAATTTGATAATAATATCAACTCAATCGTGACGGTATTAAGTGTATGACAACTGTTAGCATCATTTTATAAATGTATGTCAGGAATCTGAGTACAAACAATAATAACAATGACAGCAGAAGCGACCTGTCAATCATCTCAACATTCGACAGTTAGAAAAACCGTTACCAACCGCCAAAAAGTGATACGTTATCTTCGTCTCACCTGCCTGGACCAATAGGAAAATTAGTTATAAAATGATAATTTTACCTAAGCCCGATCCAACAGGTGGGTATAAAAAGACAAACCGGTGAATTTTGAGAAGAGACCTTTACTATCTAACGAGCTGAACAGACGTACGCTCGCCTCCGCTACGTCTTTCTTATAACACATAGCGTCAGCTACCTAGTACTCCAGAACCAATAGTTAACAACGAGAATCTTTACTTCAAGTGCATCATCACTCAACTACAGTGATCAAGTGCAGTTTATTTTAATTTTGTGCGGGAATGACGAACAGAAAATAATTTATTGTCAGTAATCACGATCCATTTTTATCAGAAGAGGATCGAATTTCTGTTCTTGTGCGAATTAGTGCGGAAAGAAAGTAATCTCTATAATCCGATTACTTAAGTGATAAAAGGTTTTAATTAAAATAATTAAAACTACGAAGGTAAAAGTGCAATTATTATTATTCTTGATCTGAGCGCAATAACTTGTATTTTGCTACCATAACCTGTACTGACGCAAAACACAAAAACAGCATTTAAGATTACACCACGTTTCAATTTATTATTCAAATTTGTTATTAGTAAGTAAGCTATATGTTAGTTGTAAGGGTCCTCAATTGAATAATATTGTCATTAAAAAAGCAAGCGTCAATGAAACGCACGATCTTGCAATAGATCGTTTTTTTTATTTTAATTACTTGGTCAAAGTAACTTCAAATTTTTTGATCAGTTGTATCATTGGATACTGTGTAGGCATAATTGTTTTCTTTCGTGTCTCAAAGAATTCACAACTGAGATAATAATAACGATAATAACAATAATAATACTACTATTAATAATTGTAATAATTTTATATTACACTAAATAGTATCTGGAATTAACCAGATTCATAACTCATGTTCTGAGCAAGCCGTATGAGGCATATAATAATTAACTTTTCATTGTACAACTTTGTATGTTATATTATGTGTATTTTTTGAATTCACTATAAGGGTGCAAATAAACCCATTATTAACAGCATCACCTGATTTGATTTATTTTATTTTTTCTGAATAATTAAATAGTTTCTTTTAATAAACTTAAACAACCTTCTGTTGTGTTTGACATATTGGAATAGCATTGCCAAAAAGTGGTACTCAACTATTTTAAATTTTCTTTTCATTTAATAATCTTTATGAACGGGTTTTACACGGGATTTTCCCTGAATAAATCCGTGTGGCGCCCATTAATTTAATAAACAAGGTGACATAACCTTGCAACTAAAGGGAGTTGATGAATGTAAGCTGAGTTGACAGTTTAGAGAGCTTCAAGTAAACGCAATCAGGTACGTAAAGGTATATGTTTGTTTATAATATTGTCCAGACTTTACGGGACTTGACTTACTCAGACTACCTGTAATCAGAAGAAGTTTCTACTACCAGTTTCAACCAGACGAGATCTACTATCAAGCAATCAACTGCCATACTTCATGTTTTAATTTAAGCTAATCTAACATTTAAATATAATCAACTTTATTATTTTTTGTTTAATACAAGGGAATTCTTTAAAAACAAGAGTATTTAAACCATTGTAAACACTGTGAGTAACTTGAATGTTGTATGGTAAAACACTTTACTACATTGGTCACCTTCAAGTAGCAATAACCATTCTCAACATTGAGTTATCTCCAAGGAACACTTCACCTATAGATGAATTTTGTTTTAATGAGACTTTTAACACTTTAACCACGAATTTAAATTTAAACAACAACCACTCTTTTATATGTTGTTTCAAGTTAATTTAAACGTAACGTAAATTCGATTATAATAATAACTTTTAAATAAGAACACCTATTGAAGGTTAATTTAAACGTAACGTTATAAATTGGCGCACCAACTAGTGTGGCTTAAAAAAAAAAAAAATTAAATAAATATATTTTTTATATTTTATATTAGCCCGGTAGACACGAAAAAATTAACATGCCGCACACCCATCAGTACGATACAAGATATAAGGACAGTAGGGTAGGAGAGATGCAACGGGAGGTAGGTACATACGAAGAGCAACCCACAGACGAGATGGAGGTTATTACAATCAATAACATCGAAACTAGTAACGACGAAACACCTCACGTAGAACCAGAGATAGCAGTGACAGTCGACAACCAACCCAGACGGCCTGAAGAATCCCCACAACCAGACAGACCATCCGAAGAGGCAAAATGGGATCAAATGATGAGAATGATGGAACAGATGACGAAAAATAATGACTCGATGAACAAAAATCTGGAAGCATTGAAGGAAGATAGTCGATCATTGAAGGAAGATAGTCGATCATTAAAGGAAGATAGTCGATCATTGAAGGAAGATAGTCGATCATTACAGGAAGACAATCGATCAATGAAGAAAAATATGGAAGCATTACAGGAAGATAGTAGGAAATCCCGGGAAGAGAACCAAAGAAATATTGAACTATTAAATAGAAATATAGAGTCGATAAGGGAGGACCATCGGGACTTAAATAAAAATATGGAATCACTTAGTAAGAATATGGACGCGCTGAACAATAAAATCGACAATAACTGCCAAGCCATTAGAGAAGAATTGAACACCACCTTAATGAAAATTAGCCAAAAAATGGATGACATGAATAACCGGAAGTGGGGAGAAGAACGGAAGGTATCCGAGGACAAAAACATGGAACAAATGGATCCAGAGCCGGAGAATAATGAAGAAGGAAAGGACGATGACAACTCAGAGATAGGAGAAGTATCAAATGATGAATCCATGGAAGAATTAAGTATACAATTCAAAGACACTGATAACCAAACTGAGGATAAAGAAGACTCGAAAGCATTGGTGCCTGAGGATACACACCATAGGAATGAAGAGAACATTCAGCATAAAGAAGCTACCATTAAAAATGTAAAGGACAAGGTGATAAAGAAAACAGGAGAGAAAGAGACAAAAATAAAAAGAATAATACGTTCTAAGAAAACGAGGATTACAAAGGAAATATTAGAGATGACTAGGAGTGGATTAATTAACTTCGTAGACAACCCAATTATTCGTCATAGAGCAAGGACCAATGGTAAGAAGTATAAACAAGACTCCATGAAAATATTAAAAATAAACCACCATAAACCCGTGGGTAAAAAATTAAATAAAAATCTGATTAAATTAAATATACCACCAAATAAAATACACCAAACAAAATCAATCGATTCCTTAGTGCATAACCGATCATTAAACCATTTAAGTAATAACCCAGGTGACGGAACGATTAAGACCACGTTACATGCCATTGACTATGTTATGACGGAGAAGGTCATAAACAACGAGGTATTTAAGGTGAATACTCCTAGAAGGAAGAGGCTTCACAGGGAGAAGGAAAATGATCAAGAACGACTGGACCAGCTTATTGAAAGGTACGCCCAAAGAATAAGGGAAATGCGGAAGAAGAGGGACCAAGCAATGGAAGAGTCCAACCAGGAGAACAAAGGTCAACCTGGATTAGAAGATGGGCCAGACATCAATAATAGCCAAGGCCCAGAGTACAATGAACACAATAATACCAAAGATGATGAGAGGAAGAAGGCAAGGAAACGGGGAGCCAATGACTATCTGGTAGCCGCCAAGTGGAAGAACCGCCTGATAGTAAGGTATCTCCAAAACCACTAGTACGGAACATATGTCAGATATCCCAATTATAGACCCAATAGAGTGGAAGAGCACAAATAACCCCATGAATATCGACGAATAAGAAATGATTAATATTAAGGAGAGATAATATGTAATAGGAAGCAACATTCCTCACCCAAACGTTTATGATATAAAAAGTAAAATGTATATATTGAAGAAAAAAAAAAAAAAAAAAAAAAAAAAAAAAAAACCCACTACTATATAAACAAACACATTTGTTGTTAAATTACCAAAAATATTGAAGGTAACCAATTAGCTATAACTAGTCAATCTGCCTTACCAAGTTACAAAAGTGTGTAGATTTAAGATGTAAACCAAACCATTTGTTAATGATGAAAATGTACCAGACCTATTACCCCAGGGGATAGAATATTAGATAAGGTCAATCAAATGATTTAATAAGAAAATGCAATTACTGTACTATACCTAGAGAAAAATATGTATCCAGATGAATATTCTATATGACATAATGTTTATAAAATGATTATAGTATACCTCTCATAAAACCCAAAGGTTAATATAAAATCGTCCAGAATAAAGGTTCACCCAACTAACCTTTGAAGGAGTAGAGAGGCAGTATAACAAAGTGTGTAAAATAAAAAGAAGGACATTATTATGGAATGTAAGGAAAGAAAAAATTAATATTTGTGAAACAAACCATGAAAACCCCAAGAATGTCTATGAAATTAGATATTAGAGATTAGTATATTGTTAAATGAAATTGTAATTACAGTATAGTATATAGTATATAAAATCGTCCAGAATAAAGGTTCACCCAACTAACCTTTGAAGGAGTAGAGAGGCAGTATAACAAAGTGTGTAAAATAAAAAGAAGGACATTATTATGGAATGTAAGGAAAGAGAAATTAATATTTGTGAAACAAACCATGAAAACCTTGTCTTGGGTGTTATAAGACTTATACTTCATGTAAACATCTGTTAATTTCCAAATCTATCTGTAAGTTTTATCATTGTTTAACAGTTATTCAAAATTTACTGTCACACCAGTCTTGGAAAATGAATAAAATCAAGAATTCTGTGTTAAAAAGGTCTAGGCCCAGTGGAAAGTCTTGTAATAGTTACAATACAATAGTTTGTAAGTGGACATTAGAGTTTAAATGTGGTCGTACGAGTACTGAGTGTGATCCCCATAGTGGACGCCCAAAAAGTGCAACAACTCCAAATGTGGCGCCCAAATTGCACAAAGTTTTTTTTTATACCAAGTTCTTGAATTAAAATCCGACTCACAAGCTCACGTAAGGCGTCTGTTGATCTCAGCAATTTCATCCATTCTCAGTTGCCGATCTTCCAATATTGTGTGTGAAATTTTTTTAATGATATCCGGAGTTGTTGCACTTTTCAAGTGTCGATTGCAGGGATTTTCTTCAGTGGTTGTATGACAACATTTAAACTTGAATGCCTAGTTACAAACATTGTTTTTGAAAGCGCAGCATCTCTTAACACATTTACCATTCCGTTGTGATTTTCCATTGGGGGTAGACCTTTTTAACAAACAATTAAATCAAGAACGATGTTTGATTTTATCCAATTTTTAAAACACACTTGACATGTCAACTTCGATCGGCTGATAAACACCGAATAGATTGACAGATAGATTTGGATATTAACAGGTGTTTACACGAAATATGAATCTCACAATGTACAAAAAAAGTTTAGTTCTACAGTGAAGCTACAGATGTCGCTCCGCAAACTTTTCAACTGTCCCTCGTACCAGGTACACTATCTAGGTACAAGTGTAGGACAGTAATTATAGGTATACCGAATTGTAATACCATTTGTTCTATATTGTTTGTATGTCAATTACCATATGAAAGTTAACACTGGTATAATTAAATAATTGTAATGTTGCAGTGTTAAATACGAAAGTTTAAAAATATTTGAACAGTGAAAGCGTAAGAAAGAATAGGAAGATGTAACAGACATGATGAAAGTGTTATATATACATTTTGTTGTAATGTCAGATTCAGGCTTTCTGTCCCATGGACAGATCCTGTCCATGTTACTATAAAGCAGTCATAGGCAACCTTTCAATATATGGGAGTGCATATATAACTGAGGACCAGTTCTATGTGTGCACCCCTCCCCACCTCGTCAATGGAAAATAGAAACGTGTGGAGTTCAATAGTCGGACATTACAAACATTAACTGTTGCTTTATAATACCATTGTGCTTATATTTAGTGACGTAAAACACCGAATAAAAAAAAAAGCTTTGCAGTATTTTTCATATAAATTTGTGAAAAGTTTTCGTAAGTTTTAGGAGTAGGTCATTAACAATTTGTCATCATGCACACGCACGTTAAAACTAACAAAACTTTAAACGAAAGAAATTGTAAACAGGAAAACATTTTAAGAAAAATAAATTAACGAACTTACCACAATAATACTATTTATTTTCATAAAGTGCACAGAAATGTAAAACTTGAAAAAAATCAAGGTTCTCCTTTGGGGAGAAAGGTGTTTCCAGGCTCTAGGCGACAAGCTCGACAATCGTATTGGGGGAAGATGTAGCGCGGTTCGATAATTGGCTGGTATTATTTTATAATACAATACTTCAAAGCAGGTACAATGCGAGTACGTTCCTTCATTCAAAAGAAAAGTAAAATTATGAATTGGTTTGCAGGTGCATCAAACCTTATCAATGGGCGCAGGGTTGCCGACTGCTGGTATAAAGCATTGTGTAACAATGTTCTCTAGGTGTTTTTTTTTAATGTATGGTAACATGTATTTTGTAAAGAATTTGTTTGCAATTCAAAATATATGTGTATTACATTTGTGGGTTTATTCTTTATGCCATTGAATTTTAAAAATTGTTTTGTAAATTTCAGGTCGGGAAAGCTGGACTATGTCATTGTAATAAGCTTGTCGAAATTTACGCAAGTCCTGCAAGCTGTCGTGCCGAGTTGTATTGCCAGGCAGTTGATTCTTTAGATGGTCGCCTAATTGGATGTTGTAATACGGTCGATAAAAATAACGCTAGACTAGTGCGGCCAAGCATCAAAGTTCCTTTTCTTGTGCTATGTGAAGTACACCATGAGAGGTTGCAGAGGCATAATTGTTGCCCAGGCTGTGGCAATTTCTGTACTCAGGTGTGTAATGTGAATGTTAAATGTGTAAACCTGAAGATCATGTTTGAATAATGAGCTTGAAATCTGCAGCATCATACGAGGGGTAACCCAAAAGTAAGGTCTCCATATTTTTTGAAAATAGAAAAAACCATTTATTTTCAAAATTTTTTACATGGTTGTGAAGTATGACAACACACTATTTTTCAACGTAATAGCCGTTACATTCGATGTATTTTTCGAGCCACTGTGGCAGTTTTAGTATGCCAATGTCATAGAAAGTCGGCACCAATTCATTGAGGTAGGGTTTGACCTCTTCTTTCACCTCGTCATCATCATCGAATCGCATTCCACCCATATGTTCTTTCAAATGTGTAAACAAATGATAGTTACTGGGTGCCAAGTCCGGACTATAGGAGGAGTGGGTGACAGTGTCCCATCCAAATTGGTTCAGAAGATCGACGGTTGCACGCGCGACATGAAGGCAACCATTGTCATGAAGAATGGATACGCCCTTGGTGAGCATTCCTCTTCTCCAGTTCTGATTCGCCCGTTTGAGGTTTTTGAGTGTCTCACAATATGCGTCTACATTTATTGTGGTCCCAGTAGACATGAAATCGATCAACAATATCCCCTTCCGATCCCAAAACACAGTCACCATGAACTTGCCGGCAGACTGTGTTTGTTTGAATTTTCTTGGTCTTGGCGAATTTGAATGGCCGCCACTCAAGTGATTGTCATTTGGATTCAGGTGTGAAGTGGTAAACTCATGTTTCGTCACTTGTGACAATGGAATTCAAAAAGTTGTCTCTTTTGTCCACATAGCGCTCAAGAAATTCGTGGGCGACTTCGACACGTTGCTGTTTGTGCTCTTCTGTGAGCATTCGCAGGACCCACCTTGTGCACCCTTCCGATATCCCAACTTTTCAGACAAAATCCTCTAAATGGTGGAATTTGAAACTTCAGGAAGCAAACGAGAGAGCTCGTGGATAGTGATGGTCTGATCTTCACGCACGACTTCTTCAACTTTCCTGATCGTCTCGTCTGACACTGACGGTCTCTCGCTTCTTTCTTTATCATGAATTTCTGTACGACCAGCTTTAAACTCTCTGCACCACTTGCGGACGGATGTTTTTGACATCCATACACCCTGCCCCACACACTTCAATCAACTGTCTATGAATTTCAATAGGTTGAACACCTTTTGCATTGAGAAATCGAAAAACTTCGCGAAGTCCGCACTTGGCGGGAACGGCGATCAGGAGCTCCATTGGTAATGGCTGCCAAGCCAAGACTAATCGACGTAGCGAGCTCGGCGACCACTTGTTGAAAGAGGGGGATGGCTGAATACAGCAGTGGTGCCTACTGCCACCCAAAACATTTAACTGTGGCTGTAGCGCTTTGGAGACCTTATTTGGCTTACCCCGCGTAAAACTTCTTATTATGAGTTTAACAAAATGTTTATTCTTTTCGTACTAGCACAGAAGAATCTTGTACAGTGGTTAAAAGTTTGTTCATATGTAGTAGCACACATGGTGTGTAATAGTTTCCAAAGCATATTATTATGAAGAAAATATTTGTGCTGGTTGTTAATGTTAGTTGGCAGTATAAAATATATCAAAAACTGTAAATAAATTTTGATTTAAAAAAATAATGAGTATGTCTAGTAAACATAGTTGATAAAGTTAAAATGTAAATTGATTTTTGATGGGAGTATCAGATGTATGCAAGTTTTGTTGTGAAGTTATAGTATGTGATAGAGCGAATTAGTGTGTGAATAAGTCAGCTCGCCCCCCCCCTACAGTATCAGTATGCAATACTGATTATGGATTATATAGGGATAAGCTAAAAGATTGTGTGTTAACTTTATGCATCTCAGTATTCAGAAATGATCATCAGGTTTATAAAAAAGTGTATTATAAAGTATTAGAGTCTCCCCCTCTCTCATTTAAATTTTTATTGAATGTACTGTCAAGTTTCACAGAATCCCCAGCAGTGGGCATATGTAGAATTTGACCTTGGGGGGGGTCCAGTCAAGTTGGGTTTATACAAAAGGAAAAACAAGTCAAGACTAATCAACAATACTATCTGTAAAGTGCTTGAAAAAAGTGTGATAACATCCTGAAATCAATGCCATTAAAGTAAATGGTAATAACACAATTAAAATGTTATTGAATCATTGTTTAGAAGATACTTATTGACTGAATTGATTTTCCTATATTTGAAATTTTAAACGGATATGCAAATGCTATATAATAAACCAGTTTGTATATTTAAGTATAGAGTTACTACTATATTAGCGTACACAGCTGAAAAAATAATAAAATAGCCTAAAACTATGAGATTAACAAATTTCATCAACTTTTTTTGACCCTCAAGGGGGGTCCTGTTCGTCCCCAGTGCCTCTTTATGTACCTCTCCCATAAAGTTTCCTGGTTTGTAAGAACTGTGATAATGGTAATTATATCAAGACAGAACTGAATGAAACTATTCTGTTTCTGTATGGCTCCAACTTTCTGTAGGCTCTCTTTCGAAGCAGCAGTATTAAACTTACTAATTTTATTCTTGGATTTTGTTGTCCTGACGTGTCTGTTGATTAACTAATTATAAGTACAGTACTACTGACTCTGAACACTTTAAGTTTTTTATTGGTAAAAATGTAAAAAATCAAAAAACAAATTTGATTTACCCGGTGTTTACAAACTAAACCGTTCAGACTGTAACAAATTCTACATAGGCCAGACAGGACGTTGCTTCAAACAGAGATACATTGAAGACACAAAGGCACTACACTCCACCACCGAATCCACCTTTGCAAACCACCTCATTGAAGCAAACCACACATACACAAACATAAACAGCAACATGGAAATTTTACATGGATAGTGTACAATTGTAGTAGTGTAATAGTGTACAATTACAATTGTATTATTTGTATAAGTTACAAAGTGTGTATGATTACAGGTTATGGGATATGGTTGGTAATGTAAAACATTGAGTTAAATTCCAAAATTTTTTATAATTGTGTATGCAATTTATATAATTTATAAAGATGGCAGATGACGAGAATGAAAGTAGTTTAACAGATTCTGCCATAATGAGTGAGTCTGAAGTACACTACTCTGGTGGCTACCGGTAGTAATAAATCTAATAATGAAATGATGAATTTTTACATGTACACAGAAAAAGCCGAAAACTAGACACTATTGAACAACTAAAAATATACAAACACAAAAACACATAAAAACGACATCCTAAATGAACAGACACAATTTAAATCACACGTACTATTCGAACATATCACACCCCACACACACACAACTTCGATCCTTCAAAAGTCGATACCATCGCTAAGAACAAGACGGACAGTGCTTCCAGCGGCAGCCTCTGAAGAAGCTTTTTAAAAGCGAAAACTGGTTAACGCTATAAGGTAAAACGTTTAGGTTTTTACCCATAAAAAACTTTGTGTTCCTAGTCGATAGTGAATTAATTATATTTATTACTGAAGATGATTTTACGTCTCATTTGAAGCAGCAGTATTACCTTTTATTTTAGCTCTGAACGATCTGTTCTATGGTGTACTCCTTCTTTGGTTATGATTAGTAGAAGGTTCCAATACTACCATATAGCGATTAAAAATTTTCAAATTCATAATTTTATGATCGAGAAATGCGTTTACACACGGTCAAGTCACCAACCCAAGCCAGAGCAATAAATAAAGACAATTAAGAACACGTCAACCCGACGCCAGCTACGAGACAATGAGAGAACGTTTGACTTAACGCAACAATAGAAATTGGGATCGACTTTGAACTCAACTCAAATTTATGACATCACAACAAACCGAACAAAAGCAGAGTCCAGTGGCACGGGTACACAGAAATTATAACGAGGAGACGCTGTAGGGTTAAATCAAAGCGTGTGAACCTAAGAAAGAGATACTCAGTGACAAAGGATTTAGAAAGGTCTTACCAAGTACGGAGACAATGCAGGATACACCAAATGAATACAGACGACGATGTCGCACAGCGTGAAAACAACGCCAGAGTGACAACTGATATTTACGACGAGAAACCGTGGAGGCATCTCAGGATGACAGCAAGCAAGAGGTTGTTAATTGGTAGAAAAAAGACGAAGGGTAGTTGAACAATGAACAGGACGCTACAGATTGTTAGCAAGGGAGTAACAACGGACCTTGGGAAACTCATAAGAACAAAGGTTTGACGGACAGGCGAGCAATTACTCTATATTCTCAGAAATAGTGCGAATCCCTTCGCTGTGTATTTCAGGGGATGTTCGGTAGCCAACCAGAGTTTAGCATCTTCCGAAGAAGCAAGTGGAGAGAACTATCGTCATGGTGACAACTAGGACAGCGAATCAGGGAGTCGAGAACCATAGATCTTCACAGTGGAAGGAAATATTGGACCTATCGAGAACGACCGTAGGCGTGGAAGACAGAAAATTGCATTATGGTAGAAGACGTTTAATAAAAACTGTTTGCGGGGTATGCGAAGCTCTCAGTTACTCATTTACTCACTTACTCAGTTTTTCAGTCTCAATCACAGTCTTATAAACTTTATGTTCAGTATTTCACTCAGTTTACAGAAGTTTACTGCAGTAACGCGCAGTTTAGTTACTTAGTGCGAAGTTATATGAGTATCGTTGGATTTCGAGTTCAATACGACAAACTTTAAAAGTACTATTGAATTATTCGGCATCATGCAAACTAAACATTAACAAGTGAAGTAACGTCTCGATATTAGAACTTTTGTGCATCAACTTTGGATATTGTGATTCATATCAGAACGTGATATGATTCAGACGTAACCATTCTAGTCGCGCGGACTCATGAACAGTAAGTGACTCAGCACCAGTGGCGAAGCTAGTAGTTAATGAATGGGTAGGCAAAAATCTTATCTTAAATTTTTTTTAAGGAATCACTAAAAAGATGGTGGTTCAAATCGGACGCTGGGTAGAGTTTGCTGTAAGCGAATGGTTCCACAAACAGCCGTAAGAATTTTACTAGCAGAGAATCTATAGGTTAGTGCAACAGTGGAACTCATGTCTTAATGTTAATGGAGACTTCTTTTAAAATCGTTGAATAAAAAATGCTTTACAGCTCTATACGTGTTTCTATTGAACAATCCTTGTAGGCCTATTAGTCATACACAATAATACAACTGATTGAACTTCAAATTTTTAAACTTGATTAGTTTCTATATATATGTTTAATGTTACAAATAATTCAAATAACAATCTTGATCATCTGTTAGTTCAGCGGAATAACAGGGACACTTTAATAACCGCATAAAATAAACACACTTATAAACAACACAGCGCGCTTTAACTTGAATGTTTGGACCACAGAAGTGAGACCACAGAAGTGACCTCAATGCTCTGTGTGTACAGCGAGGGACAATCCCCCCTCCCTTCACTTCTCTATCACTCAGGCACATTGCTTACATACGATGTATACAAAAAACGCTGAGGCAAGTTCAGGTTGCCTCATTCGCTTTAAACGACCTATGCCGAGTCTCACCTGTCACCATCTAGCGGTCGCTCAGTAAAGCACGTTTCGGCCTAATAAATTCGACAGTCGCGGTAACATAATCTTTACGTTATTTAGTTCATACGTATTTATAATTTTTATCTACAGAATTTTTTAGGGTAGGCATTGCCTCAATTGCCTCCATGTAACTTCGCCACTGCTCAGCACTCATAAACACTCGTGCACAACATTGCGCACATTTACGATCAAACTAAATAAAACGTGAATAGTCACATGAAGCAGTTTTGCAATAGACAGTTATTTGAACACAACCAGTAATAATGGTTGCACTTACATAACACAGAACTCTATAAACTCTTATTATAAACGGACGCCACACGACGCATGCCGCGAGTGAATCCTATTCGCGAGTTGCACAGTGATAGTGAACATCTAATCAATGGAACTACTACTCACATGGGATCACCAGCGAACAGGAAATTTCGCCGATGGAGTTTTGGATATTCACAATATCACGTTAAGTCCTCATGATATTAATACTATAATAATACTGCTGCTCTGTCTCTTTTCCAAGAACCAACACCTTTGAGAAGTTATATATATATAAATCGTAAAGATAACGTTAAAAATATAAAAGCTACTCATCTGAGACACATAATGTATGCATTAGTTTAGGGTGAATAATATTTGATTGTGTACGTTTTATGAAATATTTATAGTGTTGTATGTTATGTTTTTCAGTGAGCAACGAAGACGGATTTATATTGTGATTTGTGTTCTTATATGTTTCTGAATGTATTTTCAGGTAATAATTTACATTTTTGTATCAAAAGTTTATTTGAATAATGTATAATAAATAAGCATTTTATTCGTTATGTATTTTATGTATTCATTATTGTCACAAACCTTAGTATCAAACACACTAACGATTTGTTTTAATAAATTTTCTTATATTGTTTTTTATAACGACAAACATAGAGTCTCAGTAATTATGCTAATTAATAATGAATACACTTAATTATTAGAGTAATTAATACGTTTACATAACTAGATCAATTCGACACATTTTAGTCTAATTGAATAATTTACAATTTGCATAAATTAGCATAATTAACATTATAACAATTCAATTCCTAAAAATTAATTAACAACTACATTAACCTTATGTGCGGGACCATTAGGCGAACCCTTAAGTCAGCAAGTAAAGGAACACGCCTAAAATTCTACAAGGTGATGGCTTTTCCCATACTTCTTTATGGGTCTGAGAATTGGACGTTAACAAAAGGCTAGGCCAGGTGTATCCAAGCGGGTGAAATGAAATTTCTCAGGCACGTTGCAGGGTATACTCTCCATTATCATAGAAGAATCACAGATATATGGCAGGAACTGAATATTATGAGTATACTTGACAGGATCGCTCGGTATAGGGTGAATTGGTGGGAACATCTTTGCCGAATGGGTGACTGCCACATCCCCAAACAACTATGGAACTATAAACCGAGGGGATGGAGAGGTGTGGGACCTCTGAGGAAGCGCTGGAGTGACCAGCTCTAATTTTTGCCTATTTGATACCGGAACAAACCTTCTTGATTTAATCCTTGGAGATGATGATGATGATTAACCTAATAAATTTAAGATAAAATGTGTATGAAATGTACACAAAATTTAATAAAATTTTTTCTACTTCAGGTGCGAAGAAATATAATTTTAGAATATATACAAAGACATATTTTTGAGGTAAATGTAAGATATAGGCAAATACATAGTCTTTACATTATTAGCATGAACAGATATGAAAAGGTATGTACTTTTGTTTTATAATATCTGCTAAACTGTCACTAAACATTTTATTTATTTTTTTTATATTTTCCTTATAGGGGAAGTTCATGCAGTGTTGTGCATACCATCAGTACCACGCAGACTGTCGACTAATGGAGGAGGATGACAGCAAACCAGCGTGTCCTCATTGTGGGACTGATTCTGCAATTGAAGTTAATATTAGTCTCGGTGCTCATAAATATCCTGTCTTCCTACCACTTCAGAAACCTAGTAAAGAACTGTGAGTTTTCAAACACAATTGATGTAGCATTTAATTTAATATAGGTTATGCCAATCATGTAACTATAACATAACTGAAAATACAGTAATCTATTTTGGTACCCAGTGGAATATAGTAATTTTGTTTATAAACTGTACATCGTTTCTGTAATTAAAATTAAGGTAATGATTTTTAGCAAGAAGGACCGTGTCAGATCAATGATAGTAATAAATGGTGCAACAGTTGAACATTATCCCAGTTCCACAATTTGGGATTTTAATGTTACAGTAAAATTGAAAGTTAAGGGCATATGCGCAGAAACAATTTATGGATGGACGAGTCCACTTTAAAATTGTGAATGGCTGGAGGGTAACGGAGAATCAGCTGCTGTACAAGTGAAGGTGTTGCCAACTTGCGTGTGATGTTTCAGTTACTCATACATTGTTAGTTACTGTGTGATGTACTATCTCAGTCTTGCATTTGTTATTAATATCTCAATTTATTATTAATTGTATCCAGTGGCGAAGTGTGACAAAATAATTTGGGTAGACATAAAAATACCAACCAAAAGCAACCTCTTACTAAGATTGGTGATGTTCTTAACGAACCAGTAAAACTATGGTACACAGGGTTAATGATACCTCTATCAGATAATAGCTAAGTGACTGTCTGAAACGCACGTATTTCGTTATATAATTTGGTCTAAATATCAAGCTAAAGCTGTCGTATTGTTATTGGTCTCGCTTGTGAATCTTAAGTAGAAAATATTGCCAGAAAAAACATAAATTTATTATGCCGGATTACTGCAGGCATTACACAAACGTTTCACATTTTCTTGTAAATGAGAGTTACACGCCGTGTCTAATTTTTTCGTATTTTTAGTTATAGAGCCAGCTTCCGAGAGTTTGAATCACTCTGTATATGTTCTTTCATGAAAGACTCTTCGTTCCCAGTAAATTTAAAGTTCCTAAATAATTGCCCTTATTGAGAGATTGCTCATTTTCCTTAAGACTACTAAAAGCTAACTCTTGTCTCCCTAAATAATAAACAACATCTAACAAATGGCCTACTATCTTTCGATTTCGTCCCACATTTTCATTGTGCTGTACTACTTGAATTCTAGGTGTTTTGGACAAACAGTTTCAATTCTGTTACGCCCTAGCATGTGAAACATCTCAGAACCTTTCATACGAGTTTTGCTACCAGCATGTTTAGTGGCTTTAACTTGAAAATTTGTTATAGTGCCTTCTTCAACTTTGCTCCATGGTTCCTCTCCATTAAACATCAAACAGTAATAGCAGTGCAGAATTTTGTTTCCCTTACAACCAGAGAGCCACGTATATTTACTATACCAAAGTTTCTGAAATTGTCTGATAACTTTTCCATCCTTCTGCGACAAATCTAAAGACGCCCGAGATATTTTTGACGTTAGCAATATCTTTTGCTCTAAATGTAATGAACTGATTTTGTACTTTAACAAAAATTCTAATGAATCAAAGGTGTCAGAGTTTATATCAAATACTTCTGCCATAAAACTGGTATTAAGTGTATTCATTTTGCTCCTTTAAACCAATTAAACAGTATGCTTAAAGGACTTAAATGACGACACTTAAAAATATGTATTATTAAATAGTTAGTGCGTAAATGATTACACACTTCTTAGTCTATACAACTATATACAAAATTAAAAATAATTTGTAAGCTCAACAAAAACAAATAGGGTATTCACTACGCGAGCACAATGAAACAAACACAGGCGGCCAGGCAACAATTTAGTGCAGGGGAGACACATCTTCTGCCATGATGTACAGGACGCATTTTATGCTGCGCGCGCAGATTCTCTCTCGTTCCCGGCCACTGAAGTCCTCCTCACATCCAGCCCTGTTCAAAAGACATTTCAAGTAACGTCTACCGTGATACTCCGCGTACAATTGCATCGCACAGCAAGGTTCCATGGCTCTCACTCGTGCCATGTCGCATGATATTTAACTTCTTACATTATTTTTATACCTTTCTGAGTAACTTATGCAATTTAATGCATAAATAAAAATTAATGATGCTTCGCCACTGATTGTATCATTGTTTTACAGTCACTCATTTTTATTAGTTATTTAATTTTTTACCTAATTTCTATTGGTAGTTTTTATTCTGTAATTACATATTATTGTAATTATTTGTGTTATCATCCAGTAACGAGATTTGTTAAAATGATACTTCTCTTTCAACTAGCAAAGACAGGAAAGTCATTCATAGTCAAGCACGGGAAGTAATAATACACAGTTTTTTGTTGTTCAGGATTAAAAAGATTCTTGCAATTAAAGTAATACAAAGAATGCGATCCTTTATGTAATGATAAACTGTAGAGATAGTCAAGTGTAATTAAGGTGTGGAAGCGTACAGTTTGCAAATTCCATTGCGATAAGAATGGTCAGAAAGCCTGTAGTTTTTTATGTTTCAGCAGTGCACAATGACAGAACCAAACAGCACTAAGATATGTTTATAAAACATTGTGATATGTAACAGCAACAAATTCTGTTACCTGTGAACAGTACATATCATTTGCTTGATTTGTATAGTAATACATTTACAATATTATTATTTGATTTACGTCGGAAACAATAAACGTATAATTCCTTTTTTTTTAAAGCCAGCTGCGCGCACACACACACACACACACACACACACACACACACACACACACACACACACACACACACACACACACACACACACACACACACACACACACACACACACACACACACACACACACACACACACACACACACACACACACACACACACACACACACACACACACACACACACACACAGTGCCAAACCTTAACAGTCGCGAGTTTTTGTTACTATTAGAAATGATATCCATAGGTTGGCTGCACCGTCGCTGATAACAACAATTCTCTTCTCACATCTCACAGCGACTCCCTCCACATTGCCTTTGTAACGGTATTAACAATTTACAAACACCCAAGAACAATATTACTTTTACTTACCCTGGTTACCGTGAACTTTTTTACGCACTTACCTTAAAACACAATCAGAAGATTCCACAGAGCCCTCAAGGTTGCCACCATATTTTGAAGAGTGTAATAGGACAAAATGGGGAGTTTCTTTATTAATTTCTGTATTAAAATTGACATTGCAAATTCCCATGACAGTTTGATCAAAGAACCACAGCAGAGCTTTTTAAACGTAACGTTAGTCTGGAACGGTGTGCATGGTACAACATTCGAGAATTGTCACGTACAGAATGTGAGTCCACACACACGGGCGCCGCACCTGCGCCGAACAAGTAAAAAGGACGCTCAGACGCCATAACAAAAAATGGCGTGAGACGACAAATTTGCACCGCGTGTCTGTGAAGACGAAGGAAATGGTGAACCACGGCCTGTGGTATCGCCACAGAATATCGTCGACGGTCGAAGGAACCAATGAACCGTCGAAACATCACAGTATGGAACTTAGACATCATCGTATTTCCGCCAACATCTAGTGGAAAAAAAAAATCCTCGCCAGCCATTGTAGGCGAGGCGTCACTCTACACCCAGTGTCAGGACTGGCCGGTCGTGTGTGTAAGTCGATGTGTGTAAGTAATTCGAACTGAATTATAAATAAAATGTGTTGAAACTAAACTAAAAACTAAATGTGATCAAGAAACCAATCATAATGAGTAGCGGACAGCTAAATTTATAAAATGAACAAACTATAGTGAAAACAGTGCGTGACACGTGGTAGCATAACAACATAGTGTAACGTTCCGGGCTACGTTACAAATCCAGGGAACCTGTGATAACTGACGTTAGCCAATTATACAGGCTGCCTACGTTGTAACAAACTGAAAATCAACTCAACACATAGAACAATAATATTTACTCTAATTATTAGGACACAAGGGAAGGTATTTTCACTGATTTATGCACTCACTTCAACCTGTAATAAGATGACATCTCTTTATTAAGAAATTATATATATAGATCCCATTACATAAAAAATTTATACTGAAATATTTAAAAAGGGTTTTCTGTCAAACAAGGGATCATATTGATCATGTAATTTACCTCGGATCCGAGTCTCTTTAATTTTAGTAAAGATGTCTGAATTTTACTTTGCTTATCAAGGAGCTTGCATGATTACATAAACCATTTGAAGAATGGTATTATTTAGTTAAGGGATTATAACTTATATTTCAAGATTAATGTTACAACGTATGATTTTAGAAATTACAGGTTACATTTCTTTTTGTTTTACTTAATGCTTAGAGAAGATTATTGTCTTTTGAAAAGTCTCTGGCATGTATGAAAAGTTATATTTTAAAAGTACTTAATTCTCGGTAGGCAAGCCACCGAGTCACCTCTCAAATAAGCTTTTGCTGTCCGTGTCCTGGGGCGTGAATCTTCGGAACTCTGGTAGTCGGGGTAGTCATCTGGGTCGTGTTTCCGGTGAAAGTCTTCTAGGTGTATTAATGAGGAGATGGATGTTATGCTGCGTGAAGTCGGGTTGATCCTCGGCGGTTCTGGTAAATGTTGTATAGGTGGTAGTCATCCGTATATGCAGTTGAGCACGTCACATATTCACTGGTAGAGTAGTACTGGAGTTTGCATCTTCTTCTTTTTACATTACTATCTGAATTACATCACTCGAACAATACTCGAGAGATCGTCTTTTAATTAACTTGAGACATCACCTTATATACGAGTTCCTTTTTTTTTACATTACCACATTTCTTTAACAAATTCCTCACTACATCTTATATATAAATAGAACTAGCTCTCCACGTTTTTTGTGGTAGCTAACATTCATTTAAAAATTTAAAACAAACATTTTTTGAAGAGCCCTCGCTTGGAGGTGTTTACAGTCTGAACGCCGCATCGTAACTCTTGCATTGCTACGACAGGTTGATTGCAACGAAGCGGAGTGAGTACTCCGCCATAATATAGTTCCAACTTTTTATTTAAATATACATTCTTATAGTAAGACAAAACAAATTATCTAGACTTATTTAGTTTACAGTGATTATTATAACTACTACTTGTGACTTCAAATTATTAATTATTTACATTACGATTTTCAGATATTTCTAAGTTACAGACGGTTCGCTATGCACGTTGTGTCCGGAATTAAGCAGGTCAACGCATGATAATTTACTAAAGGGTTAACTGTATTATTCTTAACTTTTTACATTACGATTTTTTTTATTATTTATTTAGTTAGATTTTCTTAATTTAATTCTCATAACTATTCTGAGTTAGTTCAGGGGTATTTGGTTTAATCGTGCGATTTAAAATACTTACTTACTTTCGTTTTCTTTGTTTTTTATTATTAAATTTTTTTTTATTACCAATTTAAATCGTCACAGTAGAACCTACGAAAGAATGAGTACCCAGTATTTTATATAAAGGCCTAAATATAATTAATCTCTAAGGAAAATAACAAATTCCAAAATTAAATTCATTTTGACCAAAATCTAGAAATGGGGTAATTGGAATGTGAGTGTGTGTGTAATTACAAAGAATTGGTTCGTTTTATGGATATAAAAAATGTCTATTTTTAGTAATTAAGATTGTGTAAAATGTAAATTGGTTGTATTAGTGGGAGTTGCGAGATGCAAAAGCCATTACATGTGTATTAAGTAAGTCAATGAGGAGAGGTGGGAGTGTAACAATAGCTTCAGTAAAAAGAGTGAATGTCATGTTAAAGAAAATAAAATAATATTTTATATTAACTTTATGAATATGTATTTGTTTATTTGTATTTGCCTATTATTCTCTGCCAAGTACACTAAACGATATCGTGGTTAACTTTCACACGTAAAATCAATATTAACATAATAACTAAATACTGAACATACTTCGGTTGACGTCCGAACAGGAACAAATTTAATTACTAACCACCAATCTTCAATAGTAAATATGGAAACTATTACACTCTTCCCCATTAAAACAATTTAGTTAATTTAATTCCCTTATATAAAAAATCTCACAGGTTCGTTTAGGCAAGTTTTTCAGCACAGAAAATAAGGTTAGGTTCTGGTGTAATAACTACTATAACACATGGTTATGTTACTAAACAAATCTTATTTTATTTTATATTATGCAACAGTTAATTTATCTTTATCTGTGATATTACCCAAACATATAAATCACAAAAATTCAATAGGCAAATTTCTATATACAAACCAGTACTTTCTCTTTTTCTCTTTATACTCTCTCACACTCTCTCACTCTCTTTACATATCTGAATAACCACCGTTTATTGAGCTCATTTTATTTTACTGATAAAATTTTGTCCTGTTAAATTAGTCTTTTCACTGTACTTAGCTGTAAAAGGTCCCAGGTGTTGCGCACTATGTTGTGTAACTTTTTTCTCACAGAACTATCCAAATTCACATTTTAAAACTTTTAATGCTGTAGTGAAACTGTTTACTGTTGCATTACACTGCAATACACTCCTTGGTAGGCCGACTTTAACATTTTCGGCCTACCGAGGCTAACAAAACTCTCCCGAGGCTACGGTGAAATTACGTCCGTACTGTTTGATGGTGAACTGGCGACTGCGACCAGTTGGGCTCGCTTGGGTACGCTATTCGCGTTCTTTGTGTATTCGCCACATGGCTTCACCGGATATCCACTTCGTCTCTCGCCTTTACACATCGACGATTCCAGACGTCTCTCGAAGCCGCAAACTCATTTTACATTAAAACACGAGGTGTGCTTATTATGCAGTATGGCCACATGCTCGTACTGTGACTCAACTATCCTTTGTTCTTCCTTCCCACACATCTCCAAACCATAGATTTTATAAAAGAATTACATACGTTGATAATTATTGAAAATTATTAAAACAAAATGATTCAGGCCATTTTGTCCCGTTACACCTTCCCCTCTGACTGTAAGCATTTCGCACATTTCCATGCCCTTAACTTTCAATTTTGCTATACCTACAGCAGCAGTGACGTAGATGTTAACTTTGAAAATTTAATTCTTAATTGAATATGTGGTGCAATGCAAAGGATCGCTTGCAGGAAAACAAGAAAGGAGACCCAAATTAAAGTTGTATAGAGTCGTGTCAGTTCCTACTAGAATTAGGTTAGGAGAATTAGGTGATAACATGAACAGATTATGAGCAGGGTTGAGAACTCTTGAGATGTTGTTTCTACATATTGCAAAGAATGTTGACAAATGGTTAGAATACATAATGAGGATATACAGTAGGAATGAAATGTTGCCTCACTGAATGAAAAGATCAGCGATATTTACATTCAGTCTTATTTTAGCTCGTAAACCTCAACCAGCTGCTGTCTTGATCAGCTGTTACCACATCAGAGAACTGTCTTCTTAACTTACAATTGTAACACCACCACTACCACCATTCATTGAAGCCACTATAGTAGCCGCCAATTTTTTCAAGTGGCTATTATAGTGTTTCTTGTTATTTACTTGCTCCAGATTTATCAGATCATTTTGTACCTGTTTGTTTTAATAAGTTTTTTATCATTTGCAGCTGTCACCTGTCATCATTATTTGTTGCTTTGATTGTTATTTATTATTTAAATATTATTCATACCAAGTGTTATAAGATTTTAGGTTAAATAAAATTTTATCAGTTTTTAGGACTCAAGTAATAAAGCAATGTGTAAAACCAACATTTATCAGTATTATATCAAAAGTGAAATTTTAAGAAAATATTGGTAGCCTATGTTTAGGTCACAAAACTAGTAAATTAGGATTGGTAAATAGGGTTAATTGATATCTGGATTGTAGTTTCTCGCAATGTTTGTAATGAGGATAATGTTTTTAACAAAGGACTTATACACAATTTCTATAATAAAAATACCTCACTGCTTTTTTATTTCAATCGTTTGGTAGCAAGTAGTACCATATAATAAATTACACATTTATTAATATATGATGAAATATTAATGTAGTTTATTAACATTTTTTCAAAAATCTGTTAATGTTTTGTCAGAAATGGTTGACTTTCCAGGGTTAGAATGTGTGTTGTAATGTTTAAAAGGAACAAATCCCAAATGTTTAGTACCAAGCCACGTGTTGTTCAATCAAATATATTGCAACTTACCATCTGCGGCTTTTAGAAACAACGTCTTCACAAAGTTGACATGTTTCGGGACACTTGTCCCATCATCAGAACTTAAAATAATCGTGTATCATTTAAAGTATGATACATTTGTCAATTACTTAAAATATTAAAATCCAACATGAAACAAATAACTTAAAACAAAATGAATACTTAAATGTTTAAAGCGAGCGCGAAGGTTTAACGATGTAGATCGTATGGAGATTGACCGCGCAATCAACGCATGAGTGCGCGGTCAATCTCCGTACGATGTACATCGTAAAACCTTCGCGATCGCTTTAAACATTTAAGTATTCATTTTGTTTTAAGTTATTTGTTTCATGTTGGATTTTAATATTTTAAGTAACTGACAAATATATCATACTTTAAATGATACACGATTATTTTAAGTTCTGATGATGGGACAAGTGTCCCGAAACATGTCAACTTTGTGAAGACGTTGTTTCTAAAAGCCGCAGACGGTAAGTTGCAATATATTTGAGTGTGTTGTAATGTTTTTTCTGTAAATTTTATTGTATTTTTTTTTTTAATTTGGCGAATTTTAATGTGTTCAGACCCAGTGCGAAAATGTCGTTCAGTGGCGTTAAAACATCAGAAGGATCAGAGAAAGGATCAAGTACACCGCCTTTGGTACCACCAGCTGCTCTACTGTTACCTTCAGGACTCCAGATCTCAGCAGAGGGGCTTCCACCGTCAATCGATAAGGACAAGTTAGAGAACTTATTGCATGTTGCGTGTAGCATCAATTCTGATTCAGCACCCCAGCCAAGGTCTGTTGTTTGCTTATTAAGGTGGACGTGTTTTGTTACGTTTATTTTAATTTGCGCCAATTTTTACCTAAATAATTTGCAGTGCAGTGTTTATTTTCAAACAAAACATTTTAATTTCAAGCAAACACCTCTTTTTAAGTTCTGAACGAATGAAGTGCCCCGAGGAAGATATTCTTTCTGGTTGGTTCTAAATGATTTTTTTATGGAATCTGTGTGTTTTTATATAAAATACACTTTAGAACTATTACAGTGTTTATGAAAATGCTGTAGTTTTATATAATATTTGTAAATACGTGTTGTTTCAGAGCATATAGTTTATTTTCTAATGTGTTTTGCAATTTACTGTAAACTGTGATGTGTTTTTTGTTAAATTCAACAACAATTTATGTGTTTTACTTTGCAACTTACATATTTTGTTCATGCAACTTAATATATATGTATCTGAGCAGTGGTAGAATGTATATAGTGTGCATGATATTTTTAATCTTTCCTGTTTTTAAAGATGTGTATTTTAAATTGATGTAATTTGACCATTCTTGTAGAATTTTTATAAAGTAATTTACAATTTTTGTAGAATTTGTTTAAACATTTGGTGTTTGAGAACTTTTAAAATTTATAGTAGAATCCCTTTATTATATACGTGTATTGCTTACAAATAATTTACATTTAGTGTTAATGATATTTTGTGAGTTTTCTCCAAGTTATGGTGGTATTCATAACTATATTATTTCGGATAAAGGTGTGTTGCAGTAGACAATGGAAAACAGAAACTGGATTTTTTGGTAAATATTGTACAGACAACAAAATTGTATTTTTTAAAATTTTTGTAGGTAATAATTTTCATTTGTCTAGATGTTGTAAGGAAAACAAGTATAATTTACTTGTGGCCAAAAACATTTCATAAACATTAATACTTAAAAATTGTTAGGGGTTACATTTAAAGAAAAATGTGAATATCAAGTTAATCAAATTTCAATGAAAAAGCAGTTGTACAAGAGGGTGATAAAAACCACATACGTATAAAAGGTTTCTGTTGACTTGCCTATATTACAGATATAATGCATTTGTATTATTAGACAAAATTAACAAAAAATGTAGGAAAAAATGTGAACTACGGAAGTTCAGAGACAAATGCGCAGGCGCGTCTCACACTACCGCGAACAGTCTACAGTCATACTCAAAAGTTTGAATGTAAGTTTTCCAGCTGTGAATATTGTGAGTGTCGATTTGTATTACAAGCATAATATTTGTGCGAGTTTGCGTTACAAAGTATATCATTTGAAGCGATGCAGAATAACAAAGTATAAAGTCTAAGTATTCTAATGCTCTTATTGTAATATTTGGACGGATAAATTTTCAAGTCGCGTGTGAGTTTCACTTTGACTGTACAAGTACAAACGTCAAGCAGTGTAGGGGAACGTACTGTATCCCCACACAACTCGCAGTGCCAGTAGTGCTACGCTACCCCTCTCTGGATAAAATTATAATGCAGCCGTGTAGTAGAACAGACTTATTAAATGTAGGACATATACTGATATATCTGTACAATTTGATGTTTGCTGTTCTTTTGATATATGAGGCTCAGTTGAAAAGTTCACGGAGTGACATCTATAGCTCACTGGTAGAACTAAAATATTTCGTGTGCTGCAAGACATATTTCATGTGAACACCTGTGAATTTCCAGATATATTTTTCAATTTATACACTTTTTACCAGCTGTTTGAAAATTTCCTGTTATGCCTGTTTTTAAAATGCACAAAATCAAACATTGTGTTGTGATGAATTCTATGTTAAAATTGTTTTAGTGCCAATGGAAAATCAAAACGAAATTGTAAATGTGTTAGGAGACTTCAGAAACAACGGTAAGTGGGGCACACTCGAGTTTAAATGTGGTCGTACAAGCACTGAAAACTATCCCAGCAATGTATGTCCAAAAAGTGGCAACAAAAATGGCATTATTGAAAAAATTTCATAGGGTGTTGGAAGACCACAGATTGAGGAGTAGATGACGTTGCTGAAATCATAGGCATCTCATATGAGCGTGTGCATCATTCTTTAACTCAAGAACTTGGTGTGAAAAAGCGTCGTGCAAGATGGCTGCCGCATCTGGGGTGTTGCATTTTTTGGGCATCCAGTGCGACCACGTTTTCAATGCTCATACGATCTCGTTTTAAACTCAAATGCCTACTTACAAACCGTTGGTTTTGAAGTTACAGCATCTCCTGACACATTTACAATTTGTTTGAATTTCTGTTGGTGCTAAACAATTTTTAACAATTAATCACACCATGATGTTTGATTTTGTCTGTTTTTCAAAACACGCATGACATGTCAATTTTAAACAGCTTCTAAACAATGAATAAATTGATAGATAGATTTGGAAATTAACAGGAGTTCATATACAATACAAATCTTGCAGCACACGAAAAATTTTAGTTTTACTGCTAAGCTACAGTTGTTTAAACGCTCCACGAACTTTTCAACTGACCCTCATATTCTTTTGACGTTTTTGGAAGAATCCAGCTCCGTTTATTGTGATGTGGATCTAGTTTAATGCATTCAGACAATTGTGTTCTTAGACACCATTTAACTTTTTGTCCAGATGTGGTTGGAGAAGTTTCATTTGAATAGTTCCTTCAGTATTTCTTCTCGACAATAGAATATCTTACAGTTCAGAATTTGTTTGATTGTGTGAGATATTTTGTCCAGTAGTGTTTGTTTTTGCAGTGGTGGTCGGCAAAGAGATATTGATTTGTTGTATAGCACCTTTAACCTGTACTGTGTATGCTTGGAAGGCTTCAGTCCTTATCTTAATATACAGTAGAACCTTGATATAACACCTCTGCGATATAAAGCAAGCCTTGATGTAACACTCATTTTTCACGGTCCCAGCAAATTCCCCATATAAAAAATGTAAAATAAACCTTGATATTGCGCCCCAGTTTTGGTATCCATCCTTGATGTAACGCTCTTTTTGCCAGCGGACGGAAAGGAATTTTCGGAAGTCGTAACACCCTTCATTTGTTCCAGAGTCCATGGCCGTCGTAAACAGTGGTGCAAGGTATGCACTGGAACATGGGCACCACAATCAGTTGCGGCAAATCACATCATCATATATGTTTTATATTTCACATCAAAGCATGTGTGTTTTTTTAACCACCCAATCTTAACTTTTTAAAGTATCTCAAAGCCTTCCTCTTCTACAGTCTGTGGAATAAAGCTCAAGGCACTTTTGTTATTCTCTGTACACTGTTTATTTATTATAATTAAAGAATACTGAATAAATTTCGACACGTGATTTCTTCATTTTTCATATTTTCATCCCTAAATTTAGTTCTCAAAGGTTTTAGAATAACAGATTCTCTATGATTTACAGCACATATTATTATTTTTTTTTTACATAACATGGTTTGCAAGCTTAGCTCTATAGGAATTCTTAGGAGAAATCATCCCAGACTAATTCTAATAATTATGAAGTTTAGGTTGCGAAGTGTCACCAAGACACTACATATGACGTAAACAAATTTTTTTTTAGAAATTTCTTTACACTTCTCAAGTTAAACTTGAAACCTTTATATAAAGCAACCCTCGATGTAAAGTGCTTTTTGGTTGGTCCACAGAAGACTGTTATATCAAGGTTTCACTGTATATTGATGTGATAAAAGGTATATTTAATCTGTTGTCTTGTTACCTCGTATGTTACAGCGTCAAAGACAATCACTGGGCACACAGATAGATATCAGTTTTTATCAATTGCAACAACAAATCTTGAATTTATGATGTGCTGGATTTTAGTGCCTTTGAGTAATTTGGTAAGTTTCCATTTCAGATATTAACTACTCAGTTTTCTTCATTTCTTACATAGCGTCCCGAAATTCTGATTAATATAATTTTCACAACTTTCTGTCTTCTAAACTTTTGTCTAAAGCTTGCACGCCCGGTGTCAATATATTCAAATTATTTCTAAAAACCGGGCTCTTAAGCCGTAGTCAGTTGCTATGAAACGACATCTTGTCAGCAACATTTTGACCCCCCCCCCAGGGATGTTCTTCAGGCTGCCTAAAAGCAACAGAACATACGAAAACAGTAGCGACAGACGTACGCTGAATAGTACCCAATACATGTCTCAGGTAGAAGCAACGCGGGGGGAGGGTTGAGATAGTTATCAGGCAGTGGCGGCTGGTGTTGTGATTGCAGCGTTGCACAACTACCAATATAGAATAACTAAACTATAAAATAATATACGAAAACATTAACCAGCTAAAAGTGTCATAAATTCCAACGGAGAGCGTATCAGATTCTACGCGGCAATGTTCTCGTACAATTCAAATGTGGCGCGCAGGCTGGTGGTTGTAGGCCGCTTGCAACTTCCAACAGTATATGGCAGAGCTTACTACACAAACGTATGGGAGGATGTGCACTACTCTTCACAATTGTCCTATGTTCCCAATGTAAGCTTGGTGGTTGCAAAGTTTCTGCAACTCTCCACTAGTAGCGCTGTAGCTTAACTTTGTGTATGAAATCAGCACAGCCTTCTTGATTTTTAACTTTTGCAAGATTTAGTGTTTATGTTGATTCAAGGTAAATGTTATCCATTGTTTGAGGTTATATACTTATAGTAGTCATTTACTATTATCACACTGTGATTTTCAATGTCTTTTAATGAACATTATACTCCATCCACTCAACCAACTACTGAAACCACCAAAATTTGGAACCACCAGCCGCTACTGGTATCAGGTATTGTTCATTGAACATCTGCTGCTACTGTTTTCATATGCTCTGTCGCTTTTTGGCGGCCTGAAGAAGATCCCGAGGGAGGGGGATTGAAACATTACTAACAAGATGTCATTTCACAGCAACCAACCATGACGGCCTAACAGCCCAGTTTTTAGAAATAATTTTGAATGTATTTCTGTCATGTCTTTTGTTCTAACATTTCTGGGTAAGGCAAAACTCTTGGCAAAGGAGTAAAACTGAATAAGTCTTCTTATCTTAAACCAGAGTTAAAGGACGGTTCTTGGTGAAGTCGTGTACCAAGAAATGGTGAATGTATTACTGTGCTGTCTCTAAGCTGTGTCTACAAATTCAACTTCATTTTACAGACGCTTTTATTTATGGCGATATTGTATGACACAGTTTTGGAAGAAATAATATTATCTTTGAAGTGGATAAGAATTGTATCACATATTAGTAATCAGTCTTTAAACTTAACTTTTGATTTTACGTAAACATTATCAGAAGAGTTAAATTGGACTGTTACCATCATTCATTATTACCACACAAGATTTTTCTACCACTAAGCAATCTGTTGTTGTTTTCAGGTGTAAGTTACACTAATACGTTAAATACAAACTTAATCCTACTCGAGATTCATTCACTAAGGCAGCACATGGCGCGCCTACTCTGCAACATGAGTTGAGCAACTGGTTTGAGACGCAATTGTTGTGAAATTTTAGTCGCTAACGGGTTGCTGTTGGCCGCAGACGGAGCAACTGAATTTTGAGCAAAATGAAATCGGTATCGGGCAACCTGTCTAGTAATGAAGATAACGTGAACAAAATGTAGTGAGATGTTTTGTTGACATTCTTTTTCAAATTATTATTGTTATGTGTAGCAGTAGCGAAGAGGTGGCAGGATGTTCTGGACTCATCCTTATATCGAAAGAAATATTAAGTGCAGGTTTTTTGTAGCTGCTACTCAGCTGAAAGAATCAGATTCAAAATTCATTGCGCTTTACAATGATAAGAATGTCAACAGCTTCTTATCAGCACTTATTACAGATGACTGTCCCTGCCTTCACAAAGCATAGTACTGTATAATAAAGCATAACACTGGGTGCTTTTCCACCTCTTGGACGAATTTTATATTCACTGTCTGATTATTCAGTTTATAGATGAAAGTATACAGTTAATGAAAATTACAAAAACTAGAAAATGAAACTATAAGAACTTATTAAAATTATAAAATGAATGTACAATAAAAAATACAAAACGGAAATGGTTGCACAACTGCGTAACACAAGTTGCTTTTTGACCAGCAAGCTGGGTTGCATGCAACTGAAATTGGAGTGATTTCTAACCGGTCTCTTTGCGATCATGTTGTGTGAGGTGCCCCATTCCACTATGGTGACGGATTGTTAACAATTACTTTGACACACACACACACACACACACACACACACACACACACACACACACACACACACACACACACACACACACACACACACACACACACACACACACACACACACACACACACACACACACACACACACACACACACACACACACACACACACACACACACACACACACACACACACACACACACACAACATTGTTAATGAACAGTTATAGGCTTACTTGCCTATATTGGAGTCTTCACTGACTGCAATGGATAGGCAGCTGTGTTTTTGATAGAACAGAAGGAAAAGATATATTTTACAATTAGAAGGGAAATTTCATAATATTAACCACTGCTTATTTTCAGCTTATTATTAAGAAATTCTGTTGTATACGCCTTTGTGCTGGAAATGTTAAATTTGTAGAGCATGAAATGTTTCCTCTGATTTAAAATAGCATACAGAGTATGTTTTAAAATTTTTGTAGCAGTTATAATATTGTAGCAATCTAAATGAAACAGAAAATTTTGAGGACCGTTAATGCAAGCCATTTATCATGTGATTTATCGTTCTGAGTGTAACCAATGAACTGCAATATATAGCTGAGTATAGAATATCCATTTAGTCCCTTAAGATTTGGAAAGTTTCATTGGTCCATCTTGTGTGGTAATTCAAGTAATTTATAAAACTTCATAAATTTTATGGATTGTAATAAACTGATTTGTTTTTGCGGTCCAGGAGATGAATGTTTTGAAGATAATTAAGGATTTGTCTCAGTAAAGAATATTTTGAAGAAAATTAAGGATTTGTCTCAATAAAGAATAGTTACAATTAGAAGATTTAACGATATTGATGATGTTCTTAAAAAATGGCAATCAAAGGAATATCCTGGAGTCCAGCTAGACTGACATACTTACCTGAGTATGTTACTATTTGATGACGATAAAATAATAATACAAGAGAATGAAGATAAACTACAACTGGCAGTGCACCGACTGAATCAAATATGTCCAGAATATAATAAGATGAAAAAAATTTCCTTGCATAAGATGAAAGTTATGGCTTTCCAAGGCAAGTATCCCGTTAGGTCAAAAATAATTGTCAACAATAAGCCAATCGAACAAGTATCAAATTTTACATTATTGGGCTGCAACACAAGCTACAATTATGACAATGACATGGAAAATAAAATAAATAAGTTTCAGGCAATATGTGGTAAAATAAATAGAACATTAAATAACAAAACAAGAAAAGACACAAGGATAAATTTTTATAAAATGATGGCTGTACCTATACTTATGTATGGGAGTGAAAGTTGGATAAATACCAAAAAAGGAGACAGCAAAATACAGGCAGCAGAAATGAGATTTTTGAGACGGGTCAAAGGCTGCACAAGAAGAGATTTAGTAAGAAATGGAGATGTGCAAAATGACTAAATGTATATGCAATAAATGAAAAAATAACTGAATATAAAGAAAGATGGAAACATCACGTAAACAGAATTGGAAACGGGAGAATACCCAAAAAAAATACTGAACTACAACCCAAGAGGGAAAAGAGATATAGGAAGACCACGAAAACGGTGGTCGTACGTTTGTGAGGACGGAACAGGCAAATGCCTAATCCTTGTAGTGCAGCAGCAGCAGCAGCAGCAGCAGCAGCAGCAGAAGAAGAAGAAGAAGAAGAAGAAGAAGAAGAAGAAGAAGAAGAAGAAGAAGAAGAAGAAGAAGAAGAAGAAGAAGAAGAAGAAGAAGAAGAAGAAGAAGAAGAAGAAGAAGAAGGAGGAGGAGGAGGAGGAGGAGGAGGAGGAGGAGGAGGAGGAGGAGGAGGAGGAGGAGGAGGAGGAGGAGGAGGAGGAGATTTAACGTTGCAAGTAGGAGCTGCTTTAGTGTCTACAAATGTTGTAAATTGGTGCTTGGAATCTGGCGTGCTCACTTCCAGGCTGTGGTAAAATTCTACCAGTTGGTTGCAGTTGTAAACATTTCATTTTGTTTTCATTTTTTATATGTAATTGAAATTTTACTATTAATTTGGAATTAAGGAAACATGTATTAATATCAAATCAATCATGAACAGAAGCTTTTTTTGTGGCTAATATTCTTGAAATATGCACATTTTGTTTAAGTAATTGTTATACTTTTCGGTCTCATTCAGTAATAAATTCATCGTACTAGGGGAGGCTGATAAGTAATGCACAGTCAGTCGCATGTAACTCGCAAATGAAAAGGGGTAGTCGAAACAAATATGAAATAAAAGTATATTTTATTTGCTACAAAAACTTGCATTTATTTTTTCACATAGCATTTACAGCTACATATTTCTCCCAACGGTGAACCACTTCTCTCATCCAGTCAGTGAAGAATGCCATTGGTCTTTCCTCGATCCATGACCTCACTGTGTCTTTCAGTTCATCATCTGTGCTGAATACCCTTAATATCCCTCTTTAAATATCCTTTCATCACGCTAACATTTCAGAAGCTCTTCACAAGATTCCTTTCGTTGTTGCTTGTTCTTTTCTGTGAGTTTGCGTGGCACCCACTGTGAACACATTTTACGGTAGCCCAGTTCTGCAGTAATGTGTCCTCGTTCTTTCGATATGCCTATCCCGGTTATGATGTGTTGTGTGATATGATGGTCATTTTGAATCAATTCATTCACCTCCATTTGTTGCTTCTCATCAGTCACAGAAACTGGTTGACCACTGCGAGGTTCTCCTCAATATTCACTTTACCAGCGTCCGATGCACAAAATTTTATTGCACACTCACGGTACTTCGATCAGTAGTTTCATCACCATAAACAGCTTTTAGACCGCGATGAATGTCACTAGTGTTCACTTTTTCAGTTATTAAAAATTCAATCACTGCAAGTTGTTTTAGACGGGTTGACATTGCTGGCGTACTCGACTCCATAACAGTGGCGACTGACAGGAAACGAGGAGTTGGTCAACGAGATTTGGGACGTTTGTAATACAAGAGTGTTGCTACAAGATGGCAGCACGCATCGTGCTGTACATTTTGTTTTCCTGTTATATGCGACTGTGCATTACTCATCAGCTGCCCCTCGTATAATCATTTGACATACTTCTAATTTCATTATTCAGAAATTGTTTGCTGCATTACTTCTTTGTATTAACAAAAATCTTTCATATTATTAATTTATCTATCGTATTGTAATGGCAGTAGTGAATATTATGTTATTAATATGTAACTCTTTTGAAAGTAATAAAGCAGTGTATAATTATGAGATTTCATTTGACATTTTTGGAATAAAAAGCAAATTTAAGAGGTTTAATCATCAGGTTTGTGTTAATGGAAAATCACATGACACACATTAATAGCAGAAAATAAAAGAATATGCCATGTGTCAAATACTGTTTTCTATTGTGTAGCTTTAAAAATATTTTTCAGTAACACTACGATGTCTGAAAGGCATTCAGTTTGTCGATAACAGCTTATTTCAGTAGTATAAAGTGGGAATTTGTAACTGCACTCATTTGTATTTACTAGAGTTTTTTTATGACATGGCCATAGATTTAAATACTGCAAATACAGTAGAATTTATCTACTGCCAAAATCGGCTGCCACAGTTTGCAAAATCTCGTCATTTTTAATTCTTTTAATTGCCTCCGATTTTTATTCAATCGTCATCATGACCCATTTCCCGTTTGTTGACATGAAGCACAATTTACTACATGTTTATTACATTAGTTTTTGTGTTTTATCCGGAAAACAAATTTTCATTGTAGTAAAAATTGGGAATATATATTCTTGGATTTTGTTGTCCATGATGTGTCCGTTACTTAACTAAATATAATTATTTCACTACCGACTCAGAACACAAAACTTTTTATGGGTAAAAACTTAAAAGTGTTACCTTATAACGTGAACCGGTTTTCGCTTTTAAAAAGCTTCTTCAGAGGTTGCCGCTGGTAGCAACAACAACATCTTGTTGTTGGCTACGGAATCGATTTTCAAAAGATCGATATTGTGTGTGTGGGGTGTGATATGTTCGAATAATGCGTGTGATTTGAATTGTGTCTGTTCGTTTAGGATGTCGTTTTTATTTGTTTTCGTGTGTTTGTATATTTCCAATTGTTCTAGAGTGTCTAGTTTTCGGCCTTTTGTGTGTACGTGTAGAATGTTCATGTTATTGTCGATGTTTTTATTTGTGTGGTTTGCTTCAGTGAGGCGGTTTGCAAAGGTGGATTCTGTAGTGGAGTGTAGTGCCTTTGTGTGTTCCAATGTATCTTTGTTTGAAGCTATGTCCTATCTGGCCTATGTAGAACTTGTTGCAAACTGAGCAATTTAGTTTGTAAACACCAGGTAGATTGAATTTGTTTTGTGCTTTATGTGTGTGTTTTGATAGTGTGTGTTCTGTTTTGTTTGTAGTTTTGTATGCGATTCTGTATCCTGATTTTTTGAATTTGTGGGCTATTTTTTCAGTTTGTTTGTTGATGTATGTTAGTATTATGAATTTATCTCCTGTATAGTATTAGAATGTCATCAACGTCAGCAGACACTCACATAAAATACTATATTGGCACATATACGTTGATGACATTCTAATACTATACAGGGGAAACAAAAGACAATGTGAACAGTTACTAACTCACATAAACAAAATACATAAAAACATAACTTTTACTGCCGAATATGAACACAACAATAGTATAAACTTCTTAGACCTCTCCATCACAAAACTTGAACACAGGCACAAATTCAGTATACACAGAAAGCCAACTACAACTGACACACTAATACACAACTCCTCTAATCACCCAATACAACACAAACTAGCTGCCTTCAGAACCATGATACACAGACTTAACAAAATCCCCCTAGATGAAAAAGACTACAAAGACAAACTAAACACGATAAAATATTTAGCAGAATCCAACGGATATGACAGAACAATAGTTAATAAACTCCTACACAAAACACAAAACAAACAACAGACAAAGACAGAAAACAACAAATTCATAACACTAACATACATCAACAAACAAACTGAAAAAATAGCCCACAAATTCAAAAAAGCAGGATACAGAATCGCATACAAAACTACAAACAAAACGGAACACACACTATCAAAACACACACATAAAGCACAAAACAAATTCGATCTACATGGTGTTTACAAACTAAATTGCTTAGATTGCAACAAATTCTACACAGGCCAGATAGGACATAGCTTCAAACAAAGATACATTGAACACACAAAGGCACTCCACTCCACTACAGAATCCACCTTTGCAAAACACCTCATTGAAGCAAACCACACATACAAAAACATCGACAATAACATGAACATTCTATACGTACACACAAAAGGCCGAAAACCAGACACTCTAGAACAATTGGAAATATACAAACACACAAAAACAAATAAAAAAAGGTAAAACTTTTATGCTTTTTTACCCATAAAAAGTTTTGTGTTCCAAGTCGGTAGTGAATATATATTCCTTTTTATTGGTCAGTCGTTTCGGTTAAATGATATTTCGGTTAAAAGTGTTTCGGTTAATGGAGGTTCTACTGTAGGTTGAAAATTGAGAAAAGGTTTCACAATTCTTTATGCCAATAGTCTCGAGTGTAAAACAATGCAGGGCAGCTAAATTGACTTTTGTAATTCTGTTACACGTTTTTAAACAGAATCAGATGAAACTGGTAATAGTTGAAATACCGTTCTTTGTTTCATCATCTTTATCACTATGTCTGGTACAATATTTATTGAAATAAATAACTCACATTATAAATTTAAAGGTTTGGTGATGTTTGAATGTTTTATCCTAAAACAAAGTTTCTAGATGGCAGAATTAGTATTAGTCCGATTTTATAGTTAGAAGTGTTAAAATAAGAAAGATTTTATTTGTTTTAGGTATGGAATACGTAATATGTACCAAGCTGCCAAAGCTGGGGATGCTGAAAAAATGATTTATATGTTAGGTGAGTGAAACTGTTTTGAAAATTTAGCTGTCCATTTAAATAATGTACAGGTTTTTTTCATAACTTTATTTTGTATTAAAAGATTGTATCAAAAGACCCAAAGCCAGATACAGGCTAGTGAAATGAGACTTTACGATCAGTACTAGAAGTATCACGGAGGGACCGGCTAAGAAATGATGATATAAGGAACATTCTTGTGATATACAACCTAAACGAAAGGATAAGGCAGTACAGATAGGATTGGACAGACCATGTTGAAATAATGCATAAGAACAAGATACCAAAACAAATTTTGGCTTATAATCTGAAAGGACGGCGGAATATTGGAAGACCAAAGAAGAGATGGTCAGACCAAGGAGTGCGCAACGGATTGTATGGTCTACAGCCTGAAGAAGAAGAAGAAGAAGATTACATCATAAAGATACATTAATTTTTTATTAAGATGATTGTCCAGACTCATTATGTTTCGTTTTAAAATTACAGTTTTTTAAATTAAAAATTAACATGAAGTGTAATAGTAGATATTTGCTCTATAAGATGTACTTTTTGAACATGAAAAAATTATGGCTAGCTGTTTAATCAGATAATCATATCAATTTTGCAGCGTCGGGGTTGAATCCGAATCACATTTTTAGAGAATGGGGCATGGGATCTGCGTTACACGCCGCTAGTAGTTGTGGACATTTGGCCGTTGTTCATCTGTTGGTGCAAGCAGGTGCAAATACCGACATACTGGATAGAGAACAGAATACTCCTCTCATGTTGGCGGCAAGCAGCAGTCACAATCAGATAGTGAAATACCTCGTTAAAGCTGGAGCTAGTGTTACTTTTAAGGTTAGTTGATTCGAGTGAAATAGGTATGATGTGTTTGTCATTTTTATTAGTTTTTGAAGTATTTTGTAGCTACTGTATTCAGTATTAGAAAATTTATCATTTTAATTAACATATTGTATAATATAAAATGCATGTATGTGATATTGCAACTTTTTTTGTTAATATTGTGCTTGTTTTTTATAATGCTTAAGGGTTTATCATTTTAAATTGTTAATATAAAATATTTAAAACAAAGTTAAATTATTTTCATAACTTAACAATACTTAGCATAAGCCGAAGTTCTCATAACAAAGTTAAATTATTTAAAAAAAAAAGTAAAAACTTTGTTGTTGAGTAAAGATAGTATTGATGATTTAATTAAATTATAAATGTAAATGTAATTAAATTAAATCCAGATGGGATAAGCTGGAGTTCAGATATTTACTAATAAGAATTTTGGAGTCATTTCTGTATTACTTGTTGTAGTTCTTTTGTTGTTTGCTGAATTATAAAATTGGGATTGAGTGTTAGGGGAAGCACCTTTATGTTTGTATCATTGAGAATTCTATTTTATTAGTTGTATGATTTTTATATTGTACTAAATTTAATACTACCACATTGCTACTGGGCATATTGTTGTTTTCGTATGATGCTGACTCACCAACCACCATATATTGGAGTAGGTGGCTGATGTAATTCTATTGAAATTATAATAAAAGTGTGCAAATTTTTTATGTAACTAAAAAATTATCTATCTATCCGTCTGTCTATTTATTTTTAGGATAAACAATATCAGAAACTTGATGACAGTAACTGATTTCTCCTATTTTTGTTTTTTGGAAATTTATTTTTAATTTGCATTACAAAGGCAATTTTGAACAATGTAGGATAAGAATGATAGAACATAGAACTTATTTTGTTTAAGTTTCTTGGTGTAATTTTGTATTTCATTGAAAAAAATGTGTATTTATGCAGGGTGGTGACGGTATGACGGCATTACATTTGGCAGCAAAATCAGGGAATGTTGAAGCATGTTATTATCTAGTGTCAAATCCTAACACACCTCATTCATATATAGACACTGTAGATGATGGAAGATGGACTCCACTAGTCTGGGCTGCTGAGCACTGTCATACTGAAGTTGTCAGGTAAATTTTAATTGTTACTAGTGAGAGTCCTGTCTTCCACACTATGGGTTCTGTGTACTGTTAGTTAAAAGTTCTGTATTCACTTTTCTAAACGTTGTTTTAATATATAGAGGATATTTGGCCATCTGCACTTACAGAACTACTGAAGAAATCACCAGACTAACAACTATATCGTTTGTAGTACAAAGGAACTATTTCCAAAATACTAAACATACACACGCACTCACATATTTTCACTCTAAATCACTTTCTGTATGTGTTCTTTCAGCATATGATAGATTTTACGTCTATTTGGAAACTGACTGCAACATTTTGCACGTATTACATTTTTTATTAGAAAAACTGTTCAAGTGTATGGAAAACATGGAAGCACGCATATTGGAAGTGAGCGCCTACACACATACCACTAAGGCCACCCAACAACTGAAGTGCTTTATGAATGGAATGGAGCCAGATGTTTGGAATTTTGCTGCTAACTTGACTAATACAATTACTGTACTAGGTTGATCAAATATAAACGAGACCTTTTGAGAAACTTTGTATTGGATTAATATATGTGAAAACAAATACAAAACTATTTTCTACATAGCTTCCACTATTGTCTACACATTTTTTTCATTGCACTGGCAGTTTTTTTATTCCTTCTTCATAAAAACTTGTTGGACGTGTTAGTAGCCAAACGCACACGATGTCTTGCACCTCTTTTTCGCTGGAAAATTTTTTCCCACCCAAGTCGTTTTTGAGGGGTCCAAACAAATGATAGTTACATGGCGACAAGTCTGGACTGTAGGGGGGATGATCCAAAGCTGTCCAGTGCAGTTCTTCCAATTTTGCTTGCGTAGCAGCAGCAGTGTGGGGCATGGCGTTATCGTGAAGAATCAAGACGCTGCGGATCGGAATCTTGCGTCTTTTGGACCCATAGGCCTCTCTAACCTTACCCAAGAGTTCAGAGTAGTATGCAGCATTTATTGTTCTTTGTTCAAGTAGAAAATCGACATACACAACGCCTTTAGCATCCCAAAAGACGGTCATGAGAACCTTGCCAGCAGACAAACGTGTTTTCGCCTTCATTGGATTTGCTTCACCTTGTGCACGCCACTCCATACTCGACCTCTTGGTTTCAGGAGTATAGTGGAGCCTTCGAACGTGTATCATTGCTGAACTGTGCACACAATCTGCACAAAATTTCAGCTGGTTTAACACCTTCACACACTAAAAACTTAATTATTACATGCTGCGCAATGGACACATGCACATCCTGTTCACTTATTGTGACAAGAATGAAACAAACGACTTTTCAAACAACCGTATAGCGCTGGGCATATCTAGGCACTGCTACCAACGCTTACTGTTGCCAACATCAATGAGCGTTAAAATATCTCGTGCCAGTTTCAAAAGTCTCGTTTATATTTGATCGACTCTCGTATGTAACAATAAATGCAGCTTTCTTAACTCTTTCTTTGAACCATTTCTTTTCTTTACAAATAATTTTTGCTCCCTGCCATAAAACTTTGTGTTGTGCCTCACACACAGGCTCAGCCCTCCACACTTTTTGATCAAGGTTGACTGAGCTATTGGGCTAGTATTAAGATTACACTAACCACTTAGAACATGTTAGACAAAATACATAGTCATAGGACAAGAAGCCAGAGAAGGAGAGCGCGTCCAAATTGGCATCTATTCCTTCGAAAAAGTCAACAACTTTGTTTATTTAGGATGTCAAGTTAACTCCAGTGGGGAAACAACAGAAGAAATAAAGCGAAGAATCACCTCAGCTAATAGGTGCCTCTTTGGTATCAGACCCCTGTTCCAGAGCAGAATAATTGCCAGGAGCATCAAGCTGCTTCTGTAAAAACACTGATCTGCCCAGTTCTCACCTATGGTTCTGAGACTTGGACCATTTCTAGAAAGTCTGAGTCAAGCCTGCTGGTTCATGGACGCAAAATCCTCCGCAGCGTTTTTGGTCCAATATGTGTGGAAGGTAAATGGAGGAAATGGACCAACCAAGAACTGTACACTCTTTTGAACGAAGCAGATATTGTGAAAGTTATAAAACTTTGTAGACTCAGGTGGGCTGGACATGTGATCAGAATGGGGAAGAATGAAATACCCAGAAAGTCACTCGCAGAACAGAACTATGGTACCAGGAGAGTTGGTAGACCCAAACTACATTGGGAAGACGGTGTGAATTATGATGTGCGCCATATTCTTGGAACCCGGAACTGGAGAGCAGCTGCACTTGACCAGGACAACTGGCGGAGGCTGTTAAAGGAGGCCTTGACACAATAATCAGTTGTTGCGGTGCTGAAGAAGAAGGAGATGACTTAGAACATGTTGTTTCGTGGAATATGAATGTATTGTGTATTTCATGTTACTTTTAATATAAATGTGTGTCAAATGTTAAATACATAAAAAATAAGTAGAGGCTAGCTTAATGTTAAAGTTGAACCATGTAAGCATTCATTCACTATGTCTTGAGTTGTTAAGTTATGTAATGAAACAAAATGTTACAAAATAATAGTGAAATCCGATCCAGAGAAGAAACAAGAAATAATAATTGAAAGCAAATTAAAGGAAAACTATTTGGTTTGACTTATATAATATTATCCAGAAACCCAGAAATAACCCAGTAGAATAGGGCAGTAAACAGAAAAAAGTGAAATAAATAAACCTAGTAGGCCTAATCAACTTACCCTGAATAATAATCCAAACCCAATAAAGAGTACCTAATCCATATAATAAACTTGTATTAATTATAATCATATAGGCCTATAATCAAGGAAAGGAAAAGGGACACAAACCTTTAAAGTAATGAGTGTGATCATAAGAAATAGCGACACAGACTACCGTTAAACAGTGTAATTATTTTTGATGGAAGTGTTTTGTTATTATTAGATAGAATTTTAGTTTATCATACAGACAATAGTTTAGCAGTATAAATAAACTAAAACTGTCAAAAACAATTATTATTATTAAAAGTTTTGTTATATGTTATAAGATTTTATGTCCCCAGTTAATTTATGTAAATATATTTATCTCAGGTAGTCAAAGTAGAAATTACAATAAACCATAAAAATTGTTCCACCACATATCATAGAAATTCAAATTAATAAGGTTTTACAGTTATAAACTGAGGCATGTTTAGTATCAAATTGTTTATAATTATCTAATTATTAATTGTATAAACATTGCATATATAATTAGAGTATAATAATAAAATTATTTATTAAAGGTAATTTATAAAATATAAAGTAGGTAATGGGTGTTGATCCTATAACATTTAACCTGTACATAAATGACCAATCAAAATTTAAGAAATTTGTATGAGTTCTATGACCAAAAAAGAAGAAATAACACTTAATTGTTAATTGTGATGGAAAGCAGTTGAATAGTGCGTGTCTAGAGGTAATTAAAAGTATATAAAAATAGATGACCCGTGTGTGAAAGAAGATCTGAAGGACCATCATCGAAGATAATAATCCTTCCACTACAATTTTCATGAACAAATAATACACACAATCAAGAAAAATATTCAGAATAAACCAGGAACCCTTCAGCAATATCGTCTAGATGTGTAAAGTATAATTTGACAATATTTTTTTTTCAACAAGGAACAACCACTAGACAATATAACAATTTACACTAACACTAATCACTAGTCAACATTTTAAAGTGCAACCAAATTCAATATATAAGCTAACAGTGATTACAAGGAAAACATTTATTGTACACTAATAAACTACATTATTTTCTGAGACGGACAAATTGAATATCGTCAAACTTGTATGTAACTTAATATATAATTTGTGTAAATTTTTAGATTATAAGTAATATATTGTTTGTAAAGGTACTCTCTATTATTAATCAACATGCAAAGGAACTTTTCGTAGCAGCCACAAGAATTCCCACGAAATATATTAAAATTATTTAATTATAAATCCTGAGATAAATATCGACCCTGTGACAACCTTATGTATCGAATGGAATTTTCCAATAATTTGAATTTATGTTACACAGATTAAATCATTATGTTATTAAATCATATCCATGAGTTATTATTCCATTAAGATAGTGTTCTAAATTGGCGCACCAACTAGTGAGGCTGAAATTAGGGAATATTAAGTGAAGAAATTGAATTAAGCAAATTAATTTCCTAATTTTTAGCTGGCGACTGCTATAAGTTCCAAGAAATTGTAAAGATGCGTAAGAGGGCTACGTCATTGAAACGGACGAAGGAGGCAGAGAAGGAAGTCAGGATGGAAGAGAAAGAAGTAACATCGGTGGAGGATGTGGAGACGGTAGCAAGAAAGGAAGATAGGGGAGACCCGAATCTTATAAAATTAATGGAATTAATGAATAGTATGAGTGAGAAAATGGACAGAAATAAGGAAGAAACGAATGACAATTTTAAGAAGCAGAAGGAAGAATTCACTGAAAACTCAAGGAAACAAAATGAAATTTTGAGTCAAAACTTATTAAAACAAATGGAGGAAAAATTCGATAACATCAAGGAAGATAACAGACAAACGAAGGAAGATTTGAAGAGCATTAAGGAAGATCACAGACAAACAAATGAAAAAATTGATAGTATCAAGGAAGATCACAGACAAACAAATGAGAAAATGAGTGAAAATTTAATAAAACAGATGGAGGAGAGATTTGACCAAAACAGAGAAGACACTAACGAGAATTTACAACGGATAAATGAGAAAATCGACAGTATTAAAGAAAGTACTAACGAAACCTTAAGGCAAACTATAAGTGACAATAATAACCAAATGAAGGAAGAGTTCAGACAAATCAATGAAGAGAATTTAAGAAGAATTAATGATAGAATTGAACAAGTCAATGATACAATTAACCAGAAGATGGACAAAATCGATGAGGAAAGGAAGCAAGAAATAGCTGACACTAATGAGAGATTGAGAAAAGCTAACGAAACCATCATACAAAATAAAGCAGTGATAAATACTAGAATAGACCAGCTCCAAGAAAATAGTCGTATTCAAATAGAAGGAATACAAAAGGAACAAGAAAATTTAGTGAATTTACAGAAACAAACCGGAGAAAGGTGTGACAATATTAACACTACGGTGAATAATTTAACTGGTCAGGTACGCCAAAATCAAGAAGAAATTGAGTTAATTAGAACCAGACCACATAATATTACTCATGTTTCCACAAATGAAACCAGAGAAGGAATTAATTTCAAAAATTATCGCAGAAACCCCATGGAATTCCTGGCCAGAATTGAGGAACATTTTAATAAACATCGAATAACTATCTGGGGCTCGATTAGAGAGATGTTGGATGAGCATTTTAGGGAGATTACGGACAACTGGTGGACAGCAACCAGGAATGAGATAGTGGACTACGCTCAATTTAAAAAACTGTTTAAAGAAAAATACTGGTCCGAAGCTATACAAAATATTATAAGGGACAACATTTATCAGGGAAGATATGATGGAAATAGAGGTACATCTCCAACTACTTACTTCTGGGGAAAGGTATGTTTGGCGAGACACCTAGAGCCAAGAATACCAGAAGAATCCCTAGTAACTAAAATGGCATACCATTGTGACACAGGAATTGCCAGAGCACACCTGGGAAGCCAGATTAAAACGGTCCACGCAATGGCTGACTTATTAGAAAATTATGAACACGAGGGTTACTACAAAAGAAGCAGACAACGAACTGATCAGTGCGGTTCAAAAAATAATAACCATGGTATGAATCATAATCAATATAATAACATGAATAACCGGAATAGTTATGTCAACGATCGTAATTACAACCAAAATTTTACCCCAAATAATAACCAACCAGCAAACTTCAATCGAAACCCAATTAACAATAATGATAACAACAGGCCCAATCAAAATTACCATCCGGGTAATAGAAACAATAATAATTATAATAACTACCGAACAAACCAAAATTATAATAATTTTAGGAGTAACTCAGGAGTTAATAACAATAATAATCAGGGTAATTATAATAATAATCGTTCGTACCGACCCCGAATGAATTACATCAGTGCCGAAGAAGGGGATTACTGGAGATACCATCAACCTCGGAGGAACAGTTTTAATAACAGTTATGATCAAAGAGGAAATCCCAGAGGGATGAGTCACCATTATAACCGAGTCAGAAGTAGAAGCCAGGAGGACTTCCGAGAATCAAGGGGAAGTGAACAATTAGACAACCGAGAGGTTGAACAACCAGGAACCAGCACACCAGTCCAGGCAAATCAACAGTCATGCCCGGAAAATAATCATGATAGCCTTAATTTAAACGGAGTGAGGCAGTAATAAACCCTCGCGACCCCTTACTGCTACTAACTACTGGGTACAATAACCACCAAATTCAAAAATATAGTAATAACAAATTACTACCAACTAATTATGAAAAGCTAATTATGGAAAATAAAAGAATTTTGAAGTATAACAACAACCAAAGTTTAAGGACGGACAGTCAAAATCTTACTATTATTTACAATTATTATTTGAAAAATCTTTGAGAAGAACTGTTGGAGGAAACGGTGACAAGTAGAATCAACCAGCATAATGAAATTTTATACATAACCGCTCAAATTGAAGGAATTCCTACACGAATAATGATAGATACTGGTGCAAATGTATCACTTATTAACGACACTGAACTGGAGAGAATACAGAAACAAAGTAAAAATATAATACCTACCTTACCTGTCAATAATGTTATTTTAATAGGTGCCACTGGGCGTCAAAATAAAACAGTGAGAAAACAAGTGTCATTGGAAATAGAAAGCAAAGGTGTTACAATTAATATTATATGTTTGGTCGCAATCGGCCTACCATTCGAATTATTAATCGGATGCGATATGCTGAGGAAATACTCAGCCATTATTGATTTGAGCAAGGAGAAGGTGTCCTTGAACTCAGAAGGTGTTATGTGGACGGCAGAGTTAATAGGAAGCGATGGTGCCCCTCTGAACCGTACCCATCACCAAGTTAGGGAATTAAATTTTTTAAATAATGACACCCAATGCAGAAAAATAATCTATAATATGACAAATGAAGACCTGTGGAACAGTAAATTACAGGAGATAAGAGAGTTTAGACACCAAGGCACAAATAATTTGACAGTAAAACAAGTAGAAGATCTCATTATAATATATAAGAAGTATAAACATGTATTTTCAGAAAACCCAGGAAAAGTAAAAAACTATCAGTGTAGAATACAATTTAAAGAACCAGCAGAATGTCACAAATGAAACATAAGTAATTATGTCCTCACACCTAATGAAGTGTTCAGAAATAATTACTTCTGAAGGGAGGCAATTTGTAATGAAACAAAATGTTACAAAATAATAGTGAAATCCGATCCAGAGAAGAAACAAGAAATAATAATTGAAAGCAAATTAAAGGAAAACTATTTGGTTTGACTTATATAATATTATCCAGAAACCCACAAATAACCCAGTAGAATAGGGCAGTAAACAGAAAAAAGTGAAATAAATAAATCTAGTAGGCCTAATCAACTTACCCTGAATAATAATCCAAACCCAATAAAGAGTACCTAATCCATATAATAAAATTGTATTAATTATAATCATATAGGCCTATAATCAAGGAAAGGAAAAGGGACACAAACCTTTAAAGTAATGAGTGTGATCATAAGAAATAGCGACACAGACTACCGTTAAACAGTGTAATTATTTTTGATGGAAGTGTTTTGTTATTATTAGATAGAATTTTAGTTTATCATACAGACAATAGTTTAGCAGTATAAATAAACTAAAACTGTCAAAAACAATTATTATTATTAAAAGTTTTGTTATATGTTATAAGATTTTATGTCACCAGTTAATTTATGTAAATATATTTATCTCAGGCAGTCAAAGTAGAAATTACAATAAACCATAAAAATTGTTCCACCACATATCATAGAAATTCAAATTAATAAGGTTTTACAGTTATAAACTGAGGCATGTTTAGTATCAAATTGTTTATAATTATCTAATTATTAATTGTATAAACATTGCATATATAATTAGAGTATAATAATAAAATTATTTATTAAAGGTAATTTATAAAATATAAAGTAGGTAATGGGTGTTGATCCTATAACATTTAACCTGTACATAAATGACCAATCAAAATTTAAGAAATTTGTATGAGTTCTATGACCAAAAAAGAAGAAATAACACTTAATTGTTAATTGTGATGGAAAGCAGTTGAATAGTGCGTGTCTAGAGGTAATTAAAAGTATATAAAAATAGATGACCCGTGTGTGAAGGAAGATCTGAAGGACCATCATCGAAGATAATAATCCTTCCACTACAATTTTCATGAACAAATAATACACACAATCAAGAAAAATATTCAGAATAAACCAGGAACCCTTCAGCAATATCGTCTAGATGTGTAAAGTATAATTTGACAATATTTTTTTTTCAACAAGGAACAACCACTAGACAATATAACAATTTACACTAACACTAATCACTAGTCAACATTTTAAAGTGCAACCAAATTCAATATATAAGCTAACAGTGATTACAAGGAAAACATTTATTGTACACTAATAAACTACATTATTTTCTGAGACGGACAAATTGAATATCGTCAAACTTGTATGTAACTTAATATATAATTTGTGTAAATTTTTAGATTATAAGTAATATATTGTTTGTAAAGGTACTCTCTATTATTAATCAACATGCAAAGGAACTTTTCGTAGCAGCCACAAGAATTCCCACGAAATATATTAAAATTATTTAATTATAAATCCTGAGATAAATATCGACCCTGTGACAACCTTATGTATCGAATGGAATTTTCCAATAATTTGAATTTATGTTACACAGATTAAATCATTATGTTATTAAATCATATCCATGAGTTATTATTCCATTAAGATAGTGTTATAGTTATAACAGGTGATTTTAGCTTAAGATTGAGTCAACCAAATACCCGCCACTGTCACTGCCACCGCTACTACCATTGTCCTCTGATATCCAAACCAGGAGATTTTCAGTAAAGTGTGAGTTGAAAAGTTTGTGGCTATATATTCTTCTTGTATAGTGTCACAGTTCAGAGTCGAACCTTAGCCTCCATAATCATCCACCTCCATTTTTCCCTGCCCTTGGCGATCGATGTTCATCGTTTTATTTTAAGTAAAGTATCAGCATCCCTCACCACTGCCTCAATCCAGCGATGCTTGGGTCTTCCGACAGGCCTTCTACCCTCAATTTGACTAAACAGTACCTTCTTAGGTATTCAGTTGCCTTCCATCCTACGATGTGTCCTGCCCATTGCAATCTATACAGTCGGATGGTGGTGGCCAGATCATTGTCTTTATATAGCTTGTATAGTTCCTCAATGTGACGCATTCTCCATATCCCATTGACTTGGATTGGTGCATATATTCTCCATGGCTATATAATACATTTTGTAAATATTGAGTTCCTACCTTACATCTTTAGGTAGTAAAGCATAGCAGGAAAATGTAGTCTGGTATGTGAAAACAATAGTTTAATTCAGCAATCTAATAATAATTTCAGGTTCTTGTTGGAGAGGAGAGCTGATCCATTGGTGAGAGACGCTGAACAGAATATTGCCCTCCATTGGGCAGCACTGGCAGGCAGTGTGGACATAGCTGAGGCTCTCCTTAATTATGGATCTGATGTGAACTCAACTAATGCCCATGGTGACACGCCATTGTAGGTGTATTTGGTATATTTGATTTCTTTATACTTTTATTATTTTATATGGGTATTTGCTCAGTTTTTCTTGTATATATTTTTTATATTATTATTATTATTAATATTATTATTATAACACACAACTTTTTGTAAAAGAATATATTTTTGTATTATTTTGTGAGTATTGTGTGTGTGTGTGTGTGTGTGTGTGTGTGTGTTAATTACATTGATGAAAGTTAGTAAGTGCAAAAAGTGAATAAAATATAGTGAATTATAACCATGAATATGTAGTGTTCTACTGAATCTAGTAGTTTACATAAGGTACACAAGCACAGTTTATTGTTGACATGGCTGTGCTGTTTTCAGACACATTGCAGCAAGACAGAATGCATATGAGTGTGTGGTATTGCTTCTGGCAAGAGGGGCACGCGTGGATTCGCACAACAGAGCTGGTTTTATGCCATTAGACTGCTGTATAGTTGCTCCAAGCGATACGTATACGGCAATAAAATTGAACGTTGAACTGAGGGCATTAACTTTGAGTTTGAACAAACGGGCTAATCGCATTCTCACAAAGTAAGTACGAGAGGTTACATTATGGTAGCTTATTAATAGTTACATTAGAATTGGTATTTATTGTAATGCGAATTTATGAAATAATGACCTGTTTTTTTTTGTCTACAGCGATATTGTTCTGTTAAAAAGAGAATTAACCTCCAATTTGGAAGTTTCCTTAGTATCTTATGTATCCTACACCTCATTTTGTTTAGCATCATACTGTTGTAACCCCTCTTTCCTTTTATGTCTTTTTTATGAGTATAAAAACAACTTATTTTATTTTAATATTTTTTTTTTTGAAAGAGAAGCCACAAGTCAATTAGGACTAGGCTGGAGCCTAGAGAAGCAAAATTTGTACCGGGTCCAGTATGACGGGACTTGCAATGAAACTCCGCTGTAATAGACCAATAACAATTTTATTTTATGCCCAGATTTAACAGTACTAAATTAGAACAGCATGTATGCATAATAACAAGTATGTATAAATATAAGGCATAACAAGTGTGTATAAATATAAGCACAACAAGTGTATATCAAATCAATGAATACATGTATATATAATTATAAAATTCTCTCCCATCTCGTGGCTAGCTAGACACGGACAAACATAACAACACACACAGAACATAAGGTACACAAACTCACTATTACACTAATTCTAACACAATGCCCCTGAAATGCACCAGCCTTGCAGGCAGTGTAACCGCAATACTCAGAACCAGCTGTGATAAAATATTCATGGCCGAATTGCATAAAGGCCAAAACCCCAGAAAAGGATGAGGAAACTCATAACTCATAAATAAAACCGGACCGCCCATTTGCATAGCATACTACTGATCAAACCCATCATGAGTGTATGAACCTTAAGTTCCTTTCACAGTATTAAATAAAATTGACAGAACTACATCACCTGATTTCAAACAGTGATTATAGAATTCTAAACGGTTATTTTACTTCACAAATTCCGAAGGAATCAAAAATCCTTAGGTACTTTACAATCAGAAATTCATCACTCGAGGCTTTACAATTTCAGAAAATTTTGACAATATATGTTTTACCAAAAATAATGTGTACATGTTTTATAGTTAAAGAAAATTAAACGGCAGATACTACCAGTGAAAGTCAATCAATATGTGTTTTGCCAGTTAAGAAAAACAATCAGTATAGCCCTTGTGCAAGGAGCAAAATCAACTAATATATATTCCAGAAAAATAGCAATTGTTTCTATTAACCCCGAATGACTATATAAAAATAATTAAAAGAAAAGAAATACAATAAGGTGGTTGTGCTCTAGCATCTGTGGGAGCGCGCCCGCATGTAGTTGACAAAATTTGACCGGCCTCCAACCTGTCTGAGGTTGCACCAGCATGTGTCAGAGAAAAACAAAGTCCCCTTTTTAAACCCCAGAAAACGTCCCCAAAAAAAAACAGGATAACCCCCAGCCCTTAAATGTGAAACCCATAGTGAAGTTAAAATATATGTGTCTCTGTTCCAGCCGGAACAGAGATACTAACCTGTTCAATACATCTTGTAAAACTAAAATGACAATGATGAGCAAACTGTACAATGTGCAAGTGTGAAAAATATCTCTGGCACGCTCCCCCAGTGCAGCACCCACTTACAGGCCGTGCACTTAGCGTTATGTAATTACATTATATAAAAGTGTACTTGAATTTAACTAGTAAAGTTCGGAGTCATGAACAGCGGCTTCCCATTCTAGCAGAGAGTCTGCACACGTGGGCCCATGGATGTAATGATATTTGATAAGAAAATAATAGAGTGCATATCACCTTATCACAGCAGGCAAGTGTAACACTGAGAACTAGTCACCATCTCCCTCCTTCGACAGGATCTTGTTCATGGTTCACAGCTTAGGCAGATGTACGGCCATCAGCAAGCCAGGAATCCGGCTTAGTTCAAGAACCCTATTCATTCAAATAAATTAGAGAACTGTTCACTAAAAATGTATACCCGAGTTGAGGTAATTAACCTCCAAACGGGCCGCCAACTAACTCTCAATAAAAGCACAATATTTATTAATAAAGTTTTGCAACCAGCTGAAAGAGCAGAGAAATCAGCCATGGAATAAATACATTTGAATAATGAACAGACTTTATTAAACGTGGCGTAATATAAAATCATCAGCCGCAGATCTACATGCTTCGACAGAAATTTGCAGGTTAAACGGCCACGTGGTGAGCGATAATCATTATTTGACCCAAAAAAATTTAACTGCAAGGCACTCACAGCATTAAGAATGTTTTAACATTAATAAAATTTCATCTAGGGAAGTTTTCACAAATAATTCTGTACTGTTAAGCTAATTAACAAACTCTCCGACAGTTTACTGCATGCACAGACACAGTTCACGACCTGACTGCGCACTAAGTTTTTAGTCATTAATTTTTAATGTTGTACACTTTTACCATGACAATGACACTTGAAAAACTTCACACACTATTACAGTAATAACAAAAGGAGAATGGGCTCTATACTGAGCATTAAGTAAATCAGTGAATAATGAGTTTCTCTTAATATAAAACTTGTCGGGCCGCACACACATAAGTACGTATTTTATGCGGTTGCATATTGTTATTAATTATCCCCATATATATATATATATATAATTATTTATAAAGACCAAATAATGAAATACTTACCGGGAGTCAATTTACGCTTTACCAAGCCATGGAGACGGATACAAAACTACGTCGTAAGGTTCGAAGAGAGAGAGACGGTTAATTCTCTGAGGCAGGCAGAGCGTAGACTACTGCAGTACCCGACAAAGCAAGACGACCCCAACCATTAGCTGCGCGCGCAACCGTCGCTTTATCTCTTGGTGCAAGGGTCGCCTAAGCATACTCACGTTCGCGTTATACTACACTTAAAAAAACTTTAACTAAACTCTACGAGAGCCGGATTCACACCGGCACACTGTTGCGATGGTCTCGTGAATTGTCGTATTGTACAGTGGAAACAAAATGCAGACACGACTGAAGTCGCTAATTATACCAGCTTTAATTAGTCACAAATAACAATTTGAAACTAATAAATGTATTTTCATACAGTAATTTAAGTTAAAATTGTACTCAGGCAATAATGTCACCATACTACTGTACCGCACTAATTAACATGATAATCTCTTTCCACTAATCTGCAACAATCACTTGATCTGCGTTCCACAATATCGCCAGGTGGAAGTGACATCTAAGCCAGCCGATGCTGGTTACATAGGATCCTGGAGAGGTTCTCCAGAATAATATTCCATATTTCTGGTGGCAAATGCCAACATAATTTGCATAGTTACAAGAGCTCAAACAGACTGGAGCCTGTTGTGTGAGTGCCCAGCCTTGATCGAGACGCTGCACCTGCTCAGCTAGGTGAGAAACGTGTAGACTGACACTCTTGAGACTCTCGAAAGTCGAGAGCATTATGTAAAGTCATAGCAATACATACTATCTCATATGTTAGAAAAGAATTAGGCAAGGTGATCTATCCATAAGAGTCATTAAAGGCATTGAACAAACACACGAGTTCACTTTGGGGCTGCAGTAGGCAGCCAGTCAGAAAAGTTACAGAACGCAATAAACTCAGATCAGTTTCCCCATAATAACAGGCTGTAACATGTAAAAAATTTCAAAGGCTTTAACAAGCTACGAGGGCTATTCGGAAAGTAACCTCTGTTGCCGCGTAGTGAGAGAAGTAATGGGGGGAAGTGGCGTGATTCCTGTCCGGACAGGGATAGTAGCTCAGTACGCTTCCAGCTGTGTAGTGGGAGGATTGCGCTGCCGTTCTTTCACTCGTTATAGCCTGCAGTAGAAAACCCCGCCAAATGCGAAGTGCGTGCTGTGATAAGGGTTTCTGATGGCAAAAAACATTTCAGCGGCAGACATTCATCGTGAATTGTGTACTGTATACAGCCGAAACGTATGAGTGAAGGTGGTGGTGTGCGTCAGTGGGTTCGTTTGTTTAAAAGTGGAAGAGCAAACATTCATGATGAAGAAAGGAGTGGCAGGCCATTCGTAGTCAGTGATGAACTCATTCAGAAAAAGTTGGTGAAAACCGGCGGTTCACAATCTCTCAACTTTCTGAGACAAATTCAGAACAATTCGCGCAAATTTCTCGGACTGTTTTGTATAAGGTAGTCACAGAACAGTTAGCCTACTGGAAGTTCTGTGCTTGGTGGGTATCGAAAGTGCTTTCCGAAAACCACAAAACACAACGAATGGGCTCTGCCGTAGACTTTCTGTCGTGGTATGACGTGGAAGGAGAAATGTTTCTAAACAAAACTATGACTGTCAATGAGACTTGGGTGTCGTACATAAACACTGAGAGAAAACAACAGTCAATGGTGTGGGGTCATACCGTATCACCAAACAAAGCAAAGAAAGTAAGCCACTATTCAGGAAAGTTATGGAATGGAATACTGCTTGTGGAGTTCATGGAACGTGGAGCGACCATCAATTCTGGAGTCTTATTGTGAGACTTTAAAAAATTAAGAAGACCCATTCAGAACAAATGGTGAGGTCTGCTGACTTCTGGTGTCGTGTTTTCCACAACAACGCTCACCCTCATACCGCTCAGCAAACACAAGATCTGTTGCATCAGTTCAAATGGGATGTTTTTGATCATCCGCCATACCACCCTCGCAGTTTAGAGCTAGAAAGGATTATGTGTAATTTACTAATACTAAACTCTTAACTCTGCTTGATAGCGACTCTTAAAATTATCTCAGGGTATCCAAGAAATGATTATTAACACAATTAACTTGAATGACTGCTAATTTTAATGAACATCTTCATTAACATATTACAAGTTGCATACAATCTCAATGATTAACAATTATTGAAATTATACTTCTCATCAATTATCATTGAACCAATAGACCAATTGAATTGCCAATAGTAATAGAGTTACAAAAGATACATGAATTAATCTGAGTTTAATGTTCAATTTGGTTTACTTGTTAAGTTGAATTCCTTTTGGTTGGTGAATCCTTCCCTCGGAGTCTGCGATCTTGGAGGTTGTGTTGTCGGCGATTTGGATGATCCTGTTGTTGACACTCGATGACACTAACACTTGATTACTTCGGTTTCACTTTAATTACCGCTGTTCACACCTACTCACTGATTCAGCATGTAACTAGTGTATACTAATTAATTTTGACACCTTAGTAACTATGTTATTAAACTGAGTGCTCGCAATATCAACGATTCATCCCGAATACACTCCCACGTTCCGTAACTTCCGAATGCACGTGTTCGATTATCGATAGCGTACTATGAAGTTCGGTAATTAATACCAAGTTATATTATATTCATTGTAACAATTACTTTGATTTGGTATACTTCGTTCACTGTAATACCGGGTTTAATATTATTAAACGCACGACACGAATACTGTACTTATTACTTATCGCAAGTTTTAGTTATGAAATCGCAATGCGCGATAACGAGTCTGATAGTTGTAGTGTTTGCCGTAGGCTGACTGACAATTTTCCCAACTATGTTTTTTATACTCCCGCAAACGTTACCCATACTCAATATTTACAAATCGCGTTCCCATTGGTTTCAAGTACCACAATATTTGATTTCCTCCAACCCAACTAGCTAAATTCACCCACTTAAAAGTGACGCTTTCTCCCATTCGTCAAAAAACAGCGCGTAGCAAACTTATACCGTGAAAGTGAACATGACGCTACTTCGAGTTCTCTCTCTCACCCTCTCTTTCTAAATTCTAACGGTACTGTATTGTCTGAGCACTCAATTTTCCCTCGATTTCACTTAACTTTATGGCTTTTTTTTAATACAATACATTTTATGATTTTACACCCTGTACGTGACTTGCTGTATAGCTTTCGCACCGCCAGACTGGCGTCTCGCCAAGGGTATGTGTGCTTTGAAAAAACACCGCTAAGCCGGTTTCTAACTGTACATCAACTCACATTACTTGCATTTCTTATTCTAACACATTTAATAATCATGATTCTATATAAAACCAGCATAAAATTGGGTAGCATTCAATTTTTACGTTATAGCCATATAGTCCAGATTTGGCTCCCAATGATTTTCACCTGTTTATGTAGATGAAGAAGTGGCTTGGGTCCCAGCGCTTTGATGATGACCAAGAACTTCACGATAGTATGACAGGCTGGCTGTGATCTCAAGTGGCAGAATTTTATGAAGACGGGATTTTCAGACTGGTCAAACGCTATGATAAATGCTTAAATTTAAATGGCGATTATGTAGAAAAATATTGGAAAGGTGTAGTTTTAAGATGTATATAATAAAATTTATGTATCTACATCCGTGTTTTATTTATAGTCAAATGGAGGTTACTTTCCGAATAGCCCTCATATAATATTAAAAAATTATTATTAACATTATCAGTACTAAGTATAATTATTAACATATTTCGTTTGGATGCTTGTTGTCAGTGTAATACTGTTTTTGTCTGTTCAGCGATATAACACGTGGTCATGAAGCGAATCCAATACAGTGTGTAAACTCGCACGATGTTGAACCCGAACCACAAGACTTTGTGTACATAACAGAAAATTGTTTTACATCAAATATCAGTATAGACAGAACAATTACATCATTACAGGTACGTGTGTTGTTTCCAGAAGTAAAGCAACAAAAACATAGCATATAAGAAATGTAAGGCACTGGTTCGAAATTTTTCACTGCTACAAATAGCTTTGTCAGTCATAAATGCACTACAGTAAAATATCGGTATGGAGAACCATACATGACTTCCATGTTCTAAGATTTATATTGAAGATCATTTTCGAAATGAAATATTTCTATAGAAACTACATTCTACTTCTTGCTTCAGCCATAACCACAGTAGTGTGGTCACTAACGTATACTCCCTCACGTTAGCGCACTCTATTTTCACTGATGATGGCAGTCGATGACACTGCCAAAACGTCTGGTTTTACAGAAAACATTGGACCACAGCCAAACAGCCTGGGAAGGAATTTTAACCACAAACTACTTCTTTGTTGCCGGTAACGTAGTATACATATAAAAAATCCCCTCCCCCTTCAACTGCCCTTTTCATTTATAGATATTTCATCTTCCTTTCTACAGTGGATTATTATGACCTTCTTCTTAGGATACTTTGTTTATCAAAATTAAGTACTGTACTCTTATTAAAACATAAACCGTTGCAGGTAACTACCCCTTCCCCTTAACCGATCTTCAGCAAAGTCAATAAGCCTTCAGTTCTCTACAACTCGGGCACATATGGAAAAAATTATTTGATTCTGTTTGAATTTGTAGCAGTTACCGTTCGCCGTAGAAAAATTCCACACGCACGTGCGTACACACACACACACTTCGAAAAATGAATTTTCTTCATGTTTTGAGGGTAGTACAATCAGAATCAGCCCTTATCTCGAACACGATTTTTTCACCATCACCATAGTTCCTTTTCCGTATGGAATATGGAAGTAAAAAGGCTGCATATTAAAAAAAAAAAACTAAAGAAGTTTGGGTTATTTTGACAACATTTTTGAAGATCCCTGCACACATTAACTCAATGTTATTTTTGGTTATTCATTAACAAATGGGCACAAATTTTGTTGCAATTCGGGCCACTCCAAGTTTTTCTAACAAGAAACACCTCTCCACAATTCTATACTACAACACTTCATTTAAACGAAAAGTTTCAATTTCAGGATCTTTAGGTGCCACCTCATGTGTAAGTACATTTATTGCTAACAGAAAAACAGTGAAAGAGAATTATTCTTACACGTTAAAAACTGTGGAAAATATCTTGTGCCCTTTTCTTATAAAAATAAGCAAAAGGAAATCTTATTAAAAGATAATGACCATAAGATGAATAAAATGTCGGAAATGAACATGGAATGTGAATACACCAAAACTGCTAAGTGAGAGTGATTAATCCAAACATGTCGAATATCGAATCAGTGATGTGGGTGCATTGAAAATACCAAATGAAGTTAACAAATGTAGGCAAGCAGATAGTGTTAAACTTATAAAAGTAAGATTTGTTTGGCCTTAAATGTTAGTCATATTGTTATGTAATTTTGACCATATCTGAAACAAAGTGACAGGTTTACAAAGGTATTCATGATGAAAGTCAGGCAATAAGAGAGTATACACAAATGTGTGTGTGTGTGTGAAAGAGAGTATACACAAATGTGTGTGTGTGTGTGTGTGCATGTGTGTGTGTGTGTGCATGTGTGTGAAATAAATCAGGACACAGTGTTTATAGTTGAGTAGGAGTTAATTTGAATGTAAAAGTGTCTCGTAAAGTATAGTACACACTGTTAAATTATTTTTTGAAAGATTCGTTAATACTATAGCTTTACTTTTGAAATAAATATCGGTATGGAGAACAATACATTACTTTCATGTTCTAAGATTTATATTTAAAATCATTTTCAAAATGAAATATTTCCATACAAACTACTTCTTTGTACTTCTTTCTTCAGCCTTAACCACAGTACTGTGGTCACTAACGTACATCACCTCACGTTAGCAAACTTGATTTTCACTGATGATGGCAGTCGATGGTACTGGTGAAACGTCTGGTTTTGCAGGAGACATTGGACTATGGCCAAACAGCCAGGGAAGGAATTTTAACAACAAACTACTTCTTTGTTGCCGATAACGTAGTACACATATAAAAACCGGTATGGAGAACCATACACGACTTCCATGTCCTAAAATGTATATTTAAAATCATTTAAATATTAATTAAATAAGTGGATGCTTGAGTTCTGAAAAAGTTATGTATCAGCTAAAATGGTACCACCATGTCAGGTGGATTAAGACTATCCTCAACCTTCATGAGGAAGGACTGACTGTACTTTTGGATAAAATGTCTGTAGGCCGAACAAAGAGCTAGCTAAATGTAGCTGCGATCTGATTCCTGTAATGAAATTGGACTCTCGTTGCGAGGGGCCGAGGGATGTCTATAGTGTTATCAAAGTCTTTCCTGTCAATACTATACTAGTCATTTGTCTTTTTTAAAATCGAGTCTTGATTTCTTTCTTTCCATTTGTCTTCTGATTTCCTGAACGACTATTCTGTTCACCTGTATAATTTTAAATTTCTCAGCAAAACATTTCTTCCTTAATACGTTTGTGTCTCCTGTTTAACACCCACCATTCTGATCCATGTCATAATGCTATATTCCACACAGGCTAGTAAATAACTAGCCATCAGGAGGTCAAAACATTTTCAAGGAGGGGCAACAATTTTCCAAAGGAGAAAAATATTTATATATTTTTCATACATACACACATGCACATATTAGTTTATAATTCTCATATCATAATAGAAATAAGTACACAGATTGTATTAATTGCTGTAATACAACAACACTGCCCAGCGATCCACAGGAAGCAAATCGATGTCCACCTTTTCGGCTTGCATGCATTGTGTTGGTGTGGGTTTCGGCACTTTCCATTTAAACATGAATTTTGTGTGTGTGTGTCCTGCCGGCCTTTTTATTGCGGTAATTACAATAATAAAACTTTGGAAAAGTAAATATTACATAATTGAGATATGCTTGCCTGCCAAGAACGATATATTTTCATTCATATGTGATTTAAATTAAAATGAAAAATATAGAATTTTGTTAAAGTGAAATGAAATATTTCCATAGAAACTACTTCTTTGTTGTCAATAACATAGTACACATATAAAACTTATACAAATTTACCTCCTCCATCAACTACCATTTTAATTATTATAAAAATATTACCCCCTCCCCCTTCAACTACCCTTTTTATTTATAGATATTTCATCTACCTTTCTACAGTGGATTATTATGACCTTCTTTTCAGGATACTTTTTGTATCAAAATTAAGCACTTTTGTTAAAACGTAAAACGTTGCAGGTAAACTACCCTTTTCCCTTAACCAATCTTCACCAAAAACAATAGGCCTTGAGTCCTCAACAGTTCAGGGCTGTGCAAAAAATTATTTGATTCTGTTTGATTTTGCGGCTGTTATCGTTTGCCATAGAAATAATTCCACACACACACACGCGTGCGCGCGCACACACACACACACACACACACACACACACACACACACACACACACTTTTCAAAAAATGACTTTTTTCATGTTTTGATGGTAGTACAGGGTCCGGCAGAGAAACCTGACGGTTTTCTAAGTGAAATTATGACCAGAATAAATAGTTTATAAACAAAATTTTATTTTAGAATTAAAGTACATCTCAAAGCATTTTACTTACATTAATTACTTTGTGAAAATCACATTCTTTAGATGGTGTCCCTCATTTTCAACACATTCTTCGAGCCGTAACGGTAAACCGTGCATTACGCGCCGCAGAACTTCCGGAGAGATTGCCGCCACTTCTGTCCGAATATTCCACTTCAAATCCACGATTGTCCTTGGTTGGTTCTGGTACACCCTATTCTTGAGATACCCCCACAGAAAGTAATCGCAAGCGTTGAGGTCGGGGGATCTTGGAGGCTTCTGAACATCCCTTCGGTGTGAGATCACTTGGGCTCCAAACATCTCTCTCAATTTATTCAGGGAAGCCCTTGCAGTGTGAGCAGTTGCCCCATCCTGCTGGAACCATGTGGTTTCCAATGCAATACCATGTTGCCGTAACTCGGGTGCGAGAAATGTTATAAGCATGTGAACGTAACGTAACGTGAATTTACAGTCACTGAATTCCCCTCTTCGTCTTCAAAGAAGTAGGGGCCAATTATCCCGGAAGACGTTAACCCACACCACACAACAACCTTCTCACTGTGTAACGGTTGTTCAAACAGTTCTTGAGGATTCTGCGATGCCCAGTACCGGCAGTTCTGCGTATTGACATAACCACACAGATGGAAATTGGCCTCATCGGTCATGAGCAGATTGTTTAACACTTGGTCATTCACAATATTCACAAGTCCATAGCAACAATGCATGCGAATTCTCTTATCCTGGGCACTCAGTGTTTGCACTACAACAAGTTTGTAGGGATGAAAGTCAAGTTCCAGATGCAAAATTACGGAGCGGTCAGAAATCTGTAGGGCACTTGCGTGTTTTAATGCCGATCGCCGAGGACTCCTACGAATAGCATGACGCACGCGTTCAACATTCTCCGGGGTTCGAACAGTACGCTGTTTCCCTGGTGGTATCTTCTTTAAGGCAGAGGCCGTTTCCCGAAAATTCGCCACCCACAACAGTATGGTATTGCGGCTTGGAACACTGTCATTTCGATGAATGCTGAAATGGCGGCGAAAAGCGCGCTGCGTAACAATAACTGACTCATTGTTTTTAAAAAAACGTTTCCAGTACGAACGCACGATGTTGTGCTGACCAACGCTCCATGGCGACTGAAATGCTTTGAGCTGTCGAACACATGAGCGCAAGCTCGATTGCAGCGCTCCATGCTACACTCCACAGAACTACTTCAAAAATCGTCAGGTTTCTCTGCCGGACCCTGTACAATCAGAATCTGCCATTATCTCGAACACGATTTTTTTCGCCATGACCATACTTCCATTTCCTTATGGAACATGGAAGTAAAAATTATCCCCTCCCCCTTCAACTATAATTTTCATTTATAGAAAATTACCCCCACCCCGTTAAACTAGCCTCTTCATTTATAGATATTTCATCTACGTTTCTACAGTAGATTATTATGATCTTATCAGGATACTTTATTTATCAAAATTAAATACTTTACTCTTGTTAAAACATAAAACTTTGCAGGTAAACTACCCTTTCCCCGTAACCGATCTTCACCAAAATCAATAGGCCTTGAGTCCCCTACATCTCAGGCACATGTGTAAAAAATTATTTGATTCTGTTTGAATGTGGGGCAGTTAGCATTCGTCAAAGAAAGAATTACCATTGTTAAAACATAAAACGTTGCAGGTAAACAACCCCTTTCTTTTAACCGATCTTCACCAAAATCAAAAGATCTTGAGATCTCTACAATTCAGGGATGTATGCAAAAAAATTATTTGATTCTGTTTGAATGTGGTGCAGTTAGCATTTGTCAAAGAAAGAATTACCCTTGTTAAAACATAAAACGTTGCAGGTAAACAACCCCTTTCTTTGAACCGATCTTCACCAAAATCAAAAGATCGTGAGATCTCTACAATTCAGGGATGTATGCAAAAAAATTATTTGATTCTGTTTGACTTTACGGCAGTTATCGTTTTTCATAGAAAAAATTACACTTGTTAAAACATAAAACGTTGCAGGTCAACTACCCCTTTCCTTTAACCGATCTTCACCAAAAACATTAGGCCTTGAGTACTCTACAATTCAGGGCTGTTTCGAAAAAATTATTTGATTCTGTTTGAATTTTCGGCAGTTATCATTCGCCACAGAAACAAATCTATACACAGGTAGACACAGACACCCAGACACTTTTCGGAAAATGATTTTTTTCATGTTTTGAGGATAGTAAAATCAGAATCAGCCCTTATCTCAAACACGATTTTTTTTTGCCATCACCATACTTCCATTTCCTTATGGAACATGGAAGTAATAATATAGTTAGCTCACACTGCAGGTAAATGTATGAACAGTTTCACTATTTGTTATCAACTTGTATTTAATACGATGAATTATTTTACAGTCATGTAAATGCAGAGACATGTGCAGTGGTGGAGGCTGTATGTGTGGCAAAATCAGCATTCGCTGCTGGTACGATGACGAAGGCAAGCTGCTACCAGATTTTAATTTTGCAGGTTAGTCTGTGTAAATTATAATTGACAACATTGTAACAGATAGGAGATATTAGATTGATTTTTGTGAAAGTAGATTTCTCTTTAAAATTGTACTACAGTGGAAAGCGTTTAACATGGAAACAGCTAACACAGAATATTAACACTAACATAATAACCACACTGAAAAAATAGCCCACAAATTTAAAAAAAAGCAGGAAATAGAATCGCATACAAAACTACAAACAAAACAGAACACACAGTATCAAAAAACACACACAAAGAACAAAACAAATTTGATTTATCTGGTGTTTACAAACTAAGCTGTTCAGACTGTAACAAATTCTACATCGGCCAGACAGGACGTTGCTTCAAACAGAGATACATTGAACTCACAAAGGCACACTCAACCACCGAATCCACCTTTGCAAACCACCTCATTGAAGCAAACCACACATACACAAACATAAACAGTGACATCGGATATATTCTACACATACACACAAAAGCTGAAAACTAGATACTCTTGAACAACTAGAAATATACAAACACACAAAAACATATAAAAAGGACATCCTAAATGAACAGACACAATTCAAATCACACGTACTGTTCGAACATATAACACCGCACACACATCGATCTTTTAAACAACGGCGCAGTAGTCACGAGGAACAAGACGGACAGTGCTCCTAGTGGCGACCTCTGATGAAGCTTGTAATAAGCGAAAACTGGTTCAGACTATATCGTAAAAATTTTACATTTTTACCAATAAAACCCTAATGTTCCGAGTCAGTAGTATTATACTTATAATTAATTAATCAACGGACACGTTATGGAGAACAAAATCAAAGAACAAAATATTGGTTAACCTGAAATTTGGTTCAGGTCATGATCATTGTTTCTATTTTACAGTTTAGTTGGTACAGTTAACATGAAAGTTTTCCCTCTAAAATATTGGTTAACATGACAAATTTTGTTATAATAACTTTGTTGCCGGCTTTCAACAGTGGTGTAATAAATAAATCCATACGTGCAAGTTAGAAACTGTGAACGTGATGAGAATGCCGATGAACTTGACACAGAAAATGACAGTGAAAATTTACAAATTCTTACCGCTACCAATATGCTTTCATTGCTGAACCGAGTTTGTCAGTATTTAGAAGCCAGCTCGGAAGGTGAAATGTTTGACCAAATTGGTAACTTGGAACAATTTGTTGAAAATAAAGTAGTGCAGAATTGTGTGCAAAAGAAATTAACGGACTATTTTAAAAAGAATTGAACATTGTCACTGTAGGAATTTTAAAATACATATTACATAACTTTACTACAAGAAATCCTAAATCATAAGACTAAGTGAAGAACAGCTACGGTGTGTGTATACTAAATTTTAAGAAAATTTAATCATATACACAAAAATTAATCAGTAATTATTCAGAAGGATAAATAAAACATGTAAGTAGCTTCTGAATATTCTTTATTGTTTTATTTTACTACACAATACAGTAAGTAATCTATTCAGTATTTTTGAATTTATCGCATTTTGTTTCAGTTTTGTCCATTTAATATGAAATTCTGTTAAGATGAAAAAACAGCTGGTCCCCATCATTTCTCGTTAAACCTTTTCCAATGTATAAAATATATATACAATGAGAAATAACACTGTACAGTGTAAGATATACAAATATACATATTGGATACAGTATACAGGTTTCGTATACATATCTCTTGTATATGTACCAATATATATACCAGTGAGAGGTTTTATATCTGAAAGATGCAAGCATTCAAAAATTAGATTACATTAAATTATATTAGGTTGGCCGTTTGACTTTATATTAGGTCTGTTACAGTATACAGTAAAATTAAGGCAAGCCTCATATATTTGACAACATACAGTACTTACTGTTCGGTTTTTGGTTTGTACAGTGACTATACGTGGTTTGTATATTGTATCGAACTGGTTTATAATGGACATGTATGAACTCAGTTGATTAGCTTTCGTATTTATAAGAGGTATCAAAAAAGTTTCTTAATATAGTCAAGTATAAACTGAATGGGACTCAGGTCTACCGACAAATCCTACTCTCACGCTCTCGAAGACGAAAGTTGCGTAGCCCCTGAGTACGTAATATAGCAGACAAGAGAGGGTGAATGGCGAGTTCCCGGCACCACAAAACTTCCCTTAGCTGGACCCATTGGCTAAGGGAAGGGAACCCTAACAGAAAGATCCCTGGTCCTCCAGGTTGGGGCTTGGGCAGTAGTCCGGTAACCTACCCCTGGAAAAAATACCACACCATAGAACCTTCAAGAAAGCCTCGAATTGGACGGAAACAATGACAATTACTATGGCAAAGAAATATGGAATACTCTTTAGGGACATGGAACGTCAGAACACTGAAAGTGGATTCCTGGAGGAGGATGGCTACCGACAGAAGAGAATGGGGGAAAACATTGAAAGAGGCCAGGGCCCAACAAGGGGTGTAGTGCCATAGGAGAGAGAGATAAACTGAATATTTTTGTACTTTAAAAGAGTCTAAGATGTCTAAAGTGTAATAGTAATATTTAATTTTGAGGATAGTAAAAAATTATGAAATTTCAAATTGAAACCATTCACAAGTGTGTTTATATTTATGTCAACATGTTTTGCAGACCCACCGATGCTTTTTGAGTGCAACCAGGCGTGCATGTGCAACCGACTAATGTGTAAAAATAGGGTAGTTCAACACGGCATCACAGCTCGTTTTCAGTTGTTTCGAACGAAAGGAAACAAAGGCTGGGGTGTGTCTACATTGAGACTGATTCCCAAAGGAGCCTATGTTTGCGAGTATGTTGTGTTTTATTCTCTTAAATTATATTAGATCGTTAAAGCACAAAATATATAATATTTAATATTTTATATTTATTACAACTTGAAATAATGTTTTCTGTTTGCAGGTATATTGGGGAAATCATTTCAGACTGTGAAGCAGACACAAGAGAAGATGATTCATATCTCTTCGATCTTGACAACAGAGTAAGTGTTTCTATGCATAAAAAAAAAAGTTAGATATGTAACATGTTATGTTTCTTGTGCGTTGTGTCATAAGACAAAAATTCGGAGCATAACACCTGATGATTGTGCAATAGGATGGTAATATTTCCATTTAAAATATCAATGACAAGCCCAAAAGAAGAATTAGCTACACAAATTTGAACAAAACTCAGTCTGAATACTATAAGGGTAGTCCACATTGATTAAGACGATGGTTGACCGAGCTCGTTGTGTGTGTGAGCCTCAGCATCTGCAGGAAGAACTTGCCCATCTTAAGGTAGCACTATAGGCCAACGGTTATTCTGATGTGGAGGTGAGGAGAGTTGTGAGGCTGCAAAGATCTGGGCAAGCTGATGTGTCGGAGGAGCGGTAGGTGGTCAGCACAGAGTTCTTGCCCTACGTCGGTAGTGTGACCATTTGTTTGGAAGTTACTCGAGCGGCATGGGGTGAACATTGTCTTCATGCTGACACAGAAGATCCAACAATGCCTGCATTAGGTGAAAGACACCAGGGATCCACTTACTTTGTGGAGTTTGTACAGAGTGCCCTGCTGCTGCGGGAAAGTGTATATCGGCACTACAAAGCATAATGTCAGCACCCGTATTGCTGAACACCGGTGACATTGGAGTATTGATCAGCCTGAGAAGTGGACTGTAGCAGGGCATGTGTTGTTAAGAGTGTGTAACTGAATGTGGTCGTAGAGACCATAGTATAGCTCACTGTTATATATTTTATAAGCACACTATAAATAACTTCAAACCATAAATGAGCACTGTGCTCTGTTTACTTAATTTCCTTAACAAATATGAGGTACAGTCTTGCACTGAAGTGTTCAGGCTGGGAGTGTTCAGACTCTTTAACAAAATTGAATTTTTGCTGAAGTGTTGTGAAACTATTTTATTTTAAGAAAATTGACAAAAAATTCAATACTTAAGAATAAATAAAATTGAGTATATTTAGTAATAAAGTATTTTATTTATTCAGTTGAAACTGTTGAGTAATGACCCAGTATTTCATAAATACTTGTGATTTAACTGTACATGACACAAGATGACACAAGACATTTGTGCTGTACAAGTTGCCATTGGTCAATACAGAAGATGACGTTTGAATAACTATTGTAGTAGCATTTTTAGACTTAGATCTACGCTTTTCCTGAGTGTACAATTTACGCTAAATTGTACTACCAAAGTGCTTATAATTATACCTTTATTACGTCATCATACTGTCATAATTATTATTATATTTAGTTTTTTCATACTGTTAAATGATTATTGTAATAATAATAATTATATAATAATGATTAATATTAGAATAACTAGATTACTAGAATATTTGATGTAGAAGAATCTATGCCTACAAAAATATCTGTCATAGGTGTTATTTCCTTGTGAAATAAAATATATGAAGTAGAGGAGAGTGTAGCAACTATAAAAGACTCAATTGGAAACATAAGAGAACAAATTAAAAGTGAAGACGAGCAATTAATGAAAGTACAGCCAACGCGTTTTGAAACAAACGGGTGAAGAGACAGCGCCAATTGTAAAGGTAGAAAAAAACATAGCCAGTAAGACAACAGAGAAAGTCCTTTGGCTGCAGTTGGGACAGTCCACACCAAGGGCCCAACATTTGATGGAAACACCACTGGGCGACGTATCTTTGGCAATTTGAAGCTGCCACTACACATATTATTATCATATTGTGTGGTACTATTGTGATTCCTTTATAATGTGGTCATTGTCATTGAATAGTAATGTGACTTCTCACGTTAGATATTTAATGTGTGAAAACTACTGTAGTGTGATTGTTATATGTTCAGGACGGAGAAACATACTGCATAGACGCGCGTCGGTACGGTAACATAGCCAGATTTATTAACCACAGCTGTGTGCCCAATCTGTTACCAGTTCGAGTCTTCATTGATCATCAGGATCTCCATTTTCCGAGGATTGCTTTTTTCGCAAATAGAGATATTCAAGTAAATGAAGAATTGGGGTGAGTTGAAATTGAGATAAAATTAAAACAGTATTTTTTCCATTACCTGAATCTTTTTTTTGTTAATAATTTTTGTTACTAAGTGATGTGTTTTACAAAATATAATTAAATAAATACTAACTGTAGCCTATTGAATTTTTATTACCATTCCTTTAGTTGTAAGATTTTTCATATAAGCTATACTAATAGTGTTTGTGTGTAACTCATTAGCACTAAACATTTGTGTTAAATTTATGATAAAAGAATTCATATCCGGGCTGATTGACCATGGTCGATTGCTTTGTTCAGTTATTTTCTAAACGTTACGGCCACCAACTGGAGCACTTCTTCAGTAAAAAAAGTTAAAAGTGTTTGACAAAGGGTGGAGAACCGAATGTATCACCAACCAAGGTAAAAGCAAATTGCCTCCACCCTTTGTCAAACACTTTTAACTTTTTTTACTGAAGAAGGCCTCCGGTGGGTGACTGACACGTGTAGAAAATGATTGAACAAACCAATCGACTGCGGCCAAACAGCCCGGATATGATTTCATTTATCATTGACTCCAGCTGTGATAGCCTACGTAATAATTTAAACATTGTTATTGCCTCCAGAAGTGGTTATGACTATAAAATAGGTTAATTACCTTTTGACACACTTCTTAACTATCCAAAATTCAGGATTACTCGAGTTTTGACATTGTTATGTCATCATCAGATCCTTAGAATGGGGTTGAAACTACATCTATCGATGTTCACACATCTTGTCAGACGATAAATACGACACACACGAAGGGACAAAACATTTAAACACTCAAAGCATTCAAAATAAATAGGGTGCGAAACACATGATATGCGACCGTTGAGTCCTGTACAGGTCCGCAACGGTCGCATATCATGTGTTTCGCTCCCTATTTATTTTGAACGTTTTGAGTGTTTAAATGTTTTGTCCCTTCGTGTGTCTCGTATTTATCGTCTGACAAGATGTGTGAACATCGATAGATGTAGTTTCAACCCCATTCTAAGGATCTGATGATGAAATAACAATGTCGGAACTCGAGTAATCCTTAATTTTGGATATTTAAGAAGTGTGACGAAAGGTAATTAACCTATTTTATACTACGTAATAAACTTTGTGATAAGTTTGTTTTGATCTCGAATGACCAGGCTTTCTAATATCTGAGCCAACAACAGCTAGCAGTAGTCCTAATTCTCTTCAATTATTGCTGCCCCACAGTATTCAGCATTCTTCAAACTGAACTTCCAGTTTTCGGTATTCCTTGAAATCTCACAGTACTTTACTATATAATTTTATGTTACTGACCACAGTTTGTCAATCAGTTTTGCTTCTTTAGTCACAGTTTTACGTTTAGCTTATTGACGTTTTCTCACAAATATTTACTTCTTAAAAACATCTAGTTCTTTAATTTTCATTTCTCCATAAATCTTCTGTTTTCTTCTTATCCTGTTCTGAATCATTACATCTTTTTCTTTTGTGTATTACACAAACAAACATTACTTGTTTATTGCTACATGCTTTGCAGGTTCAAATGTAGGTCACCCATGAGTTCATTGACTGCCTCTTTTATTGTTTCAAAAACTTATGCACTAGACTTAGGTTTTCATTAAGATTATAACATTCTGCAAAAATAAACTTTTATGTTGGTTTCATTGAAAAAATAGAATTTGTGGTAGACTGATAATAAACTTATCAATTTTATTCATCATTCTTTATGCGTAACTCATTGAGTTTCTTGCAGTGTTCTTGAATAATATTATTAATTATCAAATTATAATTTCTTCTCCAAGACGTTGATATTATTTTTTGTAATTGTTCTGATGTACTGATTGTTCTGATGATAGTATCAGTATCTTCAGAGGATTATAAAATATTTTTATAATTCTCTGAAGATACTGATACTATCAGCACATCAGACCAATTACAAAAAATTACAGACCAATTACAAAAAATAATATCAACGACTTGCAGAAGAAATTTGATAATTAATAATATTATTTAACTGTAATTTGTATGTTTTGTGACTGCAATGTATAAGTTTTTAATTTTTATTTTTGGTTATATGTAGTGTTATTTAAATAGAATTTTATGACTTTGTTTAAAGGAAATAATTATTTTGTTCCAGTATACCTTAGTTTCCTACAGAACAGTACTGATCACGTATTCCTCAAAGCGTCTGTAGTGTTAATGAAAAAACATTTTCTTTACCTGTAAATGTTAGGTAAGCATGCTTAGATGTGCTCTTCAGTGAGTAAAATTTGAAGTGCATGGCATAATTGTAATTGTCATTCAAGACATAAAGAATTGACCAAATATACTGATAGTTACAATACCTTTTTTAGTACATTGACTTTTTATATGTAGTGTTGTGTTTATTTTTCTTCAGCGAGGATTCCTTCACATAAGTGATATGTATATATTGAACGTAACGATATGAGAGGTCCAATAAGTAGATAAGCCCAAATAATAAAAACCAAAAGTAATAAAATAAAACACTTAACTTAAAAAGACAAAATAAATAAAACCCCTGAAGAAAACAAATAAGTACAATACAGTAGGATATAATAAATAAAGATAATGTACTCTAGATTATAATAAAGAAACAGTAAACAATGTTTAAGCGTAAAAGTGAAATAGTAAATGAAAAATAATGGTAGGTAATTACACAGACAGGACTGTGAAGATTACTGAGTTTATTCAGTGCAATAAAAGTGTGAGAACAACACACCAAAAAACAAAAGTAAACAAATGAAAGTGTATAGGTATTGTTTAGATAGGAATTCCAAGACATGTTTTTAATTTAGGAGAATAATAGTAAGTTTTGATAGTAGTATTAATACTAGACAATGGTTAAAGGTCTAATCTTGTTATGAAATGTTAATGAAAGCTTTAACCATAAACTTTAACATTGTTTAATTATGTTAGTTTCATATTAATGTTAGTATTCTTTCATTCATGGATTAATTATAAATAGCCAGAACTGTATTAAGCCCATAGGCTAACTAAAAAATGTAAATTAGAACATTGTACCAGAAATACCAAGAAATAGGCCCATATGGACAAGGGCCTACAACTAACAAATCATGACTTGGTCAACTAACAAATCATGATTGACTGAGAAAAGAATTAATATTATTATATGTTAAACAGTTTTTTTTTAAGTTTAAAGTTTATTTAATGTGCATTGGAATCTCAGCCATGAAGGCAAAACATTAAGTTAACATGTTTGTAAATTTTGTTAATGTATTAATGTTATTAGAATATGATGAGTATTTTAATCTCATGTATTAACATACAAGAAGCCAATTATAATTAATGAGAAGGGTTTAAAACAACAGGCCAAATAATAATCAATACAAAATGAAACATGGTGCTAAAATAAACACCATGACATAGGCCAATGCTAACAAAGAAAGTAATGTCAGAATAGTCAGTAAACTAGCAAGTCAATATAAATTAATAAGAAAGAGTAAAATTCATAAGATAGACATTATTTTTATAATGGTAACAACACTTGTTAGAATAAATTAAGGAATTAGAATATGATTTTGTAAATGTTAAAACTGTATAAAAAACCCCATAAACAAAATTTTGTAAAGATGATAAAACACCTATTAGGAAACTCACACATGTCAAGTGAGGTATCATAATGCTTGTCTTTTTATAAGGAAGAACACTGTGTAAATCAATTTAAGTACAATTAAGTATTAATTAGGGAGTAATTTGGAGTGCAAAATGTAAAAACAAAATATTTTAAATAATTATGTCACATGACCTAGTGACCCGGCGTTTTGACCAATGGGAATCTAGCTAATTTTGGTCAAACTAGTCGAGGGCAACAGAAAAACTCAACATTTTATTGTTAGACATAAAAGTGTACAGGTATTCTCTGTGTAGCCAAGAGTTCGATCAAATCTGGGTTGAAGAAAGAAAAAAAGTAAAATTATAAAAAACAATAAAAATAAAATGAAACCAAAATGAAGATAATATAAATTAATAATAAATCAAAAGAAGAACAAGTAAAAAGTATATCTTAAAGAAATAAAAAGTGAAGGTATTTCGTCTAGATATGGGTGAGAAAATAACCTTATTATAAAATCACGTTTTCAACTACACAATGTGGTGTTACTCACTTTTTACCAACTCTTCATAAAATAATACTTACCGCTGCCAGAATTTCACTTACCGTCATGTTCCCCGTAAAACTTATCTTTTGAAAGCTGCCCAAGGTCACCACGATATTTTTCTAAAAGGTAAAATATCGAAAACTTATACACTCTTGCCCTTATAAAAAATCCCGCGATCTGACTGTAATAAAATTTCAGAAAACCCCCGATTTCGTTAGACGAATTTTTAACACAGAAAGGAGGAAATGGCAATGACGAAATAACTTAAACTAACACATTTTCCAAATAAACTAAATCACTTTAATGAATTAAGTCAATTTTCACTGCTATGAGTACAAAAGAATTAGTCATGATTAATTGTTATAATTACCAGAATGAGAATGCTACACAATCAAGTTTTAATTACCTTAAACTATACTTACAACTAAGGCAGCCCATATTGCCCACGCACTCTTCCATACCTTTTGTTTTTTATATACATTCCCCTTTATTTATTCAATTTTTAAATATTCCGATTGTTATCCGCGGTGCCCGTCCACGAACACGATGCCGGCCAAACACGCGGTTGGTCCCGTAACTTCACTATTTGTTTTATCACTTTAATCTCTCCACATCACTGTCCGTATTACTCACTCCGATATGTTCATTACCTTCTGGGGTCCCGGTCGGTCTTATTGAGTTAAATACATTTACGAAAACTCGACCAACCGGGCCCAAACCGAAACTTTAGATGTCTGTAGCGGTACGCTGGTTTCTGTAGACCGCTTATCTCTGCTTAATGTCGACCGTTCTGTCACCGTGAACGTAACAGGTACATGTACCTGTTTCTGGAGGGAAGCTGGTTCTCTACTGCCACGATGTTTTCGTCGTTGCTCATTGCTCATATGCTGTTGTGTAACCATTTTATATATGGAATGGAGCTGATATATGTGTGTGACCAGAGGCCGATATTGGACTTGGTTCCGCTGACGTCATTGGAAAGGCCGGTCTCTTGGCAGTGTTTCCGGGAGATCTTGAAGAAGACGACGAATATTTTTACGCTCTGGTCATCTTGAGTTTTTAACATCGCTTGGGTATGCGCTCATACGCGAGTAGTGACGTGTGTGCACTGCCACACCAGTACAGATTTCTACGAATTTTGTGGAGATGCAAATTCCTTTGCCGCATTACACAACAACAACCTGCGTCTTATTGCCTTGTTTCCAACTGTTTCTCAACTCTGGTCTATTACTCTGACAAATACGTTGCACAATAATACAGTTTTACATTATTTTATAAGGCTCCCGACCGAAAGCGGAATGAATAAAAATATATAAATGCCCCAAATGGTTAAAATAAAAACACCCAAAAATGACCCGCTACAATACCCCCTCGATGAGAATTCTGCTGTCCACGACAGAAGAAATCTCATCGATAAACCCCGATTTGGACCGGTGAGGAACTAGTGCCAACAACCCCCTTGTTCTTAATCTCACGGGTACACGACCCCCCTGGCTCAGCGACCATGGACTCATCTGAACGAGATCACTGGACTTCTCCGTAAGAGATCCCAACACCGAGAAATCGAACAGACTCGCACCACGGCGCACCTCGCCTTGTAACATGCTACCCCCAAAAATACTCAATCCCTGGCCAAAATTATCCCAGCTCCTCCGCCGATGTGGTTCCCCTTTTTGCAAGCTGGGCTGCCTTTAGCAAATACTGGGCTCACACACACTAACATTACATATTACCATAATACATTAAAAGTAAAAAATTGCTTTTAAGATTTATTGAAAATTTAACAAAAAATTCAAAATTCAAAAAAAAATAATATTTTATCAAAAAATTCTCTTCCTGGTTTTTCTAATTTTTTTTTTGTTTCACCTGACAACCTAAACATTTCTACTAAGCTAAACACATCCTTACTCTAACATGAGAACCACTTATAGTCTACCAATATAATGCAATACAATAAAATAAACATGGTTAATGCACATATAATAAAAGAATCATTATCTAACAATTTGCATTCGCTGGCAGGCGAAAAATCAAGTTTTTTTTTTTTTTCTCAAAAAAAATTAAAATTTTCAAAATTTTAAAGTTCAAAAAAAATTTAAATTTATTCATTAAAAAATTTTTATTAAATTTATTTATTCAATAACATATTTATTAAAATTATTCAAATATTGGTTTGAATTAATTAAACAAACAAATTAAAATTAGCTTCCTACTATACGAGCTTAGTAGGTGTATGACCTCATCAGCTGATCGTAACTAGGTCAAGTCCAAAACCCTTGACCTACATATGTTATGTATGATTTCTGAAAATACACTGAACCTCTGTAATATCCTACCTTGAAATACAAAACATAATAAAATAAAACATTTAAAACAAACAAATATTTAATATAAATAATCATCAACTTGATATTTAAATTATTTAAAACAAACAATCCTTAATTTTACACTATTTTCGAATTTTATCAAAATTCTGTCACTGGTTTAAAATAAAAGCTTTTATATCTTTATCATAAGCCTCTCTTTTTGCTTAACAATCCTACTCTTCATTTAACAATCTCGCTATACTTTACCATGGGTGATATAAATTATTTATTCTCATTGACTGTATTACATCTGTGTACATATATAAACTTTCTCCCTCTGACTCTAATATTCATCAACTTCACTTATCATGACACCCATCTCTACCAAAATCTCTGCTAATCAGGACACTCTAAGCCACAACTTACCATTTAACACAAATCGCCGCCTTCTCCCATTATAAAATACTCTCTAACCCTTTGTATATAGGATACGTGTTTCCCCGCCCCCAAAAAACTCATTTCCCTTATTTGGCCCCTGGTCTTTACCTAAGGCGGCCCCTCCTCACTAAAACCTATTCCTATCCCGTCCCAACCCTTGTCGCGGACTCCTACATGACACTACCCCCTAATACAAAATTGCCATCCCCAAAAATTTCAATCTCATTACCTCACTACAACTACAACAAATTAACAACATCAATTAACAACAATATATCACTCAAAACTCTATATAAATTCTCCAATTCTACTGTGTCTCCACTTACTACTTTAACTCTGTTACATCACATCAACTCAAAAACAACATTACATCATATTCATCTCTATCATTTCACATTCAACTTTTAATTCAATTTGGACAGGTCTACGTGTCCCATAAAAAATTTATCACCCATGAATTATCTTTTATTAATTTGCATAAATTATTGTTATTTTATTTCTCATATTCTTTTTATCTTTAACATTAATTACTTGTAACATTTACAAACCAATATACCAGTGACATGGTATTGCTGATCAGCTGATATCCTAACACAATGAAAATACATCTCAAAATTGAACAAATTACATGGAATATACATATTTATTTTTTATTTATTCTCCCTTCTCACCTCATTGTTTCCCATTTCTCTAATTCTGGTTATTTATGTTAGCCTGCCAGACGATTTACTTATTGGCTTAAACAAATACACACATAATAAAATTACATATTCTTATCAATGCTTATCTAACAGACAACAATAAAATAATACACTTAAAATTATAGCATGAACACCTTATTTTTAAATATCTAAGCAGCTAGTTACCTGAACAGAGCACAAGCAGTTTTATTTGAATTAAACTTTAAATAAGCAGAAACTTTTATGTCATAAACTTTAAATTCGTGACTCCTTTACGTCACCTCCCAGCCACACACACTATTTCAGATTATGGAGGACTGTCTCGCCCTTTCGCTTCCACAGAGACTGTATATTTTGGAGCAGGTTTTACCTCTCCGTGTCTCTGCTTCCGCTATTAAGTTTTAAACGTACTGAACATCATCATGTTCTTGTTCTATAATCATACACCCTTAAAACGGATCTGCCACCTGGCTCTGCTGTTCCTCCTCGAACAGAGTGGCAGCCGCTGTTCCATAGTTTCCGGGAGATTTCCTCTAAGGTCCCCCCATTAAATTTCAAATCTGTACCAATTTCAAGTCAGCTATGGTCAAGGGACTTGATATGACCATAGCTGGCCGCTAGCCAAAACCACGGTTAGTGCTGGTAAGGCAGTAACCGCCCGAAAAGTCGAGGAAATCTAAACCTTTATTTCACTGCCTGTTTCACATCAATATTATTATGTGCGACACTGTCATTTAGTATTGTGTGTAAAATTTTTATTTTACACGGATAAGGTGTGCCGCACATTTATCGCCAGTTTGGCCTCCGATGGAGGTAACACTCACTGCTACCCCCAACCCTTTTCGCTACTTGCGAGAGCACAGGCCATTTTTCATTTATTATTAAAATTTTTTAATTATCATATTACTTGAACAAACTTATTTCCAAATAACATCTTATTACTGAATTAGAATCTCAATTACACCTGTAAACATTTTTATTATACATGATTATAGAATTTTTTCTACTTACAATCCATTTAACATGATATGCGCACAAAACATAATCACCACCATCTCTGAAACATTCGCACAAAATTAGTTTAAATTAAATAATTTATCATTCATTTCCAAATTTCCATCTCGTCATTCAGAAAAAATTAATTACTTAACATTTACATAATCAACTAAAATATTTAAAATATATCAAATTGTTTCAATTAAATTAATTATTGACAATATAGAATTCATTACCATCCAAACAATTATAATTCTCTGATTACTTGTTTTCAAAATTAATTTGGTTTATTTATTTAAATTGCAAGTATTTCAATATTATTATCACAACAATCATCTTACATACACACATATAAATTCACTAGATTTTATTTACAACTCTTGTTAATTATTATTCCATTTTTTCCACACTTCTGTCCAAATCTGCCATGTCAAAAAACCATAAAACATAATGTTTAATTGTCTTTTATTGTTTTACAGTCTACCCTCCATCGTCAAAGATTAATCTTGGTTTTGTATAGCACTGTTCAATTATATTGACATACATACTGTTGTCTTGTGTGTCATAACCAAATAATTTCAATTTATCCGTTATACCATAATAATCATTCACCAAGTCTACGTTAAGTATTTCTGTTACATCTCCGTCAGTAAATATTTCCAATATCGGGTTAGTTACTTTTGTGTTATCAATTAAATCATTCTTGTTTAAATACACTTCTAATATTTCTTTCAACTCATCATAATCTCTATTTAATTCATATAACTCTATCTCTCTCTCAACACACAATTCTCTATTTAACTCTCTCTTATCATAACACCATCTCATACTTATAAAATCATTCCACACAGAGGGTATAATATCATACAAATAAAATAAACAACTCAAATCTTCTACTAACACGGGACCCTTGCCCTTCAAAAACTCTTGTGACCACATTAAATCATCATAGATAATAAAAGGAAAATTTCCCCTCTGTCCCCACTCTACTACAACATTATTTTTTCTCTCTCTCTCTAACTCATGAACACTCATTAACATCTCATTATCGCATTCTAAAACTTCATCAGTACTATTTGTTATTATATTTTCGTCATTTGCTTCTACATTATTCTTCACCCCCACTATACTCTCAGAATTGTCTACTATTTCGTCATTTTTAGATTTTGTCATATTTAAAACATTGTCACCTAATTTCTCAAACTTCTGTTCTAACTTATTTAAACTGGTCATTATTGTCTCGTTAGTGCTTTCTAAATGTTTATTCATTTCTTGTATTTCATGTTTCAACTCGTCAAATTTGTTATTCTGTATATTAAATTTAGCGTCAGAATCACTCAGTAATTTAATACTTTGTTGCTCTAAAATCAGTTGCAACATGTTCATGACTTTCTCATCTTTATCTATCTCTTGTTTACTTTGAACAGGTGTCACTATACTTTCTATTTTATCATCAGTAAAACTGACTTCGGTATTATTTGCCATTTTGTATCTTGTACTTAACTGTAACTCATAAAACAAACCTAACCTACGTGCGTAATTATACACGATAAATCATATTTATAAATTCGTCATTACCACATCCTATTTTCTGTGTATTAAAATAGGTCTAGTTCCTATAAAATTTATATACGAACATCCTGGCAGGGTCGTCGCTGTGGTGTTACTCACTTTTTACCCACTCTTCATAAAATAATACTTACCGCTGCCAGAATTTCACTTACCGTCATGTTCCCCGTAAAACTTATCTTTTGAAAGCTGCCCAAGGTCGCCACGATATTTTTCTAAAAGGTAAAATATCGAAAACTTATACACTCTTGCCCTTATAAAAAATCCCGCGATCTGACTGTAATAAAATTTCAGAAAACCCCTGATTTCGTTAGACGAATTTTTAACACAGAAAGGAGGAAATGGCAATGACGAAATAACTTAAACTAACACATTTTCCAAATAAACTAAATCACTTTAATGAATTAAGTCAATTTTCACTGCTATGAGTACAAAAGAATTAGTCATGATTAATTGTTATAATTACCAGAATGAGAATGCTACACAATCAAGTTTTAATTACCTTAAACTATACTTACAACTAAGGCAGCCCATATTGCCCACACACTCTTCCATACCTTTTGTTTTTTATATACATTCCCCTTTATTTATTCAATTTTTAAATATTCCGATTGTTATCCGCGGTGCCCGTCCACGAACACGATGCCGGCCGAACACGCGGTTGGTCCCGTAACTTCACTATTTGTTTTATCACTTTAATCTCTCCACATCACTGTCCGTATTACTCACTCCGATATGTTCATTACCTTCTGGGGTCCCGGTCGGTCTTATTGAGTTAAATACATTTACGAAAACTCGACCAACCGGCCCCAAACCGAAACTTTAGATGTCTGTAGCGGTACGCTGGTTTCTGTAGACCGCTTAGCGTCTCTGCTTAATGTCGACCGTTCCGTCACCGTGAACGTAACAGGTACATGTACCTGTTTCTGGAGGGAAGCTGGTTCTCTACTGCCACGATGTTTTCGTCGTCGCTCATTGCTCATATGCTGTTGTGTAACCATTTTATATATGGAATGGAGCTGATATATGTGTGTGACCAGAGGCCGATATTGGACTTGGTTCCGCTGACGTCATTGGAAAGGCCGGTCTCTTGGCAGTGTTTCCGGGAGATCTTGAAGAAGACGACGAATATTTTTACGCTCTGGTCATCTTGAGTTTTTAACATCGCTTGGGTATGCGCTCATACGCGAGTAGTGACGTGTGTGCACTGCCACACCAGTACAGATTTCTACGAATTTTGTGGAGATGCAAATTCCTTTGCCGCATTACACAACAACAACCTGCGTCTTATTGCCTTGTTTCCAACTGTTTCTCAACTCTGGTCTATTACTCTGACAAATACGTTGCACAATAATACAGTTTTACATTATTTTATAAGGCTCCCGACCGAAAGCGGAATGAATAAAAATATATAAATGCCCCAAATGGTTAAAATAAAAACACCCAAAAATGACCCGCTACAACAACACCAAGAATAACTAAACTGAGACTTTTAAACAGAACACTAGTGAAAACTAAAAAGAACTAATATAAACACATTTAACATTTTTGAATAAATTCATTTATTTGAAAGAAACTGGTGGCGAATAATTTTCAGAGTGAAGTGAGCAACAAGCGGCCATCTTGTTTTAGTTAATCTGGAATCTTAGTAAAGACGCCATGACAGTTTGTTGTGGTAATTTGAATTAAATTATTATTTTTTGTTACACTTAAATAAAATTAATTCTGTCTTGTATTAGTGATTAAGATTTAAATGATTGTGATGTATTGTACTTCATGTATACATTTCTGACTTTTCCTAGCAGTCTAAAAGAACCCACGAAATAATATTATAAAAATAAAAATATTATTTAAGAATCGAATTGAGTAAAGGAGTCGATATGGGCAATAAGCTATTTCGACCTAAGAGTCGTCAACCTGAATTCGAATAAAATACAAGTTAATAAATATAATCAATTGGTTTTAAAGGAGTTTTATTTATAAAATAAGTTAAGGTTAGAGGATTTTTGAGTAATACAAGAAGAGTGAACCCACATTGGCGATTGGAACTTCATCGTAAACAAGGAATTAAGCAGATAACCTATATTAGCCAATTCGATATCATGATCGAATCAACATCAACAAAGCTTTTCTTGTAGGAATTTTTTATTTTATCGAAATAATTAAAGTAAATGATAATTAATACTTTTTTAATCAATAAAATTTTATCAACAAATTCAAATCAAAACAATTAATAGAACTTCAACATAATTCAACAATAAAAATACAAATTTTAAATGAACAACAGATTAAAAAACAGAGGAATAGAAAACGTTTGTTACAATATATTTATAGAGATAAATATTTAATTAAAAAACAGCATTAATTTTGAAGTACATTTAATAAATAATCTGAAAATGTTACTGCAAAACACACACACACACACACACGGGTGTGAGCGTGCGTATGAGTGTATTATGCATGTATTTACAATATGTGCAGTGGTTACTTGGAAAGTCAACTTTTGATAGTCTATTAAAGAAACACTATTATATAAAAAATTAATTTTATTATATTAGTATGTTTTTGTGAAACAATCTATTTTTATCACAGGGACCAACATTGCGGAGGCATGTTTGGAACAAGCTTCTTTATCTCTTTTAAGTTTTCTGCCATTTTTTCTAACTACTCTTGGACCACACTTTTGAATTTGTTGATACTCTTGAAAGTGAAATATTTAAGTGAGAAAGAATTAATCATCATCTTCACGGATTAAACCAAGGATGGTTTGTGCCGGTCTCAAATAGGCAGAGATTACAGCTGGTCACTCCAGTGCTTCCTTGGATGTCTCACATCTTTCTGTCCCCTCAGCTTTTTGTTCCAGAGTTGTTTGGAGATGTGGCAGTCATCCATTCGGCAAAGATGTTCCCACCAATTCAGCTGATACTGGGCGATACTGTCGAGTCGAGTATACTCATAATGTTCAGTTCCTGCCTTATATCTGTGTTTATTCTATGATCATGGAGAGTATACCCTGCCACGTGCCTGAGAAATCTCATTTCAGCCACTTGGATGCGACTGGCCTGGTCTTTCATTAAAGTCCAATTCTCAGACCTATAAATAAGTGTGGGAGAAAGAATTAATTAAATTAATATTTATTGAAAATTAAAAAAAAAAGGAAGTGTTCATACTTGTAAGCACTTCAACTAATTTTCAATTGCTATAATCATGATTTGTAATACTGTTAATTATCAGTGTTTTTACAATTCATTTTGTGATTTGCTTACAGAAAATATGATAATACACCTCCCATTGCCCCTCCAACATATTACAACGTAACAAGTTGCAATTTAATATAACGTGTACGTGTATTTGGGGTTCAGGTGTAATTATAATAAGAGTATTGTATTTATGAGTATTTAAAATTCATATTTATTGTTTACTCAATCTTATAAATAATCATAAACATCCTTAATAATCATTGGTCACGATATTGCTCATTATTAAATGTTTATATCTTATACTATGCAGTGTTACACATATTTTAAAAACCTCTTACATCTAGACATGTTAATAATCTTAATCTAGACATGTTAATAATTTGATTTACTAATAAAATATACAATTTAAAATGTAATTTGAATTGAATTCTCTTAATTCAGATCTGACCTCAACTCGCTCAGTCTATACCAATGTTTAAAATTAAATTTAAATTTATATTAATTACTTTTAGAGTGGCATGTGTTTTAATATTCAAATTTAAATTATTCTTTTCTATAAATCAAATCAATTTAACTATTTATTTTGATAACAAACTCTACTCTCTCAAATTTAAATTCTCTTTTTATTTATTATTTCTTTATATGCGATCGCTCATTCTTACGACTAAACATTTATCTACATTTCTAAAATATTATTACTAATTATAAATATTTCTTTGTTTTAATTTATTGTCTTTTGATATAGTCTTTATGAGCTCTTTTTTAAAATCATTTAAAAATGCATTACGTATGTCACCTCGAGTTCTGATGATCTTACGACTTGTTGTCGGGGGTCCAGTGTTGTTCAGAGTTAGTTTTCCATTCCTCCTGTCCTGGCGTGGTCCTGGATACGTCTAGAGTCCAGCATCGCTCTCCAGCAGCGTGTGTGGTCCTGGATACGTCTAGAGTCGTTCTACAGCAGTGTGGTCCTCATCAGAGAGTTGTTATCTGCTGCAAGGTAGATCTTAAACATAGTCTAACATCCAGCATCCCTCGTCGCTCTGGTAGCTTCACCGTAGATACTCTTGGTAGACTTACGATTCTGGTATTTACGTTTGCCGGAATATTGTCATGAAATTAACGAACGTTTTCTTCTTTCGTTACTGCGACTTGTAATAAAAATAAAAATAACTGTTCTGCCGACGGACAGCATGTCCGACTGCAACTGTGTCTTGAAATGAAGAGAAGGGTTTTCGGTCGAACCCTCAATTTATACCCTCTCGAGATTCAGCGCCAGTTGGCGCCAAAATCGTCCTGTCGATACCTGCATATCGTGTGATAGCCCCCACTCCCGAACCTTTTCATCTATTTGCAATTATTAGCAAATAGCAATGTTTTGCATGGAATCGAGATAGCACAAATCATAGCTAATTCGATTAAGCACTCACTATATTAATTTGAGCGTCTTAGGGTAATTTGCGTATTTTTTGGCACGTTTATTTCGCACTGTCTCCGCATAGCGTGTCCTATTAACATCATCTTTTCACTGGGGATAACTATAAATTTTACACACACTTTGGTGCCTTTGGTTTGTTTATACACTAATTAGTTTTTGCACAGTGAATTAAAATAATTATTTTATTAATTACTTGGGGCGGGTTGCTGATATTCCTGTCTTTACATGCATCACTTACACACACAAGATACACGTGTAACACACATACAATTGAGCAGTTCACTGGCTGTCGGAACAGGTTAATTTCTCCCCTAATCTAACAATGAAATATTTTTACAATCTCAGACCTGTCCATTTACCCGTAACTTATAAAAATTCTACAAATTTTATATTTATTCAAATTAATGCCTGATACAGCGTATGGCTGTATCGTTGCAATATACATAAAATGGGTGTCTAAATAGGGGGGGGGGAACACCACAAGTTTTTGTGTGTAGTGTACACCACATCATTTCACAACTTTTTGTCCCACTGCTCAGCATTTCAAGCCTGTCATCCATTCTTTCAGTATGGTCTAATGATCCAGTCGACTCTCTTCATTTATGTCTTCCAATACCATCATCCTCTTTATTTTATTATTAATGATTCATCTCCTAACAAGATGATGAATTTTATATTCTCCTGTGTCCTGTTGTACTCTTTTTCTAGGTCTTTTTATTTATATTGCTTTTAATCTACGAGGGTCATCTCAAAAGTAAGTTTCCCTATTTTTTGTTTCAAAGGAAAACTGCGCAAGCAGGCTGACGAAGGCTGGAAAACTTATTTGTGTTTAGTGGCAGTACTGCCAAAATCTCATCCTTTGCGTAGCAACATAACAACACGAAATTTAAAATCACGGACATTCAACTTATCAACATGTCCGATTTCAAAGTGCGTAGTGTGATTTAGTTTTTTGGTGCAAAAAATGAATCAGTGGCTGAAATTCATCATCACTTAGTTTCTGTGTATGGACCTGAGTGCACGAGCATTCAAATGGTCCACAGGTGGCATACATCCTTTTTGAAAGGGAGAAGGAATGTGAACGATGACAGCGCAGTTGGAGACCCTCAACATCAACTGAGAATCCAGCTCTTGTTGGCGCCGTTAATTCGATTGTGTTGGAGGACAGACGCGTCATCCTTAACAAAATTCAGAGAGATATTGTGAGACTCTAAAAAACTGGGATCAGTGATAAAGCAGAAACGGCCTGGTTTGTTGAACACCAAAGTTCTGCTCGATGACAATGTACGTCCTCATTCCTCGCGAGTCACGCAAATTTGGAGTTCTTTCGATGGGAGATTTTCGACCATCCCTCCTGATTTGGCTCCGAATGATTTTCATCTGTTCTCCCATCTCAAAGAACAATTGGCAGGATGTTATAAAACGGATACGGAAGTAAACAACCGGTTAATGGCTGGCTTCAAAATCTGGGCACGCAGTGGTTCAAAGAAGGAATTGAAAAACTGGTTTTACACTACAGAAACTCTATTGACAAGGATGGAGATTATATTGAAAAATAAATACACGTTTTCGAGTAAAAGTGTAGTTTATTTTTAATTTTTGTGTTTTTTATTTTTTCAAAAACAGGGAAACTTACTTTGAGAGGACCCTCGTAATTTTCAACCTATCATTTTCATCTAAAATTAATTGCTGTATATCAGGAATGAAACGCTGACTATTCCTACCGCTGCTGAGCCATGTATTGAGAAATGTGTCACAAATTACTGCAAAATAATAAACTGTTTGTTCGTTTAGGTTTGACTATGGAGAAAAATTCTGGATAATCAAGTACAAGTCCTTCACGTGCACGTGCGGTGCAGAAAACTGTCGTTACTCAGAACACACGATCGAACAGACTTTAGACAATTACAATAAGAAGTTGCAACACGAGGAGAGTCCTTGAATTACTGTGCCAATACGTGTTTAGTTATTCACCTCTAGCTTATTTATTTATTGTTCGTATTTTTTTTGTACAACGTATATTATTTAATATTTATGGACAAAGTTTTTTTTTCTTTGTTTTATTTGTTATTTATTATTTATTAGGTAGAATGTAAAAATTGTGCAAGAGTAGTTTTTGTGTTGTAGAATTTATTTTAAATTATTAATAGTGTGTATTTAACACAGGGAATAATTATTTATGTGTACATATATGATGAAGTGTTCCAGAGTAATAGAAAGGAGGTTCTTTATGAGTAACTGAAAATTTTAAATTTAGTTAAACACTGCCTTATTATATTATAATATGTAGTTGATCCCAGAAAAGTGCAGGTAAGCAGTTGTGTCAAAACGCATATTTTTTACCATATCATTTAATAAGTAGTTATTTATTCCTGATTCATAAAGTATTAGTGAACTTCATGTAGTTTTAACCAAAGTGTACAGACTATTAATATATTAGAAATTTTCCACACTTTCTTGACATGCTGGTGCGTTATGTAAGGACAAAAAAAATCATTTTCAATTTTCGTGTTTAGAATATTAACACTTTGACGCCGATGGACGTCAATTGACGTCCTTTGAAAACTTCCGAGAATGCCATGGATGTCAATTGACGTCCTGAAGTTTCAACGTGTTTTTCATGATTTCATATGTATAAAGACATCCTTGGAGCTGTTTTGAAATGATGTCAGGCCTCATAGTACCACTCAAATCATCTGCTAGATCGCATATGCGTTCACTTTCGTAGGAACAGTTGACATGAAACATCGCATGGCAAACTGTTAACGTTAGTTGGCTTGCCGTTACGTGTCAAAATGTCAGACAAGCGTTTCTTGTAAAAAAATTACAAAAGTACACCTTTATAAACCAGTATATATTATAAACATTATGTAATGTATTGTTTAATCCATTTCTAACAAGTAAAAATAAAATTGCGAGTTTCCAGTAACAACTAGTGTTTTGGCCAATTTTTTTCTTCCAAAAACATCATTTTTTTGAAAAGCAATTTCAGGGAAAATAACCAAACACAATGACTTACAGTATACACCATTTTAAAGAAGACACTTAGATCTTCATAAAACGTAGGTAGCATATTTTTTTACCATATTGTTTAGAAGATACAACATTTTAAATATATGCAAAAATGGCCCAGCATGGGCAAAGGACCACTATGTTAAGTGCCCGGCGTCAAAGTGTTAAGTACAGATTTTTTTTACTAAGATAGTCTCTAAGCAAAAGAAAGATAATCTGTGACTGAATTCTAAGAATTTGTGTTTCAGGTGATATTCAGTATAATTAATGAACTGTTAAAGCATGTGTATGTAGTAATGTCAACACGTTTTGGAGACTTAATTTATGTCAAGACCATTTCATTTTCTGAACATTGTAGTGCATTTCAGTATCTAAAGTCATTTGATCACTGATAACATAATTTAATTGAAAAGTGAAATTCCTATGAAAATTTTAAAAATCCAGTGTGTAATACTAACTAATCATATTTTCAGAACTTGAATAGTAATATCTGTTGAAAGTGATGACTAAAATATTCAATTTGTTACTACTGGATTAAATGTAAAAGGTTTTGAGTTGAAAGGTGCCTGTTTTAAACCAAAATTGCTGAATAATTTTCCCATGTTAACACTTTGAGTACCGTGGCGTTTGTGCATAGACCGGCCATCCTTTATGACCAGTTTTTTTAAAAAAAAGCACTGTTGTATAAACACTCATAAATACTTACAGTAATACAATGTAATTATTACATATACATTGCAACTAAAGCTGTTTAAAAATACGTTTTTTTGTACAATTATTTTAACCAAACAATTCTGTCAAATATTGTTTATCGATTTTGTAACTAATAATTTAGTAATTAAAACAAACACGCTCGCTGCTATCAATAACATGCAAAATAAATACGAAATAACCTCAGAAAAACGCAAACCTCACATAAACAAAAATCGCAACTTCAACCTTGAACATGCAAAATGTAAACAAAGTCATGACGCTGCCAACTGTACAAATTATTTTCCTAAAAACTATTTTCTTCAGTCAGTGCTGCAATCTGATGGCAGAAACACGAACTAAAATGTCAAATAAAACTTCTGCATTCGTTCTGTGGCGTAATAGTATGATGCGAAGCATTTGAAAACATTGAAAAGTGAGTGGTGTAATATTACGCCGCCTGTCAAAATACCAAGTCCACTGGCGGCGCAATATTACGCCGTTGGTCCTCAAAGTGTTAAAGGACAACTCTCACTGCAGTTCCACAATCCATATTCTGGAAAATTGTTAATTGTGATTTTTAATTTTGGTATGTAATGATGGAATAATTTTTTTGAAAATTAATTTTTGAACCAGAAATATAAAATACATGCTAAAACAAATTGAACCAGACTAATAAAATTGTAAGATTTTCTAACATAGTAATAATATGTTTTAATGCCAGAATGACTATGTTTTGTGTCAACAAAACCTTAAAAAAAAAATTGAAAATAGTCAGCTATCAAAAGTGTAGTGAGTCAGACATGTATGGTTTCTTAGTTTTTTTTTTCTAAAAACAGCTCCAACAGTTTTGTTTGAACTTTCTACATGTATTGAACTTTTGTGTATGTAATGTTAGTTTCAAGTTGAAAGTATAATTTTTTTACTTAATAAATAACTGAAGAAAATTTAAATTAGTAGAAAATGTAACAAATTAGTAAGTTAACATGATTTTTATGTTAAACAATTCATTGTATTATCAGAACTTAGGCTTGTCAGGCTGTAATGCCATGGTCCAAGGTTATTGGCTGCAAACGTTTTGGCGGTGCTTTTGATGGCCATCTTCAGTGCAGAAGGCTTCAACACACTGACCAAGGTGTTGAATGAAATGAAGGTACAAAATACAATACAAACGAAGGCACCGCCAAATGAAATGTTTGCAGCCAACAACCTTGGACCACGGCCTTACAGCCTGGCAAGCCGAAGTTCTGATGACATTGAAGCCGGCCGTGAAAGCCTCAGACAGAATGTATTAGTTTTTATTTTATTTTACGTGTGTAAAATATCAAAGTCAAATATAAACCAAATCTTATCATTGTCAGAAAAATAAGGACTGAAATCTGATTGTACAAAATGTAGTTCTATTTAAGGTATTACACGTTCTTTAAAAAGGAAAAAATATTGTTATATTTTAGACAATAATTTTTATTTTTTGTGTAATCTTGTATGAAAGTGCGACTAGTACTGTTGATTATATGTGAGGTGTCAGTATAAGTAACAAAATGTAGCTTGTTTGTATCAGATTTTTGTATTTGTGCATATTTTTAGGTGTGTGGAATTGAAAACAATACGAGGGGCGGCTGATAAGTAATGCACAGTCGCATGTAACTCGCAAATGAAAGTGGGTAGTCAAATGAAACAAATATGGAATAAGAGTACATTTTATTTGCTACAAAAACTTACATTTATTTTTCCATGTAGTCACCATTTACAGCTACACATTTCTCCCAACGATGAACCAGTTGTCACACCCCGACAATGAAGAATGCCAATGGTCTTTCCTTGATCCATGACTTCACTGCGTCTTTCAGTTCATCATCTGTGGTGAAATTAGTACCCTTAATATTATCCCTCTTTAAAGTGGAAAAAAGTGAAAATTTACAGGATGCCAAATCTGGTGATTATGGAGGGTGTGGAGTGGGTTCAGATTTCAAATTCACAAGAGCCTCGGCAGTTGCAAGCGATGTGTGCGTGGCACCCACCACGAACAGATTTTACGGTAGCCCAGTTCTGCAATAATGTCTCCGACTCGTTCTTTCGATATCTTGGTGGGAATGTGTTGTTGTGTATGCGATGCTCATTTTGAATCAATTCATTCACTTCCGTTTGGTGCTTCTCATTAGTGACAGAAACTGGTTGACCACTGCGAGGTTCATCCTTAATATTTGCTTTACCAGCTTCTGATGCACGAACTTTTATTGCCCACTTGTTTACGGAACTTTGATCAACAGTTTCATCACCGTAAACGGATTTTAGACGGCGACGAATGTCACTAGCATTCACTTTTTCATCTGTTAAAAATTAAATCACTGCACGTTGTTTTAGACGCATTGTCATATCTGGCATACTCGACTCCATAACAACGGTGACTGGCAGAAAATGAGAAGGAGTTGGTCAATGAGATATGGGACGTTTGTAATACAAGCATGTCGCTACAAGATGGCACCACACATCGTACATTGTTTTGGTGTCCCGTTATATGTGACTGTGCATTACTTATCAGCCACCCCTCATGAATTCATAATAACCTTGAACAGTTTGGAATTTTACTCTCTGATTTATGCTGAGAAAGTTGTTTAAATTGAAAACTATTGGTATTATTATTTATTCTGACAGGGTAATGAAATGGGTTTTGTTGCGTTCTGTGGGTAATGAAATTGCCTATTTTATAATTAATTATGCGTTATGCATTTTCCAAAAAAAAAACCTTTCAAATATGTATTTATAAAATTATTTGTAGACATTAAAGTTGTAACTTTTAATTTTAAGATGAAAAATTATAATATGTTTCTGTGTGCATACAGCGTATAGATATAATATGGAAACTATACATTTTTTGTATATAGGGTTCGATGATTATGAATGCAATAACTTGAGTTGTACTATATAGTATTATTATGTAAGGTGTATTTTTAAAGTAATTCTATTTAACATGCTTCTCGTAGTTTGTATTCTTATTAAGCAGTGTGATAGAAAATGAATGGAAAGACATAATTCGTTCAAGAAAGAGAAATTACAGTTTCAAGTAAACAATAATTTAGGACAGTTGTGTGTCCAATAATATTAATGGACACATAAGATTCTGTGTGTGTGTGTGTGTGTGTGTGTGTGTGTGTGTGTGAGAGAGAGAGAGAGAGAGAGAGAGAGAGAGAGAGAGAGAGAGAGAGAGAGATTAAAAATAACAGATTTTATTTTTGTTTGTTGTTAAGGTAATTACAATTTTATGTCAAAGAATTTAAGTGTATTTTTGTTTTTTGCTCAATTATTTAATTTTTGTTCTTTTAAGAATGTACGTAAATCATATAGCTAGTGTGCATCATCACAAGGTACTTTCTTCTGAATTAGTAAATAAGTGCTTCACTGTAGTGAATTTTGTTTCTTATAAAGATTCTGTAAAACATAGTAATTTAACTTGTATTTTTGTAAAATTTTATGATTTGGTTGCATAGGGTTTCAGTGAAGAAATAATGCATAATGCTTCAGTAAGAAAATGCTTTGATGTTGCTATAACAAGAGTTCGTTAGTATTGTATTTTTGAGTTTTTATGATGTAAACATAGGAGAATTTATATATCTCTAGAATAATATAAAAAAAGTACATGAAGTTGTGTGTGTTTTATCTGTTAATAGCATAATTTTGTTTTTTGTAAAATGCCTCTGTGGACTTAACAACTTTATAAAAAATAACAGTTATGAACGTGATTAAGAAAGTTATACAGTGGATGTCCTTTTAACTAGTCAGCTCGGGACCTGGGGGTCAGCCGGTTAACAAAATGGCTGGTTAAACCGATTTTTCTTTCAAACTGAGTTTTTAACTCCAATTAAAATGTTTTAATACTGTTTACTGATGTGAAAAAGAATAATATTAAATTCAATCTATGTATTGTTCAGCAAAATACTGTAATAAGTTATGAGTAGCTCAACTTTAATCTAATAAAACACTTGGTGAAATAAAATAATAATTACTGCATTTATGACACCAAACAATACTGTATAATTCAGTTACACTTAAAAAAATTGGTGATTGTTTTTGCTTCTTAGTTTTAAATGAATTTTTAAAAGCGTAGTCACACCACTTTCTCATAAATGTGTCATCGATAGCAGACGCCTCACCTCGTTCGACGTATCGCACTGCCAGCTGTAATGCTTCTAATGCATCTTTGTAACTGACTTTTCCCTCACCGCCTCTTATTCGATCTTATATTCGTTAATATCAGTTTTTTGGCAGACACTTTTAATTTCCTCATCAGCCAAAGTTTCATTTTCAACCTCTTGATCACCAGTTCCAGATCACCATTCTTCAACATCCCAAATAGCATCAGCAAACTCACGAAATCTTGGTAGTAATAATCGACACACGTCTTCAGTTTGATAAATCAACCACTAAACTGACTAAGAACGTAAAATAAACAAGTGGAAATAATGCAAGTTTTGACATGTTGATGTGCCACTCGGTACCGTATGAGCATTGCTTATCTCACAACCAGGCTGCTGGTTAAACCGAAACCGGTCAAGAGGGCGTCCACTGTACCAAATGAAATTATAATTAAATTTATAAGTTTGTGTAGAGTTACAGAATGTTGGACAAGTGTTCTATTATGAGTTAATTTGTTAAGTGTACCACATCATTGTATTACAAAAGTCATATACTGTGAAACTGGAAGATGTAAACTTATAATTATTTTTATTGACACACTGTGTTTGAATTGTATTTATTCGGTGTAATTTATTGTTGATATGATAGTCAAGTATATGCAGGTCAGACAAATAACAAGAGGCTACAGTTATACAGTAAGACTCTAGCAATGAAGTATACAGCAATTCTCAGAAGAACCAGATATTAAAATCATTCTATGCACTTTGTTAAATTTTTAAATAATGTCATGATCAATCATTTTTATTGAATTGAATTGATTGTTATTGTTTCTTCTTGAGAATAGTTTTTTAGTGTTATAACAGTAGGTATGTGTGTTTGATGTTTGACAGTTTCTTTGCCAGGCCAGGGCATCTGCTACTTTGATAGTTATGATGGTGTCATGGATTGTCGTGTTGTACGGTGGAAACAGAATAACTGACAACACTGAAGTCCCTGATAACAGATTTTAATTAGACACAAACAACAGTTAGAAATCAACAAAGGCATTCTTATACAATAATTCAAGTTAAATTGTCCAAAAACAATAATAAGTGTCACCTTATTACAGTTTCGTACTAATTAACACACCAATCACTTTCTGCCAGTCACAAAAGGTCCGTGCACACTACACAGGCATGAACCAGCACAGCATTCACCTGGGTTTGCCGGTAATGAATGTTTCCATGTTTTCAAATACAAGTGCGCGCACTAGAACAGTGCCACACCTACATGGACCTGGAACCAACAGCGACCGGCACTGCAGGTTGTGACGGTCAGGGTAGTCTCGACCTGCACTGATGGTTGCATGTTTGTGCCGTGACGGTGTAGTGTGCGCTGGCATCGGCAGTGACCAGCAGTTTCCAGCTGATTGCCCAACCTTCGTTTCAGTTCGTCGTGTCTCCGCAGTTCTCGGTTCCTTATTTTCGTGGTATTCTGTGACAAAGAGAGTTATAAAACTCACAACTTGGCTAAAACACCTTGAAATGAAACACATAGGCATAGTGGAATTTCTGTACTAATATAAATATATAATATATTTCTGTGACAGTTGTGTGTGGCGTCAGCCACAATTGTCCTGATGATGACAATAAACATTGTTGAAACGTCGACACAAATAAGTTAGAAATTTGTGTTATTTTTGACTGATCCACCCTAACCCTTCACTGAAAAATTCATTGATTGACGGTCACTACGAATTTAAGGATGTATTAATATACTTTTGTTTTAGCCTTTATGCTAGCCAGTCTACTTACGTCAAACAAACTACGAGCCTCTCTTCAGGTGACACTGCCTTATGAAACTTCGTGTTCTCATAGAGTATGTCAGAACGGTATCAAATTTGTTTTGTTTTGGCCCACTGATGTGTCTGCTCCATGGAGAGTATATTCCTGGCCCTGAGTTACCATTCTTATCCTAAAATTTTCAAATAACCATTGTGAGTATTTATTGCGAATTGAGTGAATATTGAAAAGATGTGCGTTTCACGTCTATGTATGTTGGCAGAAAAATTTACACTCCTTAAATGATTACAGATAAAATAATTGGATACGAAACGGGTGTCTGGTTGTGCTGTGTCAAAAGATCTCATTTCGCATTCGTTACTTTGACTCATTGTTTTCAAAGCAATTATTTTGTGTTCAGAACAGCTGCATGATTAGTGTATCAAATGGTTGGCCACCTCACAAACTACTTCCTGCACTGCCTTCCCTGCCACCACTACGAAATGCCCAAACCATTACATGTCTTTCTATTTCTTTTGTATTTATTCCACTCATGTGATATCTGGTAGTGTTTATCTTTAAATAAAAACAGTGTGATAGTCCATTATTTAAAATTTGATATTTTAGTTATAGCAAAAAACAAGACAAGGTATGTAAACGAGAAACGTATGAATTTCTTACATACATTGTTTTCTTAATTTTTTTTTATTGTTTCTAAACATGGATTATTAAATAATCTGTTTTAAATGCGTCTGGATCCTTTGAGGAGTGCTGTGTAATACCGTTGTCAATTTGCACACTAAACTTTGACCACAGAAAGTTGTCTGCTGGTCAGGCAACCTATTTATTGAGAAGTGTATTTTATTGTTTTGCTTAGTTAATAATTAAGTCCAACAAATAAGTAGTTTTAACATGTATAGCTTCTGTGAAGTTGTTTAAACATTCTAATAAACTGAAGATTTTGGGCGAATCATATTGAGACAGTGAGTACAATTATTGAAGTATTTTAAATTGGATTAGTATAATGTGTACAATTTTTGAAACAATATAAGGCAGAAACAATTCTAATTTCTCATAATTATTATCTGTATTTCTAAATAAAATGATAAGATATGATTTTTGCTCATATATGTTTTTTTTTACATTAACAGTGTCTAAATTTTTACACTTTATACCGGTGGTTCCCAGCCTTACCAGACCTGCATAACACTTTGGTCTTCTGTGTTCATTTTGAGTACCGGCAGAGCTCAAACAAAGGCTATTGGGGTTTTCTCAATAAACAACTTGATACAACATGAATAGTATATCTTATTATTCCTAGTTATGTGTAATTATTTAAATCTAATACATAGAATTTACAAATTGGGAACCGATTTTAAAAATTAATTTCTGGTTGGTTCTATGCTAAAATAAAGTATAAAGTTTTTTTCAAAAGACAGTTGATTACTTTTGTTACAGATTTTATTGTTAGTACTGAAAAACAACAACACATTAAAAAGAAAATAATTAAACGTGTGAAACTTATTGCTGCTTATTTTGTACCAGAGAGTTAAATACTTTTTTCCTAGCTACATCTTGTTGTGTACCACCTTGGATCACTCCGCATACCACCAGTTGGGAACCCCCGCTGTATACCATCATTGTATCATGTTATGTCAGTGGTTTAAACAGTATGATTTTGTTTGTAATAGATAACTGTACAAGACAAATCTTATTACTACAGCCCTCCCAGTTTTATTATACGTGGGAGCTTCCACCATTTAAAACTTCAATTGTTAATTCAACATATTTGGAATCTGTGGTCATCTTCAGGTACACAATAATAGTTATTATGTAAAAATATTCAAAGCAAAAATTATATATAAACAAAAGCTCTTATTTCGACTAAACACAGAATGGAGTAAAATATAGTAAGAAACTTACATAAGTTTTATTTCACTCTGGTGAGGAATTAAGAACATCCACACATGAATATGTGTACATTAATATATATGAGAGGATGCTTTCACAGATTACCTCCAGACTGGGGATAGTACTGGCAAGTTGGGTTTAAGAAAGTATGTTATTCTAATTTATTTTATTCTGTGTTTAGTTGGAATGAGATATTTTTTGTACAGGCTTGGTTTTACTGTATTAATTTTTGTTGTTATAGTACACTAGAAGATGACCTGATTCTGAGTCATCAAAATGTTATTTTAAATTATTTTATGATGGTGGCAGTCCAGAATGTAGTTATTAACACTTTCAGACCTGGGCCTGTAAGGGGTGGTAACTCACGGTGGCCTGGTGTTTTTTAGTGTATTTCATTGTTATGCTACAACTTGACCAATTCTATTTTGTCAGCTTATACTGTTTTTAGTTCCACTCTTCCTCTTTAATCTGATGTATAACACTTTATACTTTTTTTAACTATTTAAAACAAAAAAATTAAGTTACAACTGCACTAAAAAAAAAATAAAATAAAGTCAATTTATTTTTATAACTTGCTTTCAAACACAAATTTATGGTTTTTATATAATTTATTGGACACTAGTCTATGCTACACATTATATGAAATATAAAAAGTAAAGGAAATATATTCTTAAAAATATTTATGTGTAATTGACACACACACTGAATGCATGTAAACAAAACACAAACGGCTGTTTATTCAGTTAAATGCATTTAACGCTATCTGTTAGATAAAGAAATAACTACAGTTCAGTTGTGATGTGCTGCTCTCATATGGCAAGTGTGAAAACAGTTTAAACTTATGTAAAACTGACGCCCGTACAGCGTACAGGCATAGGAATGAAAGTGTTAATAGTAACACATACCGCATAATTAATCTTTCACAAATAATCTTTCCATTTTTTCCATACTTTCACTGTAGTAATAATCTTTTCTGTACTACTAAAGTTGTTATAGAAGTCAAAGAGTGCCATTACGTTCAGTGTACATAGACTGTAATGTGAACAGAACTACACTTAAGCTACCCACTATTACTGTCCCAGGTACTCAGTTCTACTGGCTGAATCGATCTGGAAACTTCAAAACATATCTTGAATTTATTCCCGGGAACTAGAATCAAACCTGGTATTATTTAGATCAGTAGCCAGCTGCCACACCCACTGTTCATATTTGGCTATTATAAAGGACTACACACCCTCTGACAAGGTGTTGAGGTATTCCTCAAGGTGCACGGCAGACAAAGTATTTGTAGTCAGATTTATAATTCACAGTGGCCTCAAGAGTAGTATGAAAATTTGTTAATCTTGTCTTCAGATCGACTCCTCCAACAGGCCAGATGGTATTCATGTTTAATATGGTAACCAAATCACTTGTACAAATTAATAAATTATTTACCTTAAATTATCCGCCGTGTGATTTCTTGTGCTTCGTCTATGACGCGTTATAGAGCTTATGCTCCATCATCAGATATTAAAAGGTAAAACTATCACTCTTGCGAGATCGTTAAGAAGTTAAAATGTCAAAATATGCATATGAACCGTACGCGGATTTGGGTGCGCACCCGTTCAAGTTCAATCTGCCACTGAGCGGTTGCTACCTTATCGTAGCCCCAGCGAGCAGACTCAAGGCGGTATCGTACAATCGGTTGGATACAAAGTTCAGGTGGTCATTTAACACGATATCGCGACTCCTTGGGTTTGCATATGCACTGTAAATTTCAAATTCCTCCAAGGCATTTATGAAACGGCCCTTCTTACACACATGTAACGGTATTAAATTGGAACTAAAATCTGTGTAATTATGATTGTGTGAAGTCAGGTGTCGGGCGTAATTTGATTTGATGTTGTCGATGTTTCTTATTTTCTTAGGTAAATGTTCTCGAAATCGTTTAAGGAAACCTCTCCCAGTCTGTCCAATGTAGAAGCACTCGCAATCATAAATTACAACACGAAAAAAATATTTATATCTACTAATTACACTAGCTTTATGCCTAAGGTTTTGTCTTCTATATTGAATAATAATAGTTTCACTATTTCATTCAGGACTAATAATAAGTTACTGGATATTCTCAAACCGAAAAAACACACGCCTCCAGAAGAAAAAACTGGCATATATAAGTTAACATGCAATGATTGCGAGTGCTTCTACATTGGACAGACTGGTAGAGGTTTCGTTAAACGATTTCGAGAACATTTACCTAAGAAAATAAGAAACATTGACAACATCATATCAAATTATGCCCGACACCTGACTTCACACAATCATAATTACACAGATTTTAGTTCCAATTTAATACCGTTACATGTGTGTAAGAAGGGCCATTTCATGAATGCCTTGGAGGAATTTGAAATTTACAGTGCATATGCAAACCCAAGGAGTCGCGATATCGTGTTAAATGACCACCTGAACTTTGAATCCAACCGACTGTACGATACCGCCTTGAATCTGCTCGCTGGGGCTACGATAAGGTAGCAACCGCTCAGTGGCAGATTGAACTTGAACGGGTGCGCACCCAAATCCGCGTACAATTCATATGCATATTTTGACATTTTAACTTCTTAACGATCTCGCAAGAGTGATAGTTTAACCTTTTAATATCTGATGATGGAGCATAACCTCTGAAACGCGTCATAGACGAAGCACAAGAAATCACACGGTGGATAATTTAAGGTAAATAATTTATTAAGGCCAGATGGTGCTTGTGTACCCCTCTGGCTGGCCTTGAGACGGTTCACTCGTATAGGTTACCCCCCTGGCAAATGTGAATTTTTTTTAGTGTTCCCTAATATTGACTAGTCCCAGTTTTTTTATTTGTTCTTCTTATTTGTTTTTCTAGTTAATTCATGGCTTTCCATGCAAAATAATTATTAGAAGAATTGATTAATTTGTATAGAGATTCTCCTTGTTTGTGGCAAGTTGAAGGCAAACTAAAAACAAAACTAATTTAGGGTTGTTAATAGTAAAATTAAATGAAACAGAGCATGAGATTTAACATTGAATTAACGTAATTTAATGTCAAAAGTTAAAATTTTCCTTCTTTTCTTTATTTACAATTTGATTTACAAGTTCAACTATTAATGAAATTGACATGTTGAATCCACTTTCTTCGGTATCCTTTCATTAACTGCAAAAATATCTAAATCACTTCTTATCTCTTCATTTCTTATATGATTTGTCTATTACACGGGTTTAACTGATCTCAGAAATTTCATTTCTGCTGTTTCTATCTTCCGTTCATCTTTTTTCTTTATGACCCAAGTTTCAGAGCCATACAGTAGTATAGGTATTGACATTGTTTTATAAAATTTTATTTGGATTTTTTGACATGATAATGTCTTTTAGCTTGACATCGTTTGAAACTTTCTGTAACATGTAATGCTGTATGACGTCATCATTGCGTGACGCTTCCACACTTTCGATTCCCCACAGTCTAGAAATTTGATATGTAAACGCATCAAGACAGAAATAATCGCTGCTGACATTGAGTTTAGCAAACGTTTTAGTAAGAATAAATTTGGTTTTACATGCTCTTTTGTCTGTACTGCATCGTTTGAAACTTTCTGTAACATGTAACGCTGTATGACGTCATCATTGCGTGACGTCATTGGGATTGTTATAAATAAAGGTTTGTTTTGTGTTGTGGTGAAATACACTGCTGCTGATATATAGTAACCAAACATGGCGACCGACTATAACAGCGTTCGACAATGGATAGCAGCGACGAGAAGGCTCAGATCAAGAAACGACAAAATGCCGAGCGAGTAAGAAAGTGTAGGGAACGAAAGAAGCTCGAGAAGGAACAGCAACGAGCGGCTGCTGTCGGCGGTGAAGCTTCGGTACCAGCGGCCCCATTGCAACAAAACGGAAGGAAGATGACTTGATGCGCGAAGAATTGAATGAGTACTTAATAAATACACCGTTCGCGTTGACGATGACTGAGCAGGAGAAAATCGATGCATTCTACAACATGAAACTGGCAGAGAAGCGAAGGGACACCAACGAACAAGTAAAACATAGATTGAATAAGAAAAGTCAGATGTCAACTAAACGAGCGAACGAAGCAGCTGAATTCGAACTGGTTCGAGAGATTTGCGACCACCGCCGCAAAAGAGTCAACACATACTGGCTGCTGAGTTCCCCGACGACGATGTAGCTACCTTCAAAGTGTGCGAAACGTGTTACAGATCCCTAGCACTCGAGAATATACCCAACTTGTCAAGATCCAATGGCTTCGTGTACCCCGAGTATCCCGATCATTTGCCACCGCTTGATTGTATAACTGAACACAACATTTGCGCAAAAGAAACAGTCAGTTAGTAACCATAATAATGTTGCGTTTAGCTGGCGGCTGAAAGACATTATCATGCTCTTAATCTTTTTCCATTTGGTAAATGGTACTGTATCTTTTCTACATTTATTTCCCAACGTTGTCTAAATCGTTCCACACATTCTTGTGAAATTTGTCACTTTATTTTCTGTATATCTATCTTAATCATAAGTAATGTCACGTCCAAGATAGTTGAAATGTTTTATGAAAGATTACAACCCTAGAGGCAGAAGAGAAGTTGGTAGACCTAAGAAAGGTAGACTATGGAATAGGAACAGGCTGCTAAAGCCTAAAACTGTTAAGAAGATTATGGTGATGATTAATGAAATTGATTTGCCACGGAACTTGACCTTCGTTTATGAAATAACCAATGTTGATTGCCTGTTTCATTGTTTGTTTTTTTTCAGTTTCATGCTGGTTATCTTGTGATTTAGGTAATCTGAAAAAAATCCTTGTTTTGTTGTGTTGATGATTAACTATGATCAGACAATAAAAATTAAATTATTACCTATTTGTATAATTATGACTGTTATGTGTATGCAATAAAATGGACTGACTGCAAAAGAATTGATTAAACAAATACGAAGCTGTTTCATTTAGTTTTAAAACCATTTTTGTAAGAAAGAATTTTCATGTACGATTCATCTGAAAATACATATATTATTGCATTTACATGTGCAGTTATGAAATTTTCATTGTGTCTCACACAACACACACACACACACACACCATGACATTTATTTACATGTTTCTTAGTGCTAATAGAAAGTATGCATATTCTGTGAATAACGGAGAAAGTTTATGGAGAATAATGAACTGTTTATAGATTTTAAAATTTACAAAATAAAATCAATTTTGCTGAAACAACAGTGTCGCAATTACAGTTTTTAACTTAGTGATGTTTATTTTCTGCTTGTTATTTTAAGCACACTTGTTCTGGTACTAGATTTGCAGACGACTCATTGAATTTATTGTAACAGAGACTACAGCTTAGAAAGGCAGCTGAAAAACTGTAGAGATTACAATTTTTCATCATCATCATCATCACCGCCACTCCAAGGACTAGGCCTTAGACCTGCTCCAGAACCCATCTCCTCCTCGGTATACCATCTCTCTTCCCAGTAGGGCGATAACCCAAGGCAGCCACAGGTACACGAATATCTAGGTGTTCACACCATCTCCTTCTGTGGTCTTCAATCTTCTGGTCCAATGATACAATGTTTACATCGCGTCTAATATCCTTGTTCCTTCTCTGATCCAAGAGAGAACAACCTTGCGTCCCTCTTACAAATTTCATTTTGGCTGCCTGAATCCTCTGCAATCCTTTACCAAGAGCCTATCACTCACTAGCATACAGGAATGTGGGGATAGCCACAGTTTTATAAAATTTCATTATGAAAATAAAACACGGAAGGATACCCCAAATGAATGATTACAATTTTTTATTTAATAAAATAAATAAATAAATGCATACAATTTTACATTTAACTGATTGTTTGAAAAACTTCAAAAGATGAAAAGTACACATGTGCGCTTGGTATTCAAGTAATACAGCAGTTGTCTGAAACAAAAATCTGATCGACGGGTTTTCTCTAATAACGATGTGTTAGATCTGGGGGCTGTAAAACATGCTCACTTTTTATATTAATACAGAATTTTTAAGATGTGTCTGTTTTTTACTGTTCTTCCTACACACGAGTAGTTGCCTTTTTCGTACATAATAAACAATTTAAGTATTTTTGAATTCCACATGGTACCACTGAATTATTTGTTTAGACCTTGATTAAACAATATAAATTCTTTACACTTTTAAATGTTTGTATTATAGGAAAATGTAAATTAATTGTTAATTTTTTGTATAATAAAAACAAAATCGAACTCTGATTGTTCAGGGCTCACACTGTATGTCACAATGCAGTCATTTCCTGTACATAGAAAATTGTTTAATATTGCTGTATTTTGTACCAGTCAGTCGTATGTAATAGTCACTAGTTTTATTATTTATATAAGTAATTAATTTTGTGTGCACTGTCCTGACGTGTGTGAATCGTCTAGAAAACAAGTTGTATGTAAATTTATTTACTTTCCTAAATAAATGCATGTAAGATGAATAAGCAAATAAAGAAAATGGAAAACGTGCTGAATTTATTGTCTTTTAAATGTTCCACCCTGTTTCATTAATTGTTGACATAGTAATCGTCAGGGTTGCAGAATATGTCTGCGCGAACGTGGTTCAGGGAAAATTTGGGTTGCCCGGGGAAATTTCTTGTTCATAAGATAATTTTTTGAGTAAATTAAGTGTCTGCAACCTGTATTTTTATTACTTCATCTTTTTATCAGTCATCACATACAATAAAGTGGTTAGTAAAGCATAATAAACCCTCGCTTTATTTTTTGGGGGGAAATTTCTTACCGAGAAAATAGTGTTGGGGGAAAATTTCTGGGGTCTGAACATTTTCTGCATCTCTGATAATCATTAGGGTTTACTTCTGCGAGAGCTCACATTTTTCTATTTAGTCTTGTCAACTTGTTACAACTATTAAAACCTAGTATGGTTGTGGCAAACCAATAAGAATTTGCCTTTCTTCTGATTGGCTGGTGGTGTCAGACAACAGCTTTGTGTGGACTCGAAAAGTTTATAAATATGAGTGTCCTACTCGCAGCCACTAGCCTTAACCACAGTTCAGTGGTCACTGACTGCGAAACGTGGGTCAGTGTGTTGCAGCCTTCTCCACTGAAAATAACCATCGTTGAAGGCACGGTCAAAACATTTGCACCAACAACTTTGGACCACGGCCTTACAGCCTGGCAAGCCGAAGTTCTCGTAACATTTCTCTACTATGTTTTGAATGCAACACTCAGATTATGTGCATATAGGTCAGCAAAGCCGTACTGTCATACAATTGAATCTTTTAACACAAATAGAATGTCAAGATGATTCACATCTGAGGATCTAACAGTCAATTACTGTAATATGTATATTGGATGTTGGAGTGTTGTGACGAAAATGTGATGTCCAGTATATCACAGTGTAGCGGGTCATTTTTTGGGTGTTTTTATTTTTAACAGTATGGGGAAATTATATCTTTTATTTCTTTCATTTTGTGCGGGCTTGTCAAAAAGTTATGAAAATTATTGTGCAACGTTATTTTCCGTGTAACAGAACGATGTTAAGAAACAGTGGTAACAAAGCGATACGCAGTTGTTATTGTGTAACGCGGCGAGCAAAGAATTTACCCCCTTCAAAATTCTCAGAAATCCGTACTTGTGTAGCAGCGCACATACGCAACTGTACCACCACGAGCCCAAGTGAAGCGTCCAGCCACCAAACCGGATGTCTTGGAACGAGTAAAATTCAGCAATGTGCTTTTGAGCGGCAGGAAGTACTGTTTAAGTCCGGCCTCTCCAATGACGTCAGCCTGTGCCTAATTGAAATCGTTGACCATGTTAACCCAACAAACTACATGTAGAGCATGGGATGCCGCTTCGGCGACGAAGAGCAAGGCAGTGACTTCCATACCAACTATGAGATCACGATAGCGGTACCTGTTACATTATCGTTCCCAGTCTCCAAGTTGCAGTCCCCGGTACCGGGCGGCCAAAGTTGGCTCTTCTCCAAAGTTTTAATTTAACAAGGCAAAAAGTTGTAGCAACCGAAAAATAGTATGTGATCGCGGTCAAGAAAAGTAACGAGCAGCATACAATTTTCTTTTGAACAGTAATTAATCGGGAATCGACAGTGTAACGGAACAATGAGTGTGCGCGGAGACCGCGTGGCCAGCGAGGGGGGAATTTTATTATAAAATGTTTAAGGGGAAATAAATTTTGTGTGTGTTTGAGTGAGTGTTTAAATATGCAGGCTGGGCTCTGTCTGTATGTATATATGAATATAAGGTAAGCTAGTAGAATAAGATAGTATATGTAACGAATCACCAGACAAAGAAGAATTTATGAAGCTAGTTTATATACAAAAACATGGTAAAAAATTTGTTGAAATTTGAATGATTTAAAAAATAAAATTAAAAGGTAAATTCTCTTCATTCAAAATGTGTCAGAATAATTATTTTGTAACCTCACACTGTTTCTGATCTCGCTTATAGAACTCTGGGGGGACCCGTAGGAATAACGGTAAGTACAAGTGAATTAAATGTATAAATAAGTTTGTTATTATACAAATGGCGCCCGAACAGGGACATTATATAAAATAATTATATAAATAAGCCAGATTTCAGAAACAGTGTGGGTATCGAAAGAATACAAAATACGTAAAATAAGGTTGTGTTGTAACTATACGTAGTAGAAAATTTTACAATATTTTAGATATAATATGAATATGTAATATTTATTATACGAAAACATTTTTTGAAAGAAACAGAAATATTTAAACAAAAATTAAAATGGCAGATAATAACGAAATAATAAGAATGATGCAAGCGCTTTTTAATATACAAAATAATAAGTTCGATGAGAAATTTAGTAAACTTGACGAAAAATTTAGTGAACAGAAAAATGATTTGAATGAATTGAAAAAAGAAATTCAAGAACAAGGCTGTATTTACGATAAGAAATTGAGTGAAATAGAGACGCGGTTAGGCGAAATAGAATTAGAAAATGAGAAAGTAATAAGCAAATTAAAATCGAACAAAGATGACAGGGTAAGTAGGGGTGGAAATGATAATTTAAATAATGAGTTGACAAGTAATAACAATGATAAAACAAATAAAAATGTGGTGTTAGAAAATGAGGGTGTAGATGTTGAGAGTGATAACGTAATTGTAGAAAGAGTAGAAGTTGATAATGAAATGTTAATGTGTGTGTATGAATTAGAGAGAGAGAGGAAAAATAATGTTGTAGTAGAGTGGGGACAGAGGGCAAATTTTCCCTTTATTATTTATGATGTTTATGATGATGATTTAATGTGGCCACAAGTGGTATTGAAGGGCAAGAGTCCCGTTTTGATAGATGAATTAAGGTGTTTATTTTTGTTGAGTAACTGTGTACCCTCTGTCCGGAATGATTGTGAGAGTGTGATGTGGTGTTATGAAGAGAGAGAAGTAAGTAGAGAATGGTATGTAACAGAATTGTATAATTTGCATAGAAAATATGGCGATTGGAAAGAAAGTTTGAAAGTATATGTGAATGATAATAACTATAATGATTTGAATAAAGTAATTAACCCAATCATGAATATATTTACCGATGGAGACGTAACCAAAATACCTAATGTAGACCGGTTTAATGAGTATTTGAATAAGTTGAATGAGTTTAGCTTGTATGGTTACAATACACAAAACAGTCATTTGTGTGGTAATACAATTGAACGATGCTATGTAAAACCAAGGTTAAACTGGGACGATGGAGGGTAGACTATTAAAACAATAAAAGACAGTATAAACATTGTATTTAATGGTTTTCGACATGGCAAAAATGGGACATGAAGTGTGGAAAAAACGGAACAATAAATAACAAAAGTTTGTAAATAAAATAGAGTGTATTTATATGTGTGCATGGTGGAATGTTAAATAGATAATGTGTGTACGTAAGATGATTGTTGTGATAAGAATATTGAAATATTTGCAAGTTAAATAAATATCAGAATTAATTTTGAAAACAGTAATTGACTAATGGTAATTGTTTCGATAACTACATAATTTATATTTTCAGTAATTAATTTAATTAAAACAATTTGATACATGTTAAATATTTTGATTGCTTATTTAAATGTTAATTAATTAAATTTTTTAGTGAATTTAATTTATTTTATGAGATGGAAATTTGGTAATGAATGATAAATTATTTGATGTAAACTAATATTTTTGTGTTAAATGTTACAGAGGTGAGGTGAAAAGTATTGTGATATGGTGATTATGTTTTGTGTGCATATCATGTTAAATGGATTGTAAGTAGAAAAATTTATGAATCATGTATAATAAAAATGTTTACAGGTAACTAAGATTTTAATTCAGTAATAAGAGATTATTGGAAATAATTACGTTCAATAAAAATAATAATTAAAAAATTTTAATAATAAATGAAAAATGATATATAATGATTATTAAATATAAATTTTGAAAATTTTAAGAAAGCCAAATGGTAAAAAGTTATGAATGAGGGAAATGATTATTGATGGAAATATTATATTTATTTAATGTATATAAAAATTTTATTAGTTACTAAGTGGCTATTGCGGGGGTGGCCTGTGCTCCCGTAGATAGCGGAATGGGTTGGTGGTAACAGGGAGTGTTACCTCCATCGGAGGCCAAAATGGCGAAAATGTGCGGCACACCTTGTTCGTGTAAATTAAAATTTACACACTGCCAAACGACTGTGTCGCACATAACTAGATTGATGTGTAACAGGCAGTGAAATGAAAGTTAGATTTCCCCGACTTTTCGGGCGATTACTGCCTTACCAGCACTAATCGTGGATTTGGCTAGCGGCCAGCTATGGTCATATCAAGTCCCTTGACCATAGCTGACTTGAAATTGGTATCTATTAGAAATTCAATGGGGGGAGAAATTAGGGGAAATCTCCGGAACTATGAAACAGCGGCTGCCACTCTGCCCGCTTGGGGGTAGCATAGACAGGTGGTAGACCCGTTTAAGGGTGTGTAATTATAGACCCGAACATGTTGATGTTCGTAACGTTTGAAACTTAATAGCGGAAGCAAAGACACGGAGAGGTAAAACCTGCTCCAAAATATACAGTCTCTGTCGAAGCGAAAAGGCGCCACAGTCTTACATAATTTGAAATAGTGTGTGTGGTTGGGAGGTGGCTCAGACGAGCTACGAATTTAGAATTTTATGACATAAAAAGTTTTTTCTAATTTGAATTTTGATCCAATAAAACTGCTTATGCTCTGTTCAATTAACTAGCTGATCAGATATGTAATATAAGGGGTTCATTACATGCTATGATTTTAAATGTATTATTTTATTGTTGTATGTTAGGTATAGGCATTGATAAGAATATGTGTTTTCATGATATGTGTACGCTTTAAATTAAGCCAATAATTAAACGCCTGGCAGGCAATTAACATAATAGAAGTGAGTATTGATAAATAAATATGTACATTCCATGTAATTTGTTAAAATTTGAGATGTGTTTTCATTATGTTAGGATGTCAGCTGATCAGCAATAAAACGTCACTGGTAAAATGGTTTATAAAGGTTCCAAGTAATTAATGTTCAATGTAATGTTTTAATGTATTACAGATGTTTTATAGCAATGATAAAAATTAATTTGATAAAAGGAGAAATAAAGTAACAATTTGTGAGAGCTAATAAAAGATAGTTTTTGGGGTGATGAGTATTTTATGGGGCATATAGATCTGTCCAAGTTGAAGTTAGAGTTGAAGTAAAGATCGAGATATTGTTTTGAATATAATGTAATGTTGTTTTGAGTTCATATATGTTATAGAATTTTGAGAAGTATTGATGTTGACACAGTAGTAGTGAGTATATGTAGAGATGCGTAATGTGAATGAGATATAAACATATTTGTTGATGATATTTTGTAGTAAGGGTGAGGTGGTAAGGTGTGAGCAACTTGCGGCGTTGTGGCGGGAATAGAGTAGTTTGCGTGAGTGTTTGCCGATATTTTGGAGGGGCATTGGCTCGTATGGGTATAGCCAGGTAGGGAACACACATCCTAGTACAAAGATGAGCGGTGCCAGAGATAAGTGGAATTAGTGAAGGGTATTTTTAATTGAGAGATTGGTGTCATAAATGGTTAATAGTGGTTGTTAGTAAGAAAGGGAGTAATATTAAAATGTCTATTCAAGTGAAAGTATAGAGAATACAGGTGTCACCCAGATTAAGCAATGATTGAAATGTGAAGAGTTAGATAGAAAATTCATAATAGAAAGGTACTCAGAAATATAATGTAACATGAAGGTTAATAATAAATTTGAATTGCATAGAATCAAAGGATAAATAATTGATGGTTAATGAGTAACAGTTCAATTGAAATTAACATGTAATGTTTATAATTTTATCAAGATGTAGGGTATGTAGATTTTACCAAGGTTAAATGTGATGGGGTTATTTTGAGGTAATAATAGCAATATTAATTATATATGTATACACAGAGCAAGTAGTAAAATTAAATGAGAATAAATAATTTACATCACCCACAGTAATGTAGAACAAGATTATTAAGTAAAGAAAGAGATCTATAAGAATATAAAATTTTCATTTTTTTTTAAACCAGTGACAAAACTCTGAGAGAATTTGATAATGTAAAATTAAGGTGTTTATTTTAAATAATTTAAATGTCAATTTGATGATTATTTATATTAATATTTTGTTTATTTTAAATATCTTATTTTATTATGTTTTGCGTTTCAAGTTAGGATATTACAGATGTCAAATGTGTTCCAGATAGAAATTGTGCATAACATATGTAGGTCAAGGGTCTTGAACTTGACCTAGTTTCGATCAGCTGATGAGGTCATACACATACTAAGCTTGTATAGTAGGAAGTCAATTCAGTTTGTTTATTTAATCAATTTAAACCAAATTTTAAATAATTTCTACATATAAATGAATCATTTTAATGAAATTAAATTTTGTCTTGATTTTAAAATTTTTTGGAAGATATTTTTTTGGAAATTTTAATTTTTTTGAGGGGGAAAAAAAACTGGATTTTTCGCCTGCCAGCGAAGGAATATTTTAGGGAATGATTATTTTATTATGTGTGTACTTATTTTTGTTTTATTTGATTGATTGTATGGCATTGTATTGTTAGACTATAAGTGATTACTTGTTAGATTAAGGATATGTTTCGATTAGTAGAAATGGCTAAGTTAAGTCATTTGAAACAAAAATTAGAAAAACAAGGAAGAGAATTTTTTTGGTAAAATATTTTTTGAATTTTGAAATTTTTTTTAAATTGTTAATAAATTTTAAAAGAATTGTTTTTATTTTTTAATGTATTATGTCAACATGTAATGTGAGTGTGTGTGAGCCCAGTATCTGCTAAAGACAGCCCAGCTTGCATAAAAGGGGATCCATATCGGCTGAGGATCTGGCATAATCTGAGCCAGGGATTGAGGATTTTTGGGGGTAGCATGTTAGAAGGTGAGGTGGGCTGTGGTACTTAGCTGTTTGATTTCTCGGTGTTGGGATCTCTTACGGAGAAGTCCAGTGATCTCGTTCAGGTGAGTCCATAGTCGCTGAGCCAGGGGGGTCGTGTACCCATGCAGATTAAGAACAAGGGGGTTGTTGGCACCAGTTCCTCACCGGTCCTCTTCGGGGTTATCGATGAGATTTCTTCTGTCGCGGACAGCAGAATTCTCATCGAGGGGGTATTGTAGCGGGTCATTTTTTGGGTGTTTTTATTTTTAACAGTATGGGGAAATTATATCTTTTATTTCTTTCATTTTGGGCGGGCTTGTCAAAAAGTTATGAAAATTATTGTGCAACGTTATTTTCCGTGTAACAGAACGATGTTAAGAAACAGTGGTAACAAAGCGATACGCAGTTGTTATTGTGTAACGCGGCGAGCGAAGAATTTACCCCCTTCAAAATTCTCAGAAATCCGTACTTGTGTAGCAGCGCACATACGCAACTGTACCACCACGAGCCCAAGTGAAGCGTCCAGCCACCAAACCGGATGTCTTGGAACGAGTAAAATTAAGCAATGTGCTTTTGAGCGGCAGGAAGTACTGTTTAAGTCCGGCCTCTCCAATGACGTCAGCCTGTGCCTAATTGAAATCGTTGACCATGTTAACCCAACAAACTACATGTAGAGCATGGGACGCCGCTTCGGCGACGAAGAGCAAGGCAGTGACTTCCATACCAACTATGAGATCATGATAGCGGTACCTGTTACATTATCGTTCCCAGTCTCCAAGTTGCAGTCCCCGGTACCGGGCGGCCAAAGTTGGCTCGTCACCAAAGTTTTAATTTAACAAGGCAAAAAGTTGTAGCAACCGAAAAATAGAATGTGATCGCGGTCAAGAAAAGTAACGAGCAGCATAAAATTTTCTTTTGAACAGTAATTAATCGGGAATCGACAGTGTAACGGAACAATGAGTGTGCGCGGAGACCGCGTGGCCAGCGAGGGGGGAATTTTATTATAAAATGTTTAAGGGGAAATAAATTTTGTGTGTGTTTGAGTGAGTGTTTAAATATGCAGGCCGGGCTCTGTCTGTATGTATATATGAATATAAGGTAAGCTAGTAGAATAAGATAGTATATGTAACAAATCACCAGACAAAGAAGAATTTATGAAGCTAGTTTATATACAAAAACATGGTAAAAAATTTGTTGAAATTTGAATGATTTAAAAAATAAAATTAAAAGGTAAATTCTCTTCATTCAAAATGTGTCAGAATAATTATTTCGTAACCTCACACTGTTTCTGATCTCGCTTATAGGACTCTGGGGGGACCCTTAGGAATAACGGTAAGTACAAGTGAATTAAATGTGTAAATAAGTTTGTTATTATACAACAGATGATCCCCAAAGGATTACATGACATGGTAGAGTAAAATCATTATTTTTGGACATGTAATAGACTCCATTTTGTACCACTGAAGTGGCTTAGGAGTAGGTTGTCAGCTTGAGTCATACATTATACTTATGTTTCTGTGTTTTGTTGTGTCATCTGGACTTTCAGAGAACTTCTGGGGGGGGGGGGACAGCTAAGATTCAGAGTCCGGAACACGTGTTATAGAAGTTGTACCCACATTTTGTTGTATGCTGTAGTTTTTATTTCCCACAGAAAAAATAATGGCAATCCATACTTTTTATTTTTTTTTCTAATAAAAAGTTCTTTTGATTTTAGTCTCTAGTTTTAGTTATGTGTATAAATATCTAATTACTCAAAAAATAGTTTATGTTGCTCCAGGGTATAGCATATAGTATAGTATGCACATCTACAAACAATCTTGGTCCTTATGCAGCAGGATGACTTGTGATCCTCCTCCCCACGGTACTGAGTCTTGACCTCCTCACTCCTCCAATGACCCTGATCTTTGACAGACGCTTACCAGTTTCTCACTCCCACAAGATTCTCAGGATTTCACTGAACATTACTTTGCCTAAAAACAGTTGGTCTCAGTCTTCCTCTTGATTTGGTGCCTATCATCTGTCTTAGTCTTAGCATAAGATAGTCTACAATGCTAGATTAGTTGTATTAGAGCCTTGTGCATGTTTCGAGTTATTGTTCATCTAGTTATTTGAATTAGCATTCTCTCTAATTCCAACTTTGTCATGTTTACTTGCTAAATTGCTAATTGTCAAAGTTGGGTTTCGACTTATATTGAACCAACTTGAACCCTATTAACTCTAGTGATATAACTGGAAAAAAAAACAATCAAGAACTGACATTCTGACATATCTTAATTATGCCCATGCTTTCTTAAAATCTTACTTTAACTACATATTATAGAAAACTATCTGCAAGAATAATACAGCTGTATTATAGTTGTACAAGGAATTAGTAAAAAGTACTTTTTAAACATTGTAAAGTTTTATTAAATGTACATACATCCTATTTAACAGAAAACAATTCATAAATACATAAAATAAATCTGAAAAAATGTATACACCATTTCCTTCTTTGTCCTTCCGAAAAGTCCACGATCCCGGCGACTCCCCACAATGAACCTGCAAACACATAAAAATGTATTATATAAACATCTTGACCACATAAAATGATAAAGCCTATCATTTTATGTGGTAAAAAATGACATGTACATAAAGCCTATAGTTTGTAACAGCAACTTACACAAAACTTGTATGCTTTTGGTTACTGCAAATCTTCTGGTTTCATTGTAACCGTCTCTTCTTCTTCGCTATCACCACTCAGTTCTGAAACAGAGCAGTCATATTCACAAGTATGTATAATGCAAATCTGTATGACTACCTGCAAGTAATGCCAATTATATTATATGAAGTTTGATCAATACATTCGTGCGGTTCTTGTTTACTTTAAAAATTATGCCTTCATTCATCGACACTTATACTTCCTCCTTCAAAGAAGTCTCAGTCTAATATGACACGATTAAGCATTTTATGTCTTGAAAGGTCGCAAAATGTCCTTTTGTGGAAACTATCTCTATTGGGAGGAAGAAGGGTCACGTTGGGACACATATGGTGAATATGGCAGCTGCCATGTCATCATTATGACGTTTTATTTTGCCTAGCCTGGCAAAATTTTTAACAAGCAATCACATAGATCCAAGCATATTATCGGGTTGCAATTTTTGTAAATAATTATTCCATAAATCTGGCCATTTTCTGCGAATAACTTCATACAAATGGCATAAAATGTCCGAATGGTACTCTATTTATCGCTGCACCTAGTGATGAAATTTTGTGGAACGCAAAAACATAATCTTCATCTGACAACCACGATCTTCAACTCATTTACATGGCAGTCTTTGAAGCTTGCAAATGGCTTGTTCATGCACAGCAGTCTCGCCAGAAGCCTTATGAACACGTTTAGTAGGACAGAGCAGTTATCTCATAGTTTACACAAAATTTAATCCATGTTCTTCAATCTTGCATTGTAGAATTACAAAAAAAATCTTCCATTACACCAAAGGACAACTTACTCAATTAGCTGTGAAATCTGAATTATGCATCCAATAGGGCTAAAATTTTCAGCAATTGTCACTAACGTGTGTACTGACATCATATAAAAAGTTTTTAGGACACTTGTAGTGGTAGAAATTGCAAAATTGCACGAACTTTTTGACCAAACCCCATATATCCAAACAATAACTGTGACATGTTTAACAAATTTTTTCAACATATTTTAACTCCATGTTTCCGACCACTGAACACAATTAACTATCAGGTTAACCAATACCAACGGTTTTACAAACAAGCAAATTTTCTGAACAAATATACTGAAAGCCTTAGCAGAAAAACAGAATTTACAAAACAATATGCGGACCTGGAATGCAAAGCATAATGCGTACATATACATATATTATTACCTAAACAAAATAACAGGTGGATTGTGAAACACTGCTGACAAAGATTGTGATATAATCTTAAGTTATCTGATCTAAAATAATACATAAACCAAAAATCTCTTCTCCTAAGTGAATCTCTGGAGGTCCACTGAGCCCAATGGCATTGTTACAATAATCTACTAAAAGCTACGACAATGTCGCTTACATTCCCACACTAGTTACTGGTACCACAATTTTTTGTAATATAAGTTTTCTTTTACACGTGAGAACCCAAATCTTAAAAGATTCAAAATAATACATACACTTATTTCTTACGTACTCTAAACTATAAACACTTCACTAAAAATATTTAAGACAATTTTATTACCAATGTGATCAATAACTCTATCCTCTAATGTTATTTCCTTGACCAACTCTACATCGTCTTCATCCTTGTCGTCGTTTTTCTCTTCAATTTCTGCTTCATCACTAGACGAGCTAACCAGATCTACCCACTGGCTGTCACCTCCTGAAGGCTCCCATGAATTCAGTTTTTTTACCTGTAAAAGAATTAATATAATTAATTAATTTCAGTATTCTGAATACACTTTTACAACTGTACATAACACTGCATTGTTGCTGTTCACATGTGTAATGGAACGGACACGCAGATCTTTTATATATTCATTTATTTTCAGAAAGATTAACTTCCATATTCTTCTATTTCTGAAGAAAGCATACGATAGTATATTTCATTAGGAGTCCAGAAAATAGGCTTTTCCCGTGTGCGTGTGACAAATTCCTGTGTGAGGTGAAGCCGAGCACGGGAAGTCATGCAAGCACGGGAAAAGCATTTACGGACGTGTATTGAACAATATTTTTTCATTATACCTCTCTGAAAAAAAAAGACAAAAAATCTACACATTATTAAAAACGTTTATTTTTAAACAGGAACAAACAAGTATATCTTTAGTTTTTACTAAATGTAATATTTATATTACAATTTCTGATTTCATAAATATCCAATCTTTTAGCAGGTACTTCATTTTGTAGAATTGAAATGTTTTCAACACAAGTTGAAGTTGATGGTGCTACTTGAATATTATTTTCTTGACCTCCCCCAACTACAATGGTTTCTGATGTCGATGTTTTGTTTCCTATACTTATTATGACTGGAAAGTAGGCGGCGTATATTATTAATGACAGGTCGAGCCAGAAAATAAATAATTATAAAATTTAGGCTGAAATTTAAAAGTGTCATATTTTTGAATGTAACAGTACGATGTTAGACGAGTTTATTCTACTTTATTAAATATTGTAATTAGTTTTAACTACATTAAGTACTATTTTAGGGTTGAAAGTTAGCACATGGAAAACATTTTTTGGTGCGGGTGCACCGAAAAAGCAATTTTCTGTGCACAAAACAGACATGTAAACATGGTGTATAATGAAAAATATTTTTACTCAAAAGTACAGTTTCTTTAAGTACCATTTTATTATTGACAGAGCTACCATTACTTATTCTACAAAAGTAGAGTCCTCGGCACTTTAACATACTGAAGTTCACGAGTGAAAAAGATTTCTATTAACAAACTTAATCTGCAAATGTCCTAAGTGCATGAAGAAATCTTGAAAAAAAAACACTACAAATCATAATAAGTTCTCTTTTCCAAATGTATGTTTCTGTAAAATTTGAGATATCGAAAGATGTTACATCTTTAAAAATCAGTCAACAATTTTTTCTCACTATAATATTTCTGTATTGATATTAAGAAAACTAGTGAACACTGCTTTGCAGCCCTAAGTTTGCAATGCAATGTAACTTCCTTAAAAAAGATTTATTATGTGTCAACAACAAACTACGCTGAATGTTACTTGAGCAACTTCATTTCAACATAGTATCAAATAAAGTTCAGGATGGTATCTTAAAAAATTAAAAGGTTATTCTATTTCAGCGTAAAGCCTGTCAGTTAATTATAACATATTAATTTTTTAATCTGGAAGCTCATTGATTCCTTTAAACAGTCAACTTTGAAAGGTCGAAACAAAATCATAATTACATCAGTTTTACGCAAACAGTTACTTCCCTTCATGACCATCAAATACCCTGTTTGGTCCAAAACATTGTGTATTCGGAAGTACTGCTTGAATAATTGTCCTCCATTTCAAAACATTTTTGTAATAATTTTTCCTGCTGAGTTTAAAATTAAAATTTTTTTACTGGTTCAATACGTACCAACAGTGTTAATAATATTAAATTTGTGTTATAAAAATTGTGCCCATATTAATTTGTGACCTTGAAATGTTTTACATGTAGGAAGGGGATTCCTACACAGAGAGAAATACCTGGGCCATACTTGACCCCCTGACAATGGGTATTTCTGGGAAGTGATGATAATGGGATAGGGGTTTCCGGTAAGGGAGTTAAATGGGAGAGATCTCTGACTGAATATACTGCCCTACGAGGGAACATAATCCAATGGAGGGGATCTTCCATAAAAAATATGAACCCTAAAGAAAAAATGTATGCATAAATCAATAAATTAATTCATAAGAAGAACTGTATAATTCTCAAAGTGTCTCATAAAAAAATCATCATCATTATCATAATCATCTTCAAGGATTAAACCAAGGATGGTTTGTTCCGGTCTCAAATAGGCAAAGTCATCCATTCGGCAAAGATGATCCCACCAATTCAGCTGATACTGGGCGATCCTGTCGAGTATACTCATAATATTCAGTTCCTGCCATATATATGCGTTTCTTCTATGATCATGGAGAGTATAACCTGGCACGTACTTGAGAAATCTCATTCCAGCCGCTTGGATGCGTCTGGCCTGGCCTTTCGTTAAAGTCCATCATAAAAAATTATACACAAAATATCAAAAGTGAATTTAATATTGTAACAAGACCCTGTATGCCGGTCGTTACAAAAGATAAAAAGTTGATAGAAAATTTTATAAAAATAGAATTTTTAAATAATAAAATAATTTTGTTATGTTAATAAATGTGTTTAAATAAGAAATACATCTGTTTTACAAGGTTCTTGTAAAAATTTTAATAACAGGTAAGTATTTATTGACCGTCGATCACTTCTTGAAGATTTGAACCAAGTCTGGAGTTAAATAGATTAACTCCAGCTAATAATCGATTGGTGACTTTTCTGACTGGTCCAATATCTTGTTCAAATAAAATATATTCTTCTTATTTAAGTCCTTCAGCCTTAATAAATACTCTTAAATTAACCTGTGAAATAAGTGACAGATACGAAATAATGGAAATATAAAGATTTATTGACAATTTAAATAAATAATCGATATTTTATCGATGGAGAGCAATTATCGACTCTGTCTCGGGAATTATCGATTGTGTCATACAGAACAAAATTTATGATATATTATATTAAAAGACAGGTTCTTTGAGCGATTAGAATTAATAGTCAGAGAAGGGTGACGAGAAAGTATAACATTAACAATTAAAAATAAATACAATAATTACTATTCAATAGTATTTAAATAATTCCAGTATATAATAGTTTAATAAATGTTTTGTCAAACCATTGAAGACTGACGTCACTGCGATGTAGGAAGCAGGCTCTGTATTCAAGATGGCCGCTACTCGAGTTGGACTAGGTTACTGCAAATGCGTCGCGTCAGAAAATCACAATAAAATTACCTTCATTAAGGTTTGAAATGTCCCCGCACTGGTGTAATATGTCTGTTAAGTTATTTGGTGTATTCTGGCGAAGTGTTCTGTGTAAACTTGTGTTAGTTAGTTTATTTTGTATGTGTTCACTTCTGCGTGTTAAAGTTCTCAAGATATGGTTAGGATTGTAGAGTGAATCAGTTTAAATATAATGTTTTACTTGTTTCTATCACTCGTATTATAAAGTTAAGTGTTTGTTTTCACTATTGTCGTGAATGTATTGATAGCTTTAGTTTTAAAAAGTGTCTAATTCGTCTAACTCTCGTTTCATATTTTAATGGCTAAACGCTAGTACCATTTTCAACTCGATTTAAAGAACGCTTTGTCACACAACTATTCAGCTTGATATTCAACAAAAGACTAATTAACTTGGTCATAAATCTGGCCCAGTTAATCTTTGAAAAAGTATTGTTAACATATTCGATTACCTGTACACATGATAAAATATTACATTATATATGGAATTTATCTATTTTATTCATCACTTTTATGAATTATGAACCTTATTATTGGTTTAATCATCTCATTCGCTTTAAATTGATGTATTATAGTCCATATCTGTAGACATTTTGTGGAAATTAACAAATTCCTTCCACTCTTTGGAAATATAGGCTCAAAATTGGATTTCCGTCTTTATACGAATTCCCTCCATTTTAAATATTATTAATACTATTATAATAAATTTTAAGTAGTCATATTCCTTCCTTTCTTTAAATACATATAAATTACACCTTTGAACTGGTTTTTTGTGTTAATCTGTAAATTTGACATTGCTCTTTAAAATTAATTAATTTATATATTTTGAAAATTTATAATGTTTTAAGGTATATTTCCTTATTGTCATTTTAACTCATAGGATCATTCCCAGTAGTGTTTAACTGTGTTACCTTATCTAAATCTTGGTAGTTTACAGGATTTATAAGTAAATTATACTAGTTTATATTGGTTCTGTGAATTCACCAAATGGCCTAGATTTTAGAATTTTATATTTCTTTCTTTCTCAAATAAATTTAAACTTAACTCCTCCTCTGACTTTACATAATTACAATTATATGAAAATAATATGGTTTATAACTTATTGGGTGGTGTAGTATTCAATTAACACCACGGTTATTAAAATAAATAATTATGAACATTGTTTAGCAATCTGCACCATTGAACATATTGCAGACATGGTTTGAACATATGTCTTTTAACTATTCTTGAGCTAACATAGCATACCTATTAGAACATTATTAATGGTATGTAGGCTATTATTTATCAAACATAATTCTTTTTAAAACACATAACATAAATCTTATTTTCTAATAACCCTTACAAATACATTTTATTAACACATTGATTTTAGGACTGTGAATAAACAGTCTATTTAAACATTTTACACTTATTAATACTATATTAATGCCAGTCCTTTCTGGTCTAAACCATTATTATGTGATCCCCTACATCAGTAAACATTAACTCCCATACTCTATTTATTATCATTTTTTACAAATGTCTTGTAAATAAAGATTTACATTAAAATAATAAAATACTGGAAATCTTCCATTTTATTATTTTATTATGCTGTTTATTATTAGATATTAAAGTTGTGATATAGCATACTGATAAGTTATAGTATCACCAACTTTAAGTTTATTGCATTTCTAAAAAAAAAAACACACAAATTCACTTTCACTGTTGGTTCTGATATTTTGAGTCTTATTATCTCAGACCAGACCTTTAGTAATCATGGACTGTTAAGACTAGTTTATTTTCTTTATTACACAATAGCTTTAGTCAGTTCACTTCTTATAACGCTATACAGCACTTTAGTTTTCTCAATAATTACATTTTTATAGGATTTTGGGTATGTTATACTTTCTTTTGCATAGTTTTTGTGGGTTTGGGGTTGATAGTAGTTTATATAATAATAGGTTTTACAAGGGTGTTTCTTTCATACTATTTCTTCCTCTCCTCCTGTCTTCTTTCTTGTCCTTCTTCGTATCTTCCTTCTGGTCTTCCTTCTTGTCCTTCTTCTAGTCTTCATTCTTCTGGTCTTCCTTCTTCATTCTTGGGTAAACCAAGGTACTTGGTGTTATCTCGACTGAGGTTTAGTTTGGAGCATTTAACTTATTCACTGATACTGACTTTATTCTTCTCTACAGGTTTCAGGGTATTGTTTTCTTCCTGTTCACAAACTTTATTCTTCCCTCTTCTTGGTTTTTGGGGTATTTTGGTATTCACCACTCTTAAATTGAGTCTCTTTTTTCTTGATATGGTCTTATATAACTGGTTTACTGCTCTGAGCTTCCTGGGTAACTTCCTGATATTATACTATGAGTTGCTTCGATACTTTCTTTGGTTTTTTTAAACAGTGGTTTTTATATATAATGTAATGAGGATTTTTATTTTATTGTGGTTCATTCCTCTGATTTATTTAAATGTCATTCAATATTATTATAACATTTGTTGGTGTAATTAAACTTTATGATTTCACATGACTTAAAATGTAGTGGATTTTCTGTCACGCTACAATATGTATGCTGCTAATTAAGAAATTTACAACTTGTTTTGTATGTGTTACTCATTAAAGTAACCTCCATACATAACTGACACTAGTGTGTAAAAAATAGAAGTTTATAAATTTGTTTATTGCCTGCTATACTCGTATTGATTTTCACAAATGAATAGATATGACACATTTTACTGCTGATGTAAACAGTGATAACTTATCTGTCACACTTAATTCATCATAAAACATTGTTTTTGGCCTCAAGTTAAGAGCACAGTGACTCTCATACAAGAATATATATCCTCTCATAAAATAGCATACGTATGGAACATAACTACTGTCACATAAGAGTATTATCACCTTTTCCACTATTTTCAGCTCTGCTGTGCTATCGTCTATACGGACAACTTTCATTTCGTCCTTCTCTTCTTCATCAATTATGCTCTCTAAAAAAAAAAGAAAGAAAATAGAAGTATGTATTGGGAGGGAATAACTTAATGATTCTGTAGAAAATATATTTTATGTAGAAAACATATGTAATATTAGTGAAAAATTAAAATTTCAACTGTTGCATCATGCAGTATATAATGTGAGGGTCACTCGATGAGTACAGAGAAAACCACATGCAATTCAAAAAGTATCTTACTTAATACAAGCTGGATACCCATGCTTCGCTACGGTGACTATTAGAAAAAAACAGAATGTAAAATCAGAAAATAGAAATAGGTTATTTGTGAAGCTTAGATACCGGTATTTTGAAACTAAGAGAAACTATTTAAACTCGATCAATTTGAAGATGATCAATTTGATCAAGCTTGATCAATCAACTATTACAACTTTAAAATTAATGAGTTGCTAAAAATGATGCTGTATTATTTAGTTAGAGAGGGTAAGCTAAGTTTCTGTTCGAGATTAAGACAGTCCTTTATTGTAAGTCTAACAACAATAAAATAGATGGGCTTAAGCCCTTTGATCCCTCCACCACCCCTGGTTTTTTGTTCTACGTAGCCAGGCTAATAAATTGCTTAGCATATACTTTCAGTTGCTCCCTCAGATTAAGTTTTCAGGACCTCCCTGTAAACAACATTCCTGGTTTTGCTCTCTGGCTGGAGAATGACCAGGCTGTCAGGTGAACTGACTCTGGAGAACGCCACGTACTCTGGAGAAACAGTCACTCCTCAGATCCACACCAGCCACTATCACACTCTGCCCCTGTGCCTTATTGATGGTCATGGCGTCCTGCAGGAAGGATACAACTAAAAAAGCGGTATTATCAGTTTTGCGGTTTTTGCGTTTTTTCGTGAATAGGTGTTAAAGCTTTCAAAACTCTTTCTTAGTGTGCACCCAGAAGCCAAGAGGAATATATGTGCCAAACTTACAACTCAAAATAAACCCTCAATGCCACATAGCAAGGAATAGAGGGACAGGGTGAACTGTTTCGTGATTATTTTCGTGTCTCCTTGTGGTTATAGGTTAGATAAAAAAATAGTGTTTTAGTAACTCCCCAAAAGCCTAAAGGAAAGTAATAAAATAAACATTAGACTTCCAGGATGCGTACAGTTGAAAAAAAGCTGCATTATCGGTGTCACAGTTTTTCACGGTTAGGCGTTAAAGTTTTCAAAACCCTTTCTTAGTAAGCACCTAGAAGCCAGGAGGAATATACGTGCTGAATTTCAAGTTTGTAGGCTTATAGTTATGGAGATTTTGTGATGAGTGAGTGTATGAATCAGTGAGTGGTATTTGGCTTTTATATACAATTCTTAGAAAATCTATTTAGAGAAACTAAAGTTGGTATCTCTGTCACTAATATAAAACAGCTGTTTGACAAATGTTTCAAGTACAAATAACCTATAATATTCATTTAACGATGGCAAGCCCTCTTGAAGAATTATTTATTCAACAATGCCAAACCCTGTTAAAAAGTGTACCACTGAAGAACAGCATTCAGTGACAAGATTTCTCCTTTCTGAAGATGTATGTATAGTGCAAAGTTCTATAAGTTCACTTCAAAAGTGGCTCAGAAATTGTTACTGTTACACAGTGTGTTTGACAATCAATTGATTGTCAATTTCAACTCCAGTCCTGGTATCTCGTGTTGATGAACTTATTCAAGTAGATGGGCAAATTATAGTAGAAGAGAATGCTAATAATTGTAGTGTGAGTGTTGGTACAATTCATTCAATAAAATTTGTAATAAACTGAACTATCACAAAAGTCGTGGAAGGTGGGTTCGGAGACAGCTTACAAAAAAATCCAAAACAATCAGATGTACTCAGGGAGCCTGGAGTCCAGATAGCCCTGCTTGCTGATGACACCGTGAGGCAACTTGCATGTGAATTTTACGTACAAGCGGCAAGGGCGCAAGACGATCCCGTATGGTGATTCTTGAAACCAATCTCGTTAAATACTGTACTAAGTAGCTAGTACAAGCATGCTGTTGTAACGGCCCGTCAAAAGTGCAAATATTCCATTCTGGGCAAGACCACATGGTGGAAGTTCCTTCTGGAAACTTGGAACATGTAACCCAGAGGATCATCTCAATCCTCACAGCCCTGCATAGGTTTACAGTCCTACGTAGGCATTGGAAATCTCTGTTCCCACATCAGTGAAGATGTCCGTCATAGCAGTACTGGTCGAAACGACTGACAATATTTATAGACATTCTACACCACGACCTAACAGCTCAAAAATGTTGACAATGGTAACTAAAGTTTGGCTGTTTATAAGTACATATTTAAATAAGTCACATTATTATCGGTATATTATAATATGCAATTGACCTAGATTCTGTAGTGATAATTCATAATGTCTAATGATGGCACAAATCTAGAATTGATCATGTGATGAGTTCTGGATTCATCATTATGAGTCAACATTCAAATGACAAAGATTTGAGTGAAAGCATTTTGGCTTAAAAAAAAAAAAAAAAAAAAAAAAAAAAGATCAGGAGAGTGCTGCCTTCTGGTATGCTAAGGGACATCATTTTCTAAATTTTTTTTTAAAGGCCAGCATACTACTGACAACTAAAGAGATACACTTGACAAATACAATGAAGCCTTTGACGAATTTACAAAGGAGTGATACTGTATTTATTTTTTAATTTTTCTACAGATTAATGCTAAGCTACTTCACGTATTGTGTGTGTGAACAGTTAGGCCGACTGGTTCTGCCTCATCAGATGTATATGTAGTCCAAACCTTGCCCCATTTGATTTACTTTTGTTTCGTCCCCTCAAAGAGTTTTTACATGACGTCAAACTTGACAACAACAAAGAAGTGAAAACAAATGTTGTAAATGACTTTGAGACAAAGAATTCTTTTTTGCACGCATAAAAAATAGTAGCAGACAGAACAAATGTATAATTGAAGAATGAGGTTATATCGAAAAATTTGTAAATTGTTAAGTTATCTGAATAAATTGTATTAAAACAACATGCATTTTTCTCTTTACTCACTGAATGACCCTTATATTATATAAAATGTTCATGTTATTGAACCTACATGGTATATTTATCATGTACCAATAACAAACAATGTGTAGCTAATAATTTTATTTGTTATTTTGCTAAACATTATGCCACTGATTTGTTATAATATTATTATATACATCCACCAAAATCAGTAAAGTTTCAGTTTTTTTAAATTATTGAATAAGGCCTTTTCGAAATTATTATAATTTCATCATCAGTTCACACTAAAGAATGTTGTTATTTGTGTCCATTATATCTCACTGCACTTCATATTGAATCTTAAACTGCCATCATTATTTGGTGGAACCAAGCAAGTCATATATTGAAATAGTTGATCGTTTTCGAATATTGTCTGCTGATTCATTAATTTGTTATATTTTTTATGTATATATATATATATAATTTTTCTAACTGTATAATGTCATTTTTATTATTATTTACTTCTACTATTTCCATATTGTTGGTTATATCTGTTATACTATGATTCATATCAATAAGGTGATCTGCTATATTGGAGATTCCCATTTTTTTATTATTAAAGGCTCTGATATGTCCCATAAATCTCTGTTTGAAATTTCTATATGTTCTACCGATGTATATGTAATCACAATCATTACACTTTATTTTGTATATTCCACTTAATTTGTATATATCATAGTCTTTTCTATTTATTATTATGTTGTATATACTTTTATTTGGTTTGTATGCATATTTATATTTATGTTTATCCAATTTTGTATTCTTTATAATGTATTGGAGATCTCTATATGTGTATTTGTAAGTTAGGTATGTTATATTTTCTACTTTTCTGCCTGTATTTATACTGCTTAATGTTGTTCTGTTGTTTAATATTGTTTTTTCTTTGTACTTTTTATTTAATTTGTTTATAAACTTACTGTCATATCCATTTTCTATTGCTATTTCTTTTATGATGTTCAGTTCCTGATATAATTTCTCTTCGTTATTATGTATTTGTATGCTCTATTAATCATATTTTATATGTATTTATCTTGTGTATCCAAGGATGTGATGAATCTTTGTGTATTGTTGTATTATTATTTGTTTCCTTTCTATATACATTAGTAATTATTTCGTTATCTTTTCCAATTTGAATATCAATGTCCAAAAAATTGATTTTTCTATTAACTTCTTCTTCAAATGTAAACTTCACATTATCATTGTATGTATTTAATTTATTTAGTACTATTAAATGTTCATTTTTTATGTTAGGATTATATATGACCAATATATCATCCACGTATCTGTTCCATAATAACATATTATGCATATTTATGATACCTAAAATAATTTTGTTTTCCAAATCCTGTAAATAAATTTCTGACATAATTGATGATATGGGTGAACCCACTGCCAATCCTTTGGTCTGTGTATAATATTTGTTATTAAAAGTAAAATAATTCTGGTTACATATGTTTCTTATTATAATAATTAAGTTATTTATGAAGCTGTTGTTTTCATTATTGTTTTTTAATTTTGTTCTTTATGATTTCCAGTATTTAATTTATTGGTATATTATTATATATATTTGATATATCAAATGATATTAATTTTGTTTCATCTGTAGTATGTATTTTCTTTAGGTTTTCTATAACTGTATATCCATTTTTTACATTGTACCTATTTTCCAATATTATTTTCTCTCTGAGTATTTTTTCTATTGTTTTTGCTATTATATATGCCGGTGCAGTCTTGAAATGTATTAATGGTCTTATTGGTATATCTATTTTATGAATTTTAGTTAAACCATTAAGTTGTGGAGGACTTGTATTGTGCGATATAAGTTTTGTATATTTCTTTTCTTTTATATTAATTTTATCTAAATTTTCTTTTATAATATTTTCCATGATTTTCTTATATTTATTTGTGGGGTCCTTTATTTCTATATATCCATTCTGAGTTATATATTCTTGTACTTTCCTGTTGTAATCATCTATGAACATTATAACTGGTGTATATGTTTTATCTGATTCCAAAATTGTTGCATTATATTTCTTAATTTATTTTTTATAAATAATAAAAGTTTCTTAAATTAAATTAAATTAAATCCTATATGTTTTTGATATTAAATGTTTTATTTTTATTGCTTTTGCATTTTATATCATTATTTTCTAATTTTCTTTGAATATTTTCTTTGTGTTCCTTATGTTAGTTTTGTCATCCTCATTATCTATTTTATAAATATTGTTTTCAGTATCTGTTATAATGTTCTTTATAATTCCAAATTTATTGTTATTGGAAAGATTATATTTGAAAATATGTGTTATTTCTTTTTCGGTATTATTGAAATTTATGTCAGTAAGATTTTTTATTTTATTGTTGTCATATATAATATTGTTCCTTATTTCAGTATATGTATTTATTGTTCTTTTATCTTCTTTATATATAATTTTATATATAAAGAAGATATATTATATAATTATATATAATCTTCTTGTCATATATAATCCCAACATAAAAAATGAACATTTAATAATACTAAATAAAGTAAATACATACAATGATAATGTGAAGTTTACATTTGAAGAAGAAGTTAATAGAAAAATCTTTTTTGGACATTGATATTCAAATTGGAAAAGATAACGAAATAATTACTAATGTATATAGAAAGGAAACAAAATACAACAATACACAAAGATTCATCACATCCTTGGATACACAAGATAAATACATATAATAATATGATTAATAGAGCATACAAATACATAAATAACAAAGAGAAATTATATCAGGAACTGAACATCATAAAAGAAATAGCAATAGAAAATGGATATGACAGTAAATTTATAAACAAATTAAATAAAAAGTACAAAGAAAAAACAATATTAAACAACAGAACAACATTAAGCAGTATAAATACAGGCAGAAAAGTAGAAAATATAACATACCTAACTTACAAATACACATATAGAGATCTCCAATACATTATAAAGAATACAAAATTGGATAAACATAAATATAAATATGCATACAAACCAAATAAAAGTATATACAACATAATAATAAATAGAAATGACTATGATATATATACAAATTAAGTGGAATATACAAAATAAAGTGTAATGATTGTGACTACATATACATCGGTAGAACATATAGAAATTTCAAACAGAGATTTATGGAACATATCAGAGCCTTTAATAATAAAAAAATGGGAATCTCCAATATAGCAGATCACCTTATTGATATGAATCATAGTATAACAGATATAACCAATAATATGGAAATAGTAGAAGTAAATAATAATAAAAATGACATTATACAGTTAGAAAAATTATATATATATATATACATAAAAAATATAACAAATTAATGAATCAGCAGACAATATTCGAAAACGATCAACTATTTCAATATATGACTTGCTTGGTTCCACCAAATAATGATGGCAGTTTAAGATTCAATATGAAGTGCAGTGAGATATAATGGACACAAATAAGAACATTCTTTAGTGTGAACTGATGATGAAATTATAATAATTTCGAAAAGGCCTTATTCAATAATTTAAAAAAATTGAAACTTTACTGATTTTGGTGGATGTATATAATAATAATTTTATTTGTATTCATACACACACACGCGCGCGCGCGGGCGCGTGCATGCGTGCGCATGCGGACACTCTTGTACATGCTTTAGATTCACTGTTTAAATAAGAAAGACAAATATCATTTACTCGCCACGTTTCAGACAAAATGTGCAACAATACTGTTACATTATTTTAGCCGAAATTAAGCATGATTTTCAGTCCTCGTGAGTCACAAACCTTCAGAATCGGAATCATGTTTTGGCCTTTTCTTTACTGCCCAAGGTTCTCGTTTTGTTATCCTGAACCTCAATGCACTTCTGTCTTCGGACGACAGCAGTATTTGTTCAGCGTTAATACAGTCTACCAGTCCCGCAATATGGCCGGACGACCTACAAAAAAGATTCAATATTTGTTTAAAATATAGTAAGTGATACTATTAGTATTATATCATTTACATTAATGTGAGTATATTGTACACAAGGTAATAAGAAAACAGAAAATGAGAGCTGAACAAGTACAAGTACTGTATACACACAATAAAATATCTAGCAGAATCCAATGGATACAACAGAACAATAGTCAATAAACTCCTACACAAAACACAAAAAAAACAACAGGCAAAGACAGAAAACAACAAATTTATAACACTAACATACATCAATAACCACACTGAAAAAATAGCCCACAAATTCAAAAAAGCAGGATACAGAATCGCATACAAAACTACAAACAAAACAGAACACACACTATCAAAACACACACACAAAGCACAAAACAAATTCGATCTAGCTGGTGTTTACAAACTACACTGCTCAGACTGCAACACATTCTACATAGGCCAGACAGGACGTAGCTTCAAACAAAGATACACTGAACACACAAAGGCACTACACTCCACTACCGAATCCACCTTTGCAAACCACCTCATTGAACCAAACCACACATACAAAAACATCAACAACATGGATATTCTACACGTACACATAAAAGGCCGAAAACTAGACACTCTTGAACAATTGGAAATTTACAAACACATGAAAACACATAAAAATGACATCCTAAACGAACAGACACAATTCAAATCACACACATTATTCGAACATATCATACCCCACACACACACTACGTCGATCCTTCAAAAGTCGATACCGTTGCCAAGAACAAGACGGACAGTGCTTCCAGCCTCTGAAGAAGCTTTTTAAAAGCGAAAACTGGTTCAGGCTATAAGGTAAGTAAAACTTTTATATTTTTACCCATAAAAAAACTTTGTGTTCCGAGTCTATTGTGATTTAATTATATTTAATTAATTAATGAAATCCAAGAATACTACTAACACTTCTACTGAGCATGAGTCATACAGCTTATTTATGTAATTATACTAACTTTTAATTGTTTTCTATACAATAAACAGTTTAACTAACAATAACTATACTAATACTAATAATATTGTTGCAGGAGCCTGGCAGCAGCTTGAGTTATATGGCATACAACAAAGGTAGTATAGCCGGCATTCCACTCGGTATCAAATTTCCACATGTTGAGCCAACCAGTTTGAGCCACAGGTTGTTGCCGAAAAATGCCTTGATTTCACTGTGCTGCCTGGGAACTAAACCTGGGACCATTACATTAACGCTTTGGATATGCACATTTTATTAGTTGCATTTCTCTAGCATACACGATTTTTCATGTACACTAAAAACTCGTTTATCCGAAAATCCATTTATCCAAAAGTTTTTAGTAAATTTTAAAAATACACAAAACCATTTTCCTGTCGCTATAATCTATATTTAATAGCGCAGACAAGACAAAACTTCCCCTGCAGAACTTCTAACAATGAAACGACTTCGAGATCGGGCACCCAGCAAACGAGCTTCAAAGCTTAGGAAAAAAACTATGATAGATTACTGTACGAACAAGCAATAGGACTGTTCCAGTACTGTAGAGACCATAATTTACAGTGCGGTGCCATTTTATAGTTTATTCTGTCATATTCACTGTAACTTTTAAATTATTATTAATAAATAAAGTAACTGTATACTTACATATATATTATTATTTAAGTAGACGTTTTGGGTTATCCAAAATTTCGTTTATCCGAAATGGGCGCGGTCCTATATAAAATTCGGATAAACAAGTTTTTAGTGTAATTCATAATTTTTTCTGTAAAGACCAGTTAATGTTTACTGAAAGCTAATTTATATTATGTAAAAGTTTGATTCTTCCTTGTTCAGACATACAAAAATTACAATAAAATGTCTAATTTTTTAAATTTATTTTTTAAAAATGCATTTTTCACTTTCAAAAAAAAAGGTTTGCACTTATAAAGGTTAATTTATCTAACTAAAATTAATTATATATCTAAATTAGTATAATATAATATCTAATCGTCATATAATAATTCACGAACTTCGTCTTTGATCAAATAATGATCCTCAGAATCCACACTGAATACTTGTAAAGAGCACCACAGTTCACAGAATGTCTGTGGTGAATATGATTCCTATTTGCAACAAACCGAAAGTAAACCACAGAAGTGCTGCGATCTGTATTTTTTTTTTTTTTGTGAACTAAGTATGTGAGAGATTAAGTTCAAGTTCACGGAGGCCACAGATTGTATGTAACTAAATTTTCTATACACACAAATAGACATGCCTACAGAAAGCACAGGCAATGCATACTGGGAGAAAAATACCTGGCTGCACTTTTCGCAGGGAACACAGCCAAAGTGTTCATGACAATGCCATACCCACTGGTCTACTAAATCTCTTAAACTACTAATAATTTGAATTATACTTTACAATCGGATGCACCTTAATTCTTACAAACGATCTATCGGTTATATAAACTAAACAACTTTTAACACTTTCAACCCTGGCCATTTCACCACAGGCACGTCCCAGCAGCCTGGCTGTTTTCCATATTTTTTCCTTTTTTAAGACTTGTTAAAAACAACATAAATTACATGTCAAATTAAAGATTAGACCTTTTATTTTCATAAAATGACATAATATTTATTTTTTTCTTAGGTGAAATTAATTTTTAGTATCAAGATCAGAAGCATGTTTTTGAAAAATAAAAAAGTGTTACAAGGTATTTTCACATAATAAATGTTTTTTTATTAGTAACTGCTGTACAAAAATTACTTTTCTTACAATATAAAGGCACAGAATATAGTAAAAATTAGTATATTTGCAATAATCTGTTTTGTACGGTACAAAATGAAACAGTCATGGTAACAGAAACTGACATTGCAAGTTTCACAATAGTCAGGAATCACAGAGCAGACAACCGACTGTGCTGCTATCTGTGTATTCAGTTGGCAACTACAAAGACTAGTCTGGAAGTACAAACAACCGAAGCCCGTAAATGTTTCGTACAAATGCCGTTAAATGTAAGTGAAGCAACAAACGTAAAATTTACAGGCGTCAGGTTTTTGAAGAAAATCATGCGCCCGTAAATTGTATGGGCATCGGGTCGAAAGTGTTAAACATTATCTCACAATAAAACTAAAAAAAAAAACAATTTTAATTTAACTACATTTCTATCTATATAATATATAAAACTCAAAATCTGAGGATTTATGGGTACTCAATACAAATTCACACCGTTACACCGATTGCCACCAAATTTTGCACAGGAAACCTTTGACACAAGGCGAAAAATACTGTCTAACTTGGAATTTGATATTTTGGCCCATTTGCATGATGTAGGCCCTTTTAATTATGGCTTTTCATTTTCGTGTATAAAGATGTCAACAACACCATGGAGACCAGAATTAATTAACATAGTAACAAGTAAATAAACAAATGATATTTAGCGGCATCAGAACTGTACCTGTATCCATGCCTGCAGTTTTTAATATGCGACTGTATTGATATATTTTGTATACAGATACGTCTATATATTTTGTAATTAAACGATTATAAAATTTATGTTTATACGTATTTCTGATGATGCAATGAATAAGTAATGAAATCTATTAAATACTACTACTAAAGATGTCAACAACACCATAGAGACCAGAATTAATTACCATAGTAGCAAGTAAATAAACAAAAGCTATTAAAAGTGGTATCAGAACTGTACATTTATCCATTCCTGCAGTATATTTTTGATGTTTTGTATAATATGCGATTGTATCAATATATTATGATGTGGAAAAGAAGAAGTGTACAAACTGTAAATTGTCCTGTTACTTAATGCAAAGCAAAAATAAGTGTTGTTTTCATTTGTGAGGTTAGGTGACAACGGTTTTTCGTTTTTAGCTTACTGCTGAAATAAATAAAAGCCAAGGCTGAGGAAAACATAACGTTTAATGTGTTATACAATGCTTCTAACACAGTAACACTTAAAATAAAGAATTTAGCGTTTTTGATTTAACATGTACTTTATAAATATCTCCAAAGGCTTTATAAACAGGTACTTTTAAATCTCCAAAGGCTGATGCACCAAAATAATAATTTAGTACAAGTTAAACTAGTACAAGTGTGGAAAACAGCTTTGGAGAGAATTTGACTAACGAGTACAAAATTGTTATACAAGATGACAGAATGCTATATATACATAGACAATAAAATTATATTAAAATACTTATTAAAAGTCAAACATTTGCATGCGAAGCCGCGGGTAACAGCTAGTGTGTATATAAAACTAAAAAAAAAAAAACAAAAAATACGCACCTTGCTTTAGCATCTTCAGCCAATGCGTCTTTGATTTTGTTCACAAGCATCAGAGCCGACTGTGAGGCTCTCTGTGATACACGTAACAAGAGCTCTTTATCAGCCACAGCGATACCAGCCAGATGAAGCGAACACAGCTCTCTGTACGTATTGATGCCCAGAATTATTTCTGTTTGTGCGACTCTTTCTTCCAGGTCTGTCGGGTCTACTATTACCTGGCTTTAACAAATATTATGAAATTTAAACTTAACAATATATATATATATATATATATATATATACTGTAAGTTACATAACCCCTACCCAAATGTGATAACATAATCATCAGAGTTAAAACCAGTAATCACCCATTTTTAAAAGTCAGAAATGGGGATTAGGTATCAAGCTATGAGAACCTTTGTACTCTAAAAACACTGTAAACAATAACCCTAAAAGTGCAGTGTACAAAGTGGAACATAGTGTACTCAGTGAAAGTGTCAAACATTTAAAAAGAGCATCTCACAAATTTGTGCTGGAGATGAAAAAACAATCAATATTGTAGCAGTGGACTATATTGCTGTTGACAAGCTTTGTATTTTTTGTATTTGTTATAATTTCATATCGTGTAGGCCACAAAGGTCTTATAACTAGGAGTAATATTTTTGTTTAATATAATTATTTTGTTTAGATGTAAAATAATCCAGGGTTATGTATAAAATAATAATAATATACCAAATAATACTATATTAGCAAGATGGCATGTAAAAAATAGTGTAGAGTAAGGATACATTAAATGAATTATAAATCATAAATAAACCAAAATAAAAGGGATTAAAATATAAAATACCAGTGGACAAGTTTAAGAAAAAATATAAAGAAAAACCGTAAATAAATTCAATTTGATTATAGATAAAATCTATAAAGGATTATTTTTTCTAAAAAGAAGAAATGAAATTATAATAATTATTATTAGCCTACATACTAAAAGGTATCTAGATTAGCCAATAAAAAAACCATAAAAATTCTTGGTTACTAAGAGTAACTAACTTACAAGAATTGAATTAATTGTTCAGATATATTGGAAGTGAGCAGTTTAAAAAAGGGTAATGTCTAGAAAAAATTAAGAAATTTATAAATCCCATTCGGAAATAATCAGTGCCAAATTAATAAAATTAATGAGTGATATCTACTACATCTTAGACATCCTTCGAACAGAATAATTCACGCCCACAAATTGATGAAAAAAATTGAAAAATCAGCCTTCCATTTCCAAGCCTAGCCTACCGAAATTCTACATCATTGGGTGAATCGTTTCCTGTTAAAATTTAACTAAAGTACACCTCAACTATAAACTTAGAACACTATAAACAGCACAATCTCTTTAAATACTTCTGGAAAAGAGGTGAACAGACACTTTATTTTGTATTAACCAAAAAACAGCAAAACGTGGTTTGGTTATTAACATTGCCGAAGCCATTAAATAGTGTTTATTTTTCGTCAGTGAAGAAAAGCGACCTGCGCTCTAGCGGTCAAAAAATCAACTGCATAATATAGATTATACTAAATTTTAAAATAATTCATGTAAAGCTTGATACTGACCCATATACATTTCTGACTTCCTCAAAGTTCAAAGAACCTAAAATAACCCTGGGAAATTAATTACTTATTTCTTTCTTGTTATTCAAATTGAAATAAAAATATTTGTTATATGATATATGTTTGTAAAAGTAAGATTGAACTAACTCTGTGTTTTATGTAAGAATCGATTATCCATTCATGTTTTGGGAGACCATAAAAAACGTTAAATAAATTCAAGGAATGCCTTGTGGTTTAAATAATAAAATGTGTATTATTTCCAGTAGATGGTAGTTAGTTACAGATTACAAGAAGATCGAGGAGAGAAAGGACATCAGCCCGGACATCCAGAATTTATTACGTACCATTTGAAGTCATTTAACCTCAAATGGGTTTGTAAAAGTAGCAATCAGCTGATGCCACTGGCGGAAAAATTTGAAATACTCAATCGTATATTGAGAGAGTAATTCTCTTTGCCTTTTTTCACTCTCTCTCCTAACTACTGTCAAACAACGGTATTGATTTCACATAAACAAAATTTAAGAAAATCATTCAATATCTTTGCATAATCACACACACTTGACTTTGAAGACATATAACATAAAGATAACAAATTCTGTGACTCTTAATTAAGCGAGCGTTTCGAAAAATAACAAATAGACGAAACTATTATTCGAGACTTAAGCTCAGCGCGAGACGTTACAATATATATATACAGTGACAGTACAACCATATACCGGTACCGTACTGTGCATTGCAAAAATAATTTAAATAATTAATACAAATAAATAAATAAATGGTTGATAAACATAATTCAGATTGCAAGCTGGATTGTTTAAAATATAGGGAACAGTACAATTCATGCATGGACATGCATATCTGGCCACCTGTCGCTAGCTGTGTGTACATGTGTATTTAATATGTGTGTGTGAAACCTGTCCGTTCCTGGACAGTAACAACCCCTATTCAAATTATGTTAGATTTTAAGTATTATTTTAATTATAAGAAAAATATGTACAATAATGTAAAACAAAATACACCAAAGTGTGTAGAAAGTAAAGATGCACAAAGGGTTATAAAACATGAGAAAGATGTAAAGTGAAAGTACAATGAATTAAAAAGTGAATAGCTCTCTGAATAATTACAATAAAGAAGTGTAAGTTACATATAATAAACATATGAAAATTAGCGATCGATTGAGTATCGTGTAGAGTAAAACAGACTTTGCAATTCGACAAAATTAGTGAATCGAACAAGAGTGGGAGTAAGGATGCTTTCGACAAACTCTGACAAGAGAAATATTGTTCAGACAGGAGCTTTTGCACGATGTGGCTATAAATATCAAGTCGCGCTAATCAGCTCTCTTCTTCTTCATTCAACTGTTGCCACAGGAGGCTATGTCAGTCAGAAACGCTGTCTCGAATCTACAGTAAGCATCACAGGATAGACTGGAAGGCAAAGCAGAGGTTCTATGGACACACCTACAGCCCATGATGTGAGGAGAGACAACAATTAAGGAGTACATGCAGTGGAATCCTGGAAGAGGACCCGAGGACTGAAGGACCCGGACCAAGGATCGAAGGAGGACACACCGATAATGTACCACATCAAATGAGGTGATAAAAAGCCATGTAATTACCTACAATTGAAAGACAATAATTAAAAACTATAATGAGAGACATTCAAACTGTTGCTATAAGTAATTGTACATAGTAGTGTAAAGACAGATTGTTAATTTAGAATAATATTTCATGTATGTCAATTAGGATGTAAATGCTATAAGAGCAATATTTGATTTGAAATTGAAATAATTTAAAGTAATTAATAAAATCTTTATTTGGTAAAAGAAAAATGCATATGCAGTAGAAAAGAATTAAAGCAAAGTCAGATTAAAGAAATTGAAATAAAAATAAATTCATTGTTGAAATAAATTGGTATGCAATTGCAAAGATAACCACACTGAATGAGTAAGCCGAGACCAAAATATTTGATAGTTAAGATTAGATAATAAGATTTCTGTATAACCTGTTTAATATAAATTGTCAACCAGAAGTCAAATGCAAAAGATCGCACAAGCAAAGAATTAGGAATTTTTCTATTTCCGAAATAAGTAAAGATGTTAAATAATGTAAATATTTAAAAACGCATTACGCATTCTTGTTATTATGATTACACCTAACATCATTGTTATGTTATATATGACACATGCAAATTAAATTAAATAAATTTGTATTACAGATTAAAATTAATTCAGCTTTTTTTTTATCCTTCGTGTGACTTATTATTGTATTTATTTAAATAACGCGTTTCGAGGCTTGAGGCCTCATCTTCAGATTTCAGTCCTGCGTGGATGTTGTTAACACATTAAAATTACTCTACTACACATTAAAATAAAACACACTACACAAGTTAACTGATGTCTGGGTGCGCACCCTTTGCTGGCTTGCGACCCCTTTGAGTGCGTCGCGAGCCAGCAAAGGGTGCACACCCAGACATCAGTTAACTTGTGTAGTGTGATTTATTTTAATGTGTAGTAGCTTAATTTTAATGTGTTAATGACGTCCACACGGGACTGAAATCTGAAGATGAGGCCTTGAGCCTCGAAACGCGTTATTTAAATAAATACAATAAGAAGTCACATGACGGATTAAAAAAAGGTAAATTAATTTTAATCTGTATTGAAACGTGACTTGGATACCATAGAACATGAGTTTAAAATTTGTATTGTTGTAAATTTGGCGCTCCAAAACGTGGGGCTCCCCAAATTAAATTATATTGCATTGTTATGTTGTAATATATATATATATATATATATATATATATATATATATATATATTAAAAGAGATGATGCAAATTGTGATTAATTTACTGTGTTCAAACTGTTTAAAAACAACTTTCATCCTATACGTTCATATTATAATACCTTTGCAATAAAACAAAGTACAGTACACCCTCTGTAATCCGGCATTTTCAGGCAGGTGCTGGCGAGCGTGGAGGGGAAAACAAGTCGCTGACCATAGACGTCAGTTGCATCATTAGTCCCTCGCCGTGTACAGTGCTGTTTATTTGCAGTTGTTTTTTTCTTGGTGTAATTATTTGCCGTGTTTACGAAATTTACAATTGTGAGTACAAAATGTCGTCATATGCTGAACTGCACGAGTTGCGAGATATAATCGCTGAGACATTAGTAGACAAAACAGATGATTTGACAACGTGTAACTCTATTTTTTCTCTTTGGTATTTTATTTATTCAAATTAACAACTCCCACTTACCTTTTATCTTCGATCTGGCCGGATCGCGTAGTGGGGATGAACCCATTTCGTTCGACGAACTCTGACAGTACACAAAACGAAATAAGGTCTTGAAAGAATTTAACTCTCAATTTTATGGAAGAGAAATTATTTTCTTTTTTTATTAATTAAAAGATTTGAATTTTCTTTACTTTTTCTCCAAAATAGGTTTTACATACTTTAAAGGTATTACAGTTTTATAGGTTGTGCAACCATTACGTCTTACTTACTAATACTTACATACTTTAATAAGATAGCCCAGCCTGCCATTCTCACATAAATTAATTTTATTTTATTCAATACCCCATACCCTTTTAAAACCCCCCAACCCTTACACTTTTAGTAGAAGGAATAAGCCCCGGCCTCGTGGCCTTCGCGCACACCCATTGTTCTTTTCTAATTTCGTATTAAATGTCCAAAAAGTGTCTGATGCTGTTCGATACTTTTTCTTGACCGCGGTCACATAAACTTTTACTGTTTTACACCTTTTACTGGAAGAATTAAAATATTTGTGACGAGCCTACTTTGCTCGTCCTGGCAGCGGGGAGTTCAGTTAGTAGACTGGGGAAAATGCCTCGTTGAGCGGGAGGAAGCGGCGATTCACTGCCACCAGGTTTTAGTCGCCGTTCATGCTTAATTTGCTGTGACTTATGAGTTTTATGCGTGACACATGGTCATTATATTCGCCACATGTGTAGCCGATATTTGCATGTGCCACACTGATGTCACTAGTAGTAGGAGTGGCTTAACGACATTTCCTATAGCTGGCTGGTTGGTGTAGCACACTTTTCGTTCCGCCATTTTTTGGCATCGACGTTAGAGTTTAGCGGCGTCACTCACAGTTCTTAGAATTTTTAAGGTGGCGCATTCCTGACGACAATACAGTAACTGCGTCTCTGCTTGGTTCCAATGCTATTTCGTTTATCATGTGCTCTGTTGTAACGGAATGAATATTTGTCGTACTATAAAGCTTTCACAATAATTTTTTAGAAAACCCCGCACAAAATGAAATAAATAAAATGTAAATACCCCATACGGTAAAAAATAAAAGGACCCAAAATTGACACGTTACAAACGGACAATATAAACAAGCAGCTAGTGGGTGACGAAAATGAAAAAACCAGTTTATGATAGACGATGAAACACTCGATGTGATGAACAAAGAAGAGGAGGAAGAGGAGGAGGAGGAGGAAGAGGGAAAAGCAGCGACAGCTGTTCATGATATGGCAGTGGACGCCTTCACAACTTCTGTTAAGTGGGGAGAAGAAAATGGCGTATCTGTTTGTGAAATTCTCGTGTTGAAACAGCTGAAAAGAAAAGCGTTAAAAGTGTCATTTCAAGCCAAGAAACTGACGAAAATTGACAGCTTTTTCATTCCAATGGAATAGTGCTGTACATTACTTTGAGAGTTTCATTTTTTCCTACTTTCCACTAAGTTATAAACATAAAACTAATTTGAATAATTTTAAGAAAAAATAAGAAGACAATTTACTATACTTTTAATCTGACGTTTTAATCAGGTGTAAGTTTTTTCATGTTTTACCATTATGTACAATATACACTACTTTTTGTCATTTAAATCCATTTTTATCTAATAACCATCCATTAATCCAGCATTTCCACTGATCCGGCAGTACCCTGGTCTGATATCTGCCGGATTAGTGAGAGTGTACTGTATTTAAAAGTGATCAGAATTTTAAAACAATGTTTTTTTTAAATGTAGTAACATTCAGTATCTTTTGTCAAGCAATATTCATGTATAAGGAAAATAGTGGTATTTATTCTTAGGTACTTTGTCTGACAAACTGACACAACACACACAAAAATACAGATATAACAGGTGTATTACAAAGATTACAAATTATATTTATATCACAAATGATTTTATACCGCAATATTGCAAGAGTAAAAATGTCTTTAGTGAATGTTGTGATTTAAAGAAAGAGCTGAATTTTATCACAGGTTAAACATACTCACGGACGTGCGTGCACGCACGCACACACACACACCTAGAGGCTAGAGGATAACAGTGTTTCTATAATCACACATCAATGACTCTTCTATAAATTCATATATAGAAAAAAAAAATAATAATAATCTTACTCTTTACTGAAGACTGCATAAGACATTGCGACTGGCAAGTGAAGGATACTTAAGGGTATAGGATCTCTTTCCTCAAGAGTATGAATAATAATCTCTTCTCCTGCAGTGGTAACATCAGGTCTGCGGAAATGCAACAAAGATGCTAGTGCTGCTACGGAACAGCACCCAGCTAGATTACCATCGCTATTTAACACATTCAGATCAACCCTTAAATTCCAAACCTGAAAAAGAAAACAAAATTTTAATGGAGTGTACAAAGGAAAAATATGTTACTCCTGAAAGATATGCTGTTATATCACTTCAAAACACAAACAAAAACTAAGGAAAAAACAGTAATATTAAATCCTACTATAAGGTGGTATTGTCATTCATGGCCAGAGCATTAAAAATTTAAACAATATTAATAGAATCTAACTTTAACGGCTAACTTAGGCATATCTCAACAGTAATTCGCATGGAAGCACTTTATGCAGCTGAGTGTCTGATTCTGAACAAGAAAATGATGGAAGAACTGGAAGTCACACAAAGGAAATATTCAGAAAAATCTTAGGATCACTAAAAGATGGATATGGTACAGAAGGTAATGATGAGCTGTACACATGTTGAGAAAATCAGAGACGTAATTAGAAAAAGAATTACTTTGTACAGACATGTTCAAAGAATGAATCCTGACAGACTAACAGGAAAGCTTTTTAACTATTTTAGAAAGCTCAAAATGTCCAATACTGGGTTCAAAGAAACAGAAAACGACATAGAAGAACTCCAGATGACTCAAGAAGATATTGAAGAATGCTTGCCACTCAAAAAGAAATTTAAAAATGCCCAAGGTTTTCAGGAAAACCCCAAGAAGAGGACAGGTGCCATCTGGACTCATGAAAGGAGGGAGAGTCATCGATCAAGAGTGAAGAAAATGTGGGTGAGGAGGAGGAAGAGAGAGGAACCAGTTGAACCAAACGTAGTCCACAGTGGCTCATACGCAAAAAAAAGAAGAGAAAAAATGATAGGCTGATCCAACAGCACTAGTTTTTGTTGCCATTATTACATACTACCCCCCAGGATGTCATTCCACAGGCTCAGTCTACCTAGGTGCTTGAAAAACGCAGACTACCTTGATTTTATTGTGAGCCCAGAAATCAGTCTCTGGACCTGTAGATTTGTAACAGGTGCACAATACTGTAACTTACGGGCCAAGTATACAGAAATGATTCTACTCATTGAACCCAAGGAAAAATGTCCAATAAACGTATACCGAAAAATGATTCGTTTTCTGTCTGTACTGTATATCTGTATGTCTTTATACAAAAGTTAATTACTGCCAAACTGAGAATTTATGTTTTTTAATAACGAATTATTAAAATATGAAATGATTGGCCAAGACAATTTTGCACTTAATTCGATGCACAAATTTTATTATTTTTGGTTTTTTATAATCCATCTGATACTTTTATAAAGGACTGTAAGTTCAAAAATAATATACTAGACATTCATATCTGATTCTTCATGTTGCAAAATGATTCTTATGTAACTTGAAGTGTCGTGATTCTCATGCAATATACTTCAACTTCATGCAACCTCAACCCATATATTTTATTTACTTACTATACAAGTCAATTGTAACATAATAGGTTAACATCGGAGTTATTGTTGTGTGAAATATCAGTAGTTATCCAAATATATCTGAATAACTAGACACATAAAAGGCAAATACTACAAAAACGTTTATTTTAAATTCATCAATAGTACTACGTTATTGGAATAGAATAATTCGACAATTTACAATGTTTAAACTATATTGAATAGTTGTAGTAGGCCTGTATGAACAATTGTATATTTAAAATGTCAATGTGAAATACCTTTTCCTCAGCAACTATACATAGTGACTCCAAATCCACTGAACGAGATTCCTTGAAACATTTCTCAAGGAATCGATTTAGGTGAACTCCGAGATCTGACTGTGTTCCCGACTCAAAATGTACAGCAGCCATTGGACTAAGTTCAACGTTTATGTTAAGTAATCCCTCATTTGGTCGTGTTGCTTTTGGTTGTTGTACATCACAAGATACCTGTGCAAGAACCCTAGAAACGAAATTTTAAGAGAAAGTTTATTACTAAAAACTTGCTGATGAGGATGCCATTACATAGCAAACTTACAGATATTAGATGCTATAGGCCTACCTCGTTTTAAAATTTTTTTATATGTTCCTTGAAAATGATGTAAAAATAATGTACAAGTATGAAATAATAAGTGTTCATATAAAAATAACAGTTGAACAAAACCTAGTTTCTTAGAATTCAATAGAAAATATAGAACTTTTCTTCACAAAAATGTTTATTTTTTATTTGGTGTTCTGCCCTAAGGCAGGTGTTCAAATGGTAAAAGCTCTCCAAGCTGTCCTATCACATGCCAGTCTTTTCATTTCTTCGTAGCACCCTCTGATTTTAATGCTATCTATTAACTTCATTCTTCTACACCCTCTTCTTTTTTATCCTTCTATGACACCCTCCATGGCAGTTGTAAGCAAGCAGTCTCTTAAATTACCTTATTTCAAATCCGTCCTGTGACTTCGTTGCGTTGTTTTTGTTGTTACGCGTTTCGGGAACTATGTCCCATCATCAGACGTATCACTCGGGAAGAGATAGTCAAATATTAAAATTCATAAAAGTACATTATTTAAACACACGTGTTCGACTCGGTGCGCACCGTGCAACGTTCAGTCGGATACTGAATTCTTGGACTTCAAGTTTTATTTGAAATAACGTAATTTATTATCAAAAACGTGACTTGGACCATAATCATTTGAAATAAGGTAATTTATTATCAAAAAGTGACTTTGACCATAATCAACAATGTTTAAAGCAGTCTCTTCTTAAACAATGACCTAATCAATTCCTTTTCCTATTACCTTCAGGATTCTTGTCTCTTCCCCTATTCTTCTTAAAACTTCATCGTTCCTTATATTATCAACCCACCTCACTTTTTCCATTGCTTGCCAAACCCACATCTCAAAAGCTTCTAAACTTTTCTCATCCTCCTTCCTCAGTGTCCATGTCTCTGCACCATATAAAGCAATGCTCCACACATAACATTTGGGCAACCTTTTTCTTAAATTCTTATTAATTTTGCCACACAGCAGTCTTTTTTCCCCATTAAATGCCTCTTTCGCTATAGCAATTCTTGCTCTAATTCCACGAGTGCAGGACATATCTTCAATTATCAAGCTTCCAAGATATTTAAACAACTCCACCTGTTGTATTTTCTCTTGCCTTATCTTTACGTTTGCCCTTTTTCCTCCTTTGCTAATCACCATACACTTAGTTTTTTCCTTATTAATCCTCATTCCATATTCCTCGCATACTGAATTCAAATCTCTTTTATCATTTCTGCTAAAACAGCTATGTCATCAGCAAACCTTATACATTCAATTCTTCTTCCATCGATATTCACACCTCTTGTTTTGCCAAAACACTTCCTAATTAAGTCATCAAGATATATGTTAAATACATTGGGTGACATACAGCAGCCTTGCCTTACTCCTTTTCCAATTTTAATTCCTTCTGAACTCTCCTTTCTGATTTGCACACTCACAAAAATAAAAGCTTAAAATTTCTGACACAAACAAAAAATACATCTTGCACAACTACCTTTGACATTTGATTATTTTAAACTGTCATTCCCATAAACACAAAACTTCATATTCGAAATCACCATTATTTATAGTTGTTATTTACTTACTAATAATAAACTACAATCATACTTAGCTCTCATTTTATAAAATTTATATACATTTAGAAAATTGATTATATAAATATTAATCAACAGAAGTGAACAATCAATTTACAAAAGAACAAGTTAAGTATTCTAAAAACTCAAAATGTTTAATTGTATTATATTTCATATTAAACAAATGTATAAACAGTACAAATGAGTCGTCTATGAAAATTAAAACCTTTACATTGTTTCTCCAAGTGACACTTCACAGCAACCCCACTCTTTTCCAAAATTAATTTTAATGTCTCTGAATTCATCCTTTTCTCTCCCATCAAGTCGCTGAAAAAGTAAACAAATTAATTATAATACTGTACATTATTAACAACTGGTATTGTACAACATAATTATGTGTTTAATTAAACACAAGGGATATCGTTACAACAAAATACAAAATAAAGGTACATTTTATTAAAAGGTAAAGAAAATTTCAAGTATGGTAGAACAAATTAGGTTTTAAGCACTTTTCATCGAAAACTCCTTCAAAAACTGTACCCACTGTAATGAATATGTTTGCAGAATTTATACCGTAAAACATTAACATTTATTTGAAATTTAGAAAACACTTAGTTTTCAGTATTTCATTCCAACTGGAATACAGAAATTGTTCATACATATTGCAATACAATTTGTTCCTATACATATTAACCTATATTATGTACACAAAAGGACACACACGCACACACACACACACACACACACACGACCCTAGCTAACATATTTATTTAGGAGTCACTGAAATTGGAAGCTTTATCACTTTGATAAGCTGAAGACTCGTTATTATGTTTACCCATCGTATCAAGGTCTGCTTTTCTTTAATGACCCATTCAAAGCTGTTAAAACGTTTAAAAATTACTAGATAAACCTAGCTGTGATTGAATTCTACAATGAGAATTACATAGAACTATTAACAATTATTATGTTTCAAATTCTCTGTACATTTTAAATATAATGAAATATTTTTACACTGCATCAAAGACTACTAACGTGCACAGAAATTTAACAATTTATATAACAGTTGACCTAAATCTGTAAAATAACTCTATGACACCATCCTAATTTGCGTGAACTACACCGACACGACTAAAAACGTTTTTAGTAAAATCTACAGTGCTTATTTCTACCGGTATAGTGGGCACTGATAGGTTATGTCTTGTAGGACAAAAGGCTTCGACAAGGATTTTCATTATAACATTTATATAAATTAGTAACACACATTCACACTACTAACCAGATTCTGAGAAACAGCTTTGAGAACAAAATTTTTCGCACAATTTGACAATATTTCTTCTTTCATTGTAAGTATACTTAGCAGTTTACAAACATAAACACACGTTGTTTCCCACTCATCAGTGTGACCAACATTGTAATAATATTTTTACTTTCACCATAAACACTCCAATATAAAGTATAGTACACAGTTTCGAACTGATGCGATGAAAAAACACGAATGATAAGTATACAATGGTAGAAATAATGCCAATGAAGTCTATTTTAAAATATACTAGAGACTGACCGATCTTATTCTGTCGATCTCTGTGTTCAGTATAAATCAGTGACTATTATGATATCATTATGTACATACATATTCTTATTTTACTAATAGGCATGTACACTGTAAAATATCTTTTTGCCTTGATTAATTAAATTGGTCTTCTTAAAACATTGTTTCACTATGTCAAATTCGATACATTTATGTTGGTATTGGTTACAGTGTTCAAATTCCAGCCGCCAAGAGTTGCTTCAAAATTCGAAAGCAAGATTGGTTCTAACTAGGCTGGCCATAATTTAGTTTGCCCAAAACGGGACAGCCGTGACCTAACCGGTGGCGGTGGTGGGGGGTGGGGGTCCCATAAATATTTAGAAATCAACTTCATGAAAGTGCACTTTTTTCATTTAAGAAGTTTAAAATGATGAAATAAAAGTAAAACACTCTTTCATTATTTTTTTTTATTTATGAAACATGTAGTAATCATACATTATGTACAATTAGCAGAAAATGTTTACTACCTATATTTTTTTTATTTGTAATAAACACATTTTAATACACAGTAAACGTAAACATCATATTTTTAATCAAATGTAACATGTATAGTGAATGGCTTGCTCAAATTAACATAAGTTCTTTTTCAGTTGTACTATATGTATTTTAACAAATATTTATGGTTTTGATGGTCCTGCAATTGATGACGATGACTTTGACGCCTCCTCATACCAGAAATACTTTTGGGAACTGCTTATCTTTTGTAGAATATTTTTGTTTTTCAATAATATTTGATAAAACTCTTCACATGAGTGGTCAAAGTTTATTTTTACCATCAGCATTACACTTAGAGTTGAAATATGGAGCCGAGATTTTTCTGTTGACCACATGTTGTTCATTATTGAAAAAACTCGTTCCACTGGAGCTGATGTTCCAGGTAGGCACATAGTGAATTCTACAACCTTCAAAATAACGTCAAATTGAATGTTCTGGCTGTGCATCTTGTTTCCATCTTTCTTCAACTGGTACGTTTGTCTAGTCAACTGCGACCCGATTCCACTCTGGTAGGTTCTCAGAAACTATTTCTTTTACACACTGCCACTGGTCAAACAGCTTGGTTTCTTCAATGGGGTTTTCTGTAATCTGTTTGATTTGACTAGCTGAAAACGAAGCTATTTTGAACCTCATTCCATGACGGAATTGTTTGCAGCAAAACCCACTGAAGTTTTTCAGCTCCACCACACCTGGTTTCCCAATTTTGAAGATAGTCTACACAGTTTTTAAAAAAGGTTTTCACTGTCGCAATAAAATGTTCTTGTGTGACTTCTCCACTTTCTTGTAAACTAAACAGTTTCTCTTTGACAACAGTAGGGATAAAGCCCTCAGTTGGCCTTCCCTGCAACAGTTTCTTCAGGGAGTCAATACGCCATGCCATTCAATTGCGGAGATGTTGTCTTTCTCAATTTTCAGAATGACCTCTTCAAAGGTCTGAATCTGTGCTGAGGAAAACATCAGCCATAACTCAAAACACGGATCCTCGAATAACTGTTTTAGCACAGCAGGACACTTTTCTTGTGATAAAAAGTAAGACTTAAGGCCACCAAATATCTTTAGAATTCGGTCAATTGCTGGACCAAGAGACAAAAAACAGGTGTTTCCATGTTCCAACAATTTGGCATATTCCACAACAGCAAATTCGCAGAAGTCCTTCAGCTCTTCCGTCCTCACGGTGTAAATATGAAAGTACTTGTACACTTTCACAGCAAAACTCTCGATGTCAAAGGGAAAACAGTCTACAGCAGTTTGTAAACAGTTATGCACAATATGTGCCCCACACCCGATGCCAATTATTTCTTTCCCAAGGCTTGCTTGCATACGACACCAAACATTATTTTGTCCTCTTCTTTTAACACCCCCAAAGTTAGTGTTAGTATTATCGGCGCACAGTGCTACCACCTTTTCTCCTAATTTTTTTTTCTGATTAATTCCTCAAGCATGTTGCTCTGAATTTTGGAAGTTTCCCCTGGCAAAGATGTGAACTGAATCATTTTGACATGAACACCAGAAAGCGGTAAAAAGTAGCGGACCAGAATGGGAAATAATTGGATTTCGTTGTCCATGACGTGTCCGTTACTTAACTAAATATCACTATAATATTGACGACTCGGAACACAAAGTTTTTTATAAGTAAAAACGTAAAGTTTTACCTTACAGCCTAAACCGGCTTTCACCTATAGAAGGCTTCATCAGAGGCTCAGGTGAAGCCTTCTATAGGTGAAAGCCGGTTTAGGCTGTAAGGTAAAACTTTACGTTTTTACTTATAAAAAACTTTGTGTTCCGAGTCGTCAATATTATAGTGATATTGGGAAATAATTTTTCTGCCTTCCTATTAGATGCATCTAAGCTTAAAGAGACGCTACTGCATTGTTTTAAGTCCGCTTCCACTTCACTTAAGGAAAATGGTGCCAAAACACTACACACAATCGCTTCACTTTTAGTTTTGCCTGAAGAGTATTTAGGCTCATACAGTTTTTTTATAAGTTTAGATAAGCAATTATTTGATCTAAAACTATGCCCGTGTGCAATAGAGTGGTAAGCAAATAACCCTTCTTGGGCTGACACTTTATCATTATCTTCCTTCTTTGTAAAAAAGTTTCCAGATTGGATGAACTACTCTTGGATTTTTCAGCGTCTTTATGTTTCTGAGATCTGGTGTGTTGCGCAATGTCACTTCTTCCTCCATGTGCAACAGAGAAATGAACCCCACATGTCTTGCAAAGAACACGTGACTTGTCTGAAGTTGATGGGTCCGTTTTAATAAATTTAAATTCCCTTTGAAGGTCTTCATTAAATACGCAGGAACGTTTCTGTGATTTGGCCATTAGTAACAATTTAAACATATACTAAAATAACCTCAAAACAATCCCACTTCACATAAAATTATACTGAAGTTTTTATAAATATTTCTGCAAAACTTTTCCATTGAAGAATTAAGCACTATTCTGTGATTTACACTTGTACTTTGTTCGGATATAAATCAAACACACACAACTTCACTTTCACTAACTTAGGGCTGTAATGGTCAGTGTAGCGCTTGTGTACCTGACGAATGGCAACAAACAACTGACGGCGGCGAAGACCGACGAGTGATGAACTGAGCTATTTTTGTCTGCACCAAGCAGAATACAAATACTGTATTATTGTTATTGAATTTAACAACGCTATTTATTTCACCACTGTTATTTGAAGCACTAAATCACGTATTTTAACGTAAAAAGTTTCTTGAAGTGGGGAAAATCCGAAAAAACGGGACAAACAGGCAAACCGACGGGACGCTTTTAAAACCTCACGAAAACGGGACCGTCCCGTTCAAAACGGGACGTATGGCCAGCCTAGTTCTAACTGATAAAAGAAATATGAAGCTTATTAAAATCCTATTTTGCATTTACACGTATAGATGCAATTAGTGTAAATTAACTTTTTACATAGTTATTAAATCTTCTTTCTTGGATTTCGTTGTCCATGACGTGTCCGTTACTTAACTAAATATAATTATTTCACTACCGACTCGGAACACAAAGTTTTTTATGAGTAAACACGTAAAAGTTTTACCTTATAGCCTTAACCGGTTTTCGCTTTTAAAAGCTTCTTCAGTGGCAGCCTCTGAAGAAGCTTTTTAAAAGCGAAAATCGGTTAAGGCTATAAGGTAAAACTTTTACGTGTTTTCCCTAAAAAAACTTTGTGTTTCGAGTCGGTAGTGAAATAATTATATTTAAATCTTCTTCTTCTTAATCACCCTCTTCTACCCGTCGGGTTTCGAGGTTTTCGAGAGAGCTCTCCATCTCGTCCTGTCCAGTGCCAAAACCCTTGCTCGGGCCCAAACTGGTCCTCTGCTTTCTACACTCTTCTTGATGTTATCCCCCCATTCGTTCTGGGCCGTCCTTTTCCTCTTCTGCCTTCTAGTTTTGTCTCACATGCTCGTCTCGGGTACCTTTCCTCATTCATGCTACAGACATGGCCAAACCAACGCAGTTGCGAGCATTTTGTGTTCAAATTCTTCTGGATATTAACGTATCTCACCCTACCTCTACGAGTTTTCTTCTCAATTCTCCTCAGGAATCTCATCTCCATTCTCTTTTCATGTCTGTCATTCAAAGTCCATGACTCGCATGTAGCATGTACAGACTTATATACTGCCAGTTTAGTTTTCTGTGACACTTCACTTTTTCCCAGAAACTTCCTGTTGATAGCTCAGTAAAGCTTGCTAAATTCTCTGACTAAATTCTGGCATCCTCACTAAAAACGGCACTTAAATATTTGAATGTCGTCACTTGTTCAATTTACCTATTGTTGACTGCTATTATGTGTTGTCTTGCTTGTCTACAAATTATCATTGTCTTCGTCTTGGTGGGTCTAATCATCATATTCTTCCACCTCCTCGTTTCTTCATACACATTTATGTTATGCTCGGCAGATTCTGTTCTGTGCTGGCAATCAGTACGATGTCGTCGGCAAAAGCAAGGTCTGTGAAATACACTGGAGGCAGCTTCCAGTTGGCTACCTTAAACTTCCTACTTCTTTGTCGACTCCCCTAGTTATTAAATACAGTAGATTAATTCATAATGAATAAGCACCTATAACGAAAGAAAATTTAAACCATATTTTCTTTAGCAACATGGAATGTATGATTTTAGAAAGGAAAAACTTTGCCTTCCACAGGCAACAGTTTGCTCTTAAGTTCTTAGGTGCCGTATGACGAATTGTAGGTAAATTATAGGGCCTGTAATTGAAGCAATTGGAGTTGCTTCAGCTGCCTGATATCATGGCTCAGCCTACTCCCGAGGGGACGTGCTCTTGCACCAACCAGGTTGCAACTCCGGAAAGAGAATATCATTTCCTACAGTTCTCGAGTATAAGCTATGGTTATACCGCCAATACTCGGTCGTCAGAGCCTCATCAGTGGTGACAGGATGCGCCGGATGTAAAGACATCGCTCGGGAAGGTGAAGTTGACGGTTGTATGGGAGAGGCTATTTAAGACGCATCCCGTACCTTACACTCCGCAGTATTACTTGAAGAAGTAAATTGGGCGTGAAGAAAAATCCCAGTAACGAAATTGGGTTGAAATCCTTGCGTGTAGGTTTTGTAGTGATAACGATAAAACGTAATCAGGTCGGCTTCTCTCTCTTTATAAAGTCGTTTATTAAAACGGTTTTAACAAACAGTTCCAGAGGAGTGAATTTTGGAGTTCACCTCCAAAAGTAAACGTTTTTTGTGCAATTTCTCAAACAAAGATTTATCGACCATTCTTTTTTGACGAAAACACAGTGACGGAACCGAGTTATCTTGAAATGCTGCAGACCTGTTTTTTCCACAACTTCATGAGGACTCTGAAGATTTCATATTCCAACAAGACGGAGTCCCGCCACACTGGTACAACAACGTACGCCAATTCCTGAATGACACACTACCTCAACGCTGGATAGGGCGCACGGGACCCCGAGACACTGCCCTACACTCTTGGCCTCCAAGATCTCCAGACATTACTACCCTTGTGGGGATACGTAAAAGACCGTGTTTTTGTTACACCGTTAGTTCGTGACCTATACGAGCTCAAACAGAGGATATCAGCAGCAGTAGCTTTAGTCGAAGATGTTACCTTGCGAAAAGTGTGGGATGAATTATTTAGCCATCGTCTTGATGTTGTCCGTGCGGCTGGTGGAAGGCACACAGAGCATTTGTAATAACGTTGCTGAAACTTTATGATTTTGTGAGTATTTTGTACTTTGTTTCATTATTGGAACGTGTTTTCATCAATAAATATAACAATTATTTAAAATTGGGTCATTCTTTTTGAAACACTCTGTATTTTTAGTCGTTCGCGTTTTGAAATACATTGTTGAATTAAGGGTCAAGTTTCTATTTTGGACAACGATAATGTTTTCTGCGATATATGATAATATACGTTTACAATTAAATACTGTAGCGTTTGTTAACTAATGTAAAATGTCTAATTAACAGTATGTTTATTAACTGTGTATTTTACCCAGACTACAGTTATCTACTACGATTGCAGTCAAGGTTCTCCTAGATAAGGCGTCATGCCAGTTAGTTACCATTTTATAAATAAATTAATTTATGCGTTGTGTATTAAAACAGTGAACATGTTTAAGCTTTCGTTTATTATTCTCAGAAGGGAGTAATTGAACGAGCGAAACGAGTTCTCAGTTTTAACTCGATCATTTGGCATTTGTCTGTCTTGGGTATGTCTCGCGATGACCTTAAACTTATCAAGCGAATTTCGTAAAACTCTGCGTGCTTGTTCCTACGTTTACCCTATAGAATCAGTGGCGTACCTAGGCCACTGCGGGCCCGGGGCGGACTTCTTTCTGACGCCCCTTCTTTATAATCCAATTTATTTTTAAGTAATACGTACCAAAAACACATTACTGTTATATATATATATTTTCTATATAAGTAACTCGATGTTTCTTGCAGTAATTATATAATTTGTGATGTTTTCAATTTGTTTCTTCTGCAAGTAGTATAATTTTGTATATTCTTTTTTTTTTTTTTTTTTTTTTTTTTTTTTTTTTTTTTTTTAAATAATATACAAAATTATACTACTTGCAGAAGAAACAAATTGAAAACATCACAAATTATATATATATATTTATTTATTGTCTAATTACTGTATTGATACATTTAGTTAGGAAGCTGTATTGACTACTTACAAGAAGCTGTAATAATGTTTGATATAAAAATCCGCTTTCATATTGTAAATACTCACGGTTTTGTTCACTCACGCAATATGTGATGCATTTTTTTTTGTGAATTCGTATGTTCGAGTAACTGACCCGGTTTCCGTACTCCGAATTATCCACTGTTCGGTAAAAATTCTGATGAGAGATTTTAAATAACTTTTTGGTGTCCTGGAATGTTAAATATTGTTCACTGGTGTAATCTCTTTTAGCGTACGCCTACATGTTATCGTCCGGTATTCCACTCCGCCGTTTATGTTTTTGTACCGAGGCACGGCCTTCTTGAGTTCGTGCTGGTTGGGGTTCAACTTGCAAATTCCCACTGCGTGGTGTGCCATTGACGCCAGTACAACTGACGCTTCTTTTTTTATATGAAAATATTTATAATAATGAACTTACCATTATAAGTTTTTTTAAATATCTATAAACACTTTATGGGGTAGGGTTGTAAGGCAGATTTCAAAATAATATGAAAAAATCTTTGAAATCGATCGATAAAATCCTGGACATCTGCTAGTGTTGCGTTTCAGGACGTGACAATAGAACATTTGCAAATAAATTAAAACATGCACAAAAACAACTTAATTTTCCAAATCTGGAGTCCCCCTACTAAGTGGGGCACGGGGCGGTCCGCCCCCCCTTTAGTCCGCTGTATAGAATACTATTGTTATTGAGAGTGATCCTCCCAGAAATATGGTGGGCGGGCGCCAGGGCCCAAAAAGTGGGTGACGATTCTGATAAAATCGCAAACGTTCATGTGAAGTATCAACAAATTAAAGAGAATTTCAACTTTCATCTGAACGTAATGTTAAGGTTTGAAAATTTCAAAATTTTTGGACCAAAGGGTAAAAAAAAAGAGATCAGAAATTGCAAATAATTGTGAAAATCTAGCAGGGTGTCAGAGTAAAAGGAATGGTAACCCAAATGTTTGGAATTTTTAGAGTTTATTGTAGGCATGCTTGTGTGCTCTACAATAATTGTTATATTACTAAACAAATAGAGTAATAGGGATTTTTGAAATTTTGTCCATAATTGATAAATTATCTAAAACCGAAATTTGTGTAATAATGAACGTATTTCGTTCAAAACAGTGGAGCGAGTTTAAACGAGTAAGCTCAGAGAGCTTACGGTGTCGCTTTTGGCAATCGATCCTCCGTCATCCTTTGCAGATGAAAATTGAAATAATTTTATTTATGTCCTTTACTTCGAGTTCTGCTTTGATATCTTCATTCCTCATCTATCTTCCAATGATCCGACAGCATCCGATTGTTGCAGCTCAAGCGAATTCGCGATTCAACGGCTCCAAAACGCAAAAGTTGTTCATGGCATGCATCATTGATAATTCTGTTACAAGTCAAAATGTGTAGTGGTACATACAGAGATTTTAACAACATACTTTTTTAGCGTATCTGTCTTTTGACATGTACTTTCTGTGTATAAATATGCAAATAATTTACAGCGTGGGTTTTTAAAAATTTATTTAGGTTTATTACTCCCCATATCCGGATTTTCTTTTATACAGCTACCATTGTTCCCCAATTGATACGGATAAGGGAGTTTCCACTGTACACTGTCTATACTATCTGTATTAATAATTGTCATTTGTTTGTTGAATGTGAATTACGAAATATAATCTACAATAAGTATATATAAATAGTTTGTGATACGGTAAATTATTTGGGTTAATAACTGTGACGACCACATTTGAGTCACGCGTTAATTAACGGTCGAGTAAAATGTCCGCCCAAGTCCACTTGCCATATGTGTGATTACCGTTGCCCGTAGTAGTACGGATCAAAAATGACAGCCATTTACTGGCAACGAGCCATTAAAATGAGGTGGTCAATATATGGACAGAAGGGTAGGCGGTTAAATAGGCTACATTTTAAAACAAAAAAACAAATCAGTTCAAGTAAACTTCACAAATAAAGTGAACGGTGATATATAACCTTTACAGTAAATGATAAATTAAGATTGTACTCATCATCATCATCATCACCACCACCACCACTCCAAGGACTAGCCCTTAGACCTGTTCCGGAACCCATCTCCTCCTCGGTCTACCGATATCTCTCTTCCCCGTAGGGTGATAACCCAAGACAGCCACAGGTAGACGGATATCAGGCATGCAATTCAAATGTTGAATCTTCTGGTGCAATGATACAATGTTTAAGTCGCGTCTAATATCCTCATTCCTTCTCCGACATAAGAGGGAACAACCTTGCGTCCCCCTTAGAAATTTTATGTCTGAATCCTCTGGACGTCCCTTTTACCAAGAATCCATGTCTCACTACCATACAAGAATGTGGGGGACAGCCACAGTTGTATAAAATTCCATTCGGGTATCCTTCTGTGTTTTATTTTTCAAGTACCTATGAATCGTTCCACAGATGCGTCTAAATTTTGTCAGCTTACTATCCCAATCCCTTCGGCGGAGTGGATCGGTAAGCAAACGAGAGATGGGGGTTCTGTCAAGGCAGCCTGGGGGTATCCTGGGTCCTGGCCTGGCAGGATGGTCCACATCGGCGTCAGGGTTTGCATCTAGTGTGGAGGCGGAGGAGCCTACAGTAGGCCAACGCCCTGCACACATGGGCTAAGTTAATTAGTCTACTGGGAAAGCAGACCGAAATCAAAGTTCCCGGTCCTCCAGGTTTGGGGTTTTACAGCCGGCCAGTAACACGTTTAAGTGAAAGTATGTGTACTGACAGAACTCATACGAGTAAGACTTTACTGTAGTACAATAAAATACTTAAGCATGACGCTGGATGTGTTTGGGTCAGACAGGAAGAGCATGTTACAAAAAAGCGTGAAGAACTTAACATAGAAAGTAGTAAATTTTACTGGCTTATAGGTCTAAAAGGTCTAAAGTCGTCAGTGCTGACGTATAACAAAGTTCTATTGTACAATCGGATTCTGAAGCATTTATGGACTTGCGGTATTGGACTATTGTAGAGGGAGTAAAATACCAAATGATTAAACAACATCATTCGTATGGTAATGTGGAGGGCAACTAGGACGTGGTCTTACGTTATTAAACCCAAACGTTTCGGTCTCACTAACGTAGGCCATCTTCAGTGGAAACACACGCGGCAGATATTGGCCTAAAAACCTCAGTACTGAGGCCGGGTTTGCCTCAGTACTAAAGTTTTTAAGCAAACATCTGTCGCGTGTGTTTACGTTGAAGATGGCCTACGTTAGTGAGACCGAAACGTTTGGGTTTAATAACGTAAGACCACGTCCTAGTTGCCCTCCACATAACCATACGGATAACATTGTTACGACGGTCTACTTGATCGTCGTAGGTACAGTGGAAACAAAATAAGTAAAAGACTCCAATTAAGTCACTAATCACCAGCTTTAATTTTCACAGTTAACAGTTCGTAATTAACAACACAGTCTCTTATAACAAATCAAATAAAAATTGTTTACACGCAAATAAATGTCAACTAATATTAAAACACAATTGTATTACAATATACCGTCCGATTATAAAAGACAACACTTAACTAATAACCACTTGAACGCGTACAGTAATTATATCGCAGCTATGCTGAAAACTAAGGCCGCTGCCGCCAAGTATTTATACAACGCTCACAGACCAGAACGTTCCTAATTGCGTCTTAGCGTCCGTGTGAACTACGTAATTAACTGCGGCCTTGACACAGTCAGAGCGGCCGCGCCAATTTTCGCACCGTCCAGGAAATGCGTCGACAAGCACGTATGCCACGCACATTAGACCGAGATTCTTCTGGCACATTCGACAGACACGTAGATTGTTCTGTGATTTCGTAACAATATTTCCCCCTCCTTAAGCCTGTTCGTCCCGAACTGGCAAACCGTCTCTGAAGTAATACTCGACCAGGCGATCTAGGTGGACGTCCTTGCCAAAGATAATTCTCCGGTTCTTCGAATTCAGTCTCGTGTGATCCGAACATCACGTTCCCAGGAATATGCGAGTCTTCCGCTCAACCACTAGTTTTGCTGGAATCACTCCCGTTGCGTCATGTACTGATGACCTAACACCACTGGCTGATCCAAGTTTGTTTGGTTCTCGTCAACAACCTCTTGCGTAACCTCATCTTCAGCCACTTTGCCCTCGGGCGCTTCTATCAGCTCAGGAACAAGCAAGAGTTTTGTCTCGACACCCATAGTTGGCTTTCCAATCACTTCTTTTGTCGTTATACTTATTTGTACTTCCTCTGCCAGTTCTTCCTCCATTTCCGCTTGCAATACGGAGGGTTTCTCTTGACCAGACCTGTTGACTGTTTCTTCGACTAATGCCACTCGCTTAATCGAATGGTTGGTAGACCCTGTCATTTTAGCCATGCAAAGCTTTATCTTCTCTTGGCCAACCTTCAGGACATTCTCTTTTAAGTCCACAACGAAACAGTAGGCATTCATAATGTCCGTGCCAAGAATCACTTCATCGACAATGTCTGCAACGAGCATTTGGTGGCTAAACTCAAGAAGACCCATGCGTACACGTACACCTTTCCTAGCACCTTGACGGGGCTTCCAGTCACAGTCTGTATTGTACAAGAGCTAATTAGAGGCTGGCGGTTGCTGACTAAGTCAGGGCGCATAATGGACACTGTTGCGCCCGTGTCAACTGTAAATGATGTTGGTTTACCTTCCACAAATCCATTAACAATCAAGTTTCCACTGGTCTTATGTAGCGTGGAAACTGTGTGCTGTTCTGGAGCTTTACTTCTCCAATTGGTGCGATCACTCTCTTCTCTCGGTATCTTCTTCTCCCAACAGTCAAACTGTAGATGACCACGTTTTCCACAGTTGTAACATTTCGGTCTTCTATCTTTTTCAAATCGTTGCGACTCTCTTGAACTTTTGAATTGTTTGTCCGACAACATTGTTTTTCTGCACCCATCGTAACGGCAATGTGATACAGGAATCTTCTGACTGCAATGTGATGGCACAAACCCAAGTAGAGGGAAAATGACAGTTCTAACCAACAAAGGATGCCGCCTTTCCCACGGTCCAAGATTTTTTCCCACGCTCTCCCCACCACCGCTGGACCTGCAGAATCCGCGAATTTCCACCAATAAAATTTCATGCCACCTTTTGCGCGCCAAGTTCAAAGAGATGCCGTCGTTCCCACGGTCCAAGATCTTTTCCCACGCTCTCCCCACCACCGCTAGACCTGCAGCATCCGCGAATTTCCGCGAATAAAATTTTTTATTTGATTTTTTATTTTTTAATTAAATTGAATTGCATATCAAGGGTGGGTGGGAGGTGGGTGGGGTTCAATGGACCACCCGCATCCGCGAATATAATTTTTTATTTTTTTAATAAAGCTGATTTGGATATCAGAGGTGAGTGGTGGGTGGGAGGTTCCGACTTGATGCATTATAGTTTTATATTAAAATATATGACCGCGAATAAAATTTTTTATTTTTTAATAAAGCTGATTTGCATATCAGGGGTGGGTGGTGGGTATATATATAAAACTCTCTCTCTCTCTCTCTCTCTACACCAATCTCGTTCTTCTAATGTGCGTAAAGTGGTACGCAATTATAATGTTACAAATATTAAAAAATATATATATATTTAAACTAGTATTTACAAAATATGTATACAGACGATTGTAATTTTAAAAATTCATTTTTGTATTAAATATATATATCGTAAACAATGAAATAATAATATTTCGTCATTGTAAGATTTTAATAAAACAATTATCAGTTTAAATAATAATTTTCATGATTGTAAGATACAACCTACAAATTATTAAAATGTCTCTCTCACACACATTTCTGATTACTATACAAATAATTGCATGCATATTCGGAGGTTTATAACGAAATAAATTAAAATAAACCATAATTTGTTTTAAATAATTAAATACAGGGTTTTGATACGAGTACGTTGACCGCATTGATCGGTTCATCGAAACAAGGCTATGCACACACAACGATACTGAATTAGATATAGTTATTATTCGCTAAATTAAACCAGAGGTCATTAACCTTGTGTACGACGTCCTACATTCTAATTTCACACCTGCTAGTCATTAGCAGCGCTGACAGTAATTAGGATTATAAAGTATTTACTCTAAAAACGGACAACTCTACTTTCTAATTTGACACCTGTCAAGCATTAACACCGCTGACAGTAATTACTCTAAAAACGGACATGCAAGCTTTCTCCCACTACCAGTGTACAATATATATACGCACAGAAAATTAGCGAAAATTTCTCATTTTGACTGCTTGTGTATGTGCTGATACATCGTGAAATCTATCTCTGCATCTTTTTTAATAGTTGAAAGACTGTTTGTGCGCATTCAGTATACGCAACTTTCATCATTAAGGGTGTGTAGACAACACACATACTAGTTTTTGGTAAGTGTACAGATTTTATTTAATTTTAATGTATGTGCAGATTTTATTTAAACGTAAAAATTATTTGTATTAAAACATTATCAAGCGCATTATTGAAACATTTGAATACGTTAATAACTGAGTATAATTTTTATTGTATGTACAGATTTTATTTAAACGTAAAAATTATTTGCATTAAAACATTATCAAGTGCATTATTTATTGAATTTAATACATGTGTGTGTGTACGCGTGTGTGTGTAGGCGTGTGTGAGTACGCGTGTGTGTATGATCAAATTACAATTTCTGAAAATATATTCTTACCGTATTTTTATAGTGGCAATTTCTCACCAACGTGTGCTGATACATCGTGAAATCTCTGCATCTTTTTTAATAGTTGAAAGACTGTTTGTACGCCTTCAGTGTAGACAACGCACATACTAGTTTTGGTAAGTTGTACAGATTTTATTTAATTTTAATTTTAATGTATGTGCAGATTTTTATTTAAACGTAAAAATTATTTGCATTATCAAGCGTGTTATTGAATTTAATACATGTGTGTGTGTATGATCAAATTATTATGTCTGTTACAAATTTTCTGAAAAATTGCTTTAAACAAACGTTTTTAATGTAACAAATTTAGAAAGTAGGTCACAGCGTATGATGACATTTATATCTCTCTCTAATTCTGTTGTGGACATACATAGCTGTAAGCAGTGACTATCTCCTTATGAATGCGGAATGTAGACTTTCCTAAAATTATTTGCATTAAAACATTATCAAACGCATTATTATTTATTGAATTTAATACATGTGTGTGTGTGTGTGTGTGTGTGTGTGTGTGTACGTGTGTGTATGATCAAATTACAATTTCTGGAAATATATTCTTACCGTATTTTTATAGTGGCAATTTCTCACCAACGTGTGCTGATACATCGTGAAATCTCTGCATCTTTTTTAATAGTTGAAAGACTGTTTGTACGCCTTCAGTGTAGACAACGCACATACTAGAGTCAGCTGCATGGAAGTAGTATCGTCAAGGTCACTCACTTTCACTGCTTCTCCCTGTCACCTCCACGCCCCTCGCCCAGCGTTGTTGCCGGCTAGTACAGTGTGTAGCGTTTTAGCAGTGTTACGAAAACAAATTTCATACATCCACATTATATTCTTCGTTTCAAATTTATTTATGCGTATCGCGTAAATGAATTTGTTTTATCAGGAATAATTAGTTGTGGGTAACACTACTCAGTTAAATTCTGGGCGCCAGTATTTGAGCTCTAAAAATTTGTGTGAGTCGGCAACATATTTTTTGTTGTCGCGTAAATATCTACAGAATTTCTATCTTTGCGTTTCTTCTGTTTCTTTGTTTTTTTTTTGGTTACGATTTGCAGTTCTCTGAAACTACTATTTATACTGCGCTGGTTTTTCTTATGTTAGAATCTAAACCTTTTAGCAATACACACCCTAACTTTACGAAGTACCATTAGGTCAGTTATTTTGTGATTTCCGTACAGTGCACTTACTTATTAAAGTTTTACTGTTTTCTTCATGGGCGGTTATCCTACAGACTGACAGTTGTCTGAGAACACTGACCTTGCCTGCTGTTGTCGCTTTAATTTTTTCATACTCACGGTCTTTTCCCTTTTGTAAATGAATCTGTTTTTGTTCTCTACACGGTCATTCCTAAGCCATATGGTTCGGAAGTTCTGTTAGGTATATGTACACATTTGGTATGCACATTGCGTATACCCTGTCGGCATGTCTTTTCGGTAAATATTGCTGTCTGACACTTTTATGAATGCCTTTGTCATTTTACAATCCCCTCAAAAATGTGTATGTTTACTGCCCGCGCTACTACCTTTCTTCCGTTGCACAAAGATAAATAGGACTGAGCAATTTCTGTAAACAAAATTGTCGCTGTTGTGACAAAAGCCAATCCCATTTCAGTTACAGTACCCCATTCCAAGTAGGTTGGGTGGACGAGGTGAGGAAGAGACGAATTAGCAACAAACATCCAAAATATTTATCGTCCTTAGTATTGTTGACAGACATTTTGTGCGTTTCATGTGAACGGTTGACGTCTTTATTGTAGACAGTGTGTGTATTAGTTTATTTCAATAATTTGTATTTATTATGAGTGATATTGAGGAACAGTATCCTACATTTAGTTCGAGTACAAGCAGCGGTGGTGTACGTGCGGGCCGAGAGGACATTAGAAAACAAAGTAAAGTCATCATAGCAAACGTTTACAAGTTTTTTAAAAATCTTGCGTATAATGAAGAAGCCAGGAGGAACATAAACTTTGCACAAGTTCGAAAATTGACAGCGGAAGCTTGTGGCATTTCTGAACAGTCGGTGCAACGTATTAGCAATACCGTTGCTTCGGCAGATGATCAAGGCGTGAGTGTTGTGTTCAGTTCTCCAAGGAAAGGGTATAAACGGGAACACAAAAACACTGAACTGGACGATTTTAATAAACAAATAGTCCGCAGGACCGTACTAGAATATTACGACCGAGGGGAATACCCCACTGCAAGCAAAATTCGAGCTGATCTCTGTCAGAAAATCAATTATTCTGGTTCAGAAGCCTCCGTACTTCGCCTTCTGAAAGTGCTTGGTTTTAAATTTAAGAAGTGCAACGATGGACGAAAATTTTTAATGAAGCGCAGAGACATTGCTGCCTTGAGAGCGAAGTTTTTGAGAACCATGCATATACATCGTACGGAGGACAACAGGCCTATAATTTATTTGGATGAAACCTGGATATCACAGAATCATACGAATAAATACATCTGGCAAGACTCCAGAGGGAACGGTGGGCTGAAAGTACCTACTGGTAGAGGTGGCCGGCTGATTATTGCACATGCTGGATCCGCAAGTACAGGTTTCATAGCAGGTGCCAAACTTGTCTTTCGTGGCAGTAAGGATTCAGCTGCATCTGACTACCACACAGAAATGAATGCTGAAGTTTTTAAGACCTGGTTTGTTGGTATGTTGCGCTCCTTGGAAGAAGGCTCTGTCATCGTGATGGATAATACCAGCTATCATTCTGTACAAATAGATAAACCACCATGTTCAAACTGGCGTAAAGCGGATATCATGGAGTGGCTGCGTAAGAAGAGAATTTCATTTTCCACAGCTGAAACCAGGGATGAACTTCTTTCTAAAGAAGAGATCTGAACGGCCAAGAAGACGTACGAATTGGATCAACTGGCAAATGAAATGGGACATACAGTAGTGCGCCTGCCACCATATCATTGTCAGTATAATCCGATCGAGCTGATATGGGCCCAAGTTAAACGGTATGTTGCAAACAAGAATACGACTTTCAGATTGGCCGATATTGAACAACTTGCACACGAAGCTTTGGACAGGATAACTCAGGAAGACTGGGAGAAGTGCGTAAGACATGCGGAGGCACTACAAGAAGCCGATTACTCAAAGCAGTGCACGAGAGACACCACAGTGGAGCCCTTCATCATACACTTACGTGTGAGTAGTGACAGCGAACCTGAGTCCAGTGAATCCGAAGACGAATACTGCAGGAGTGTTAAAAAGTGTATATAGGTGGTAAACGTGTCTATAGCGAAGCGTAGTATTTTCTATTTTTATTGAAACATAAAAAACCGTGTGTGCGTGTTTTCTTCAGGAGTGTTATGAATGTGCTCTGTGCTATCACTTTGCAAAGTGATAATTGTGTGACTAACCCTATTTAAGGTGAGTTTTTCAACATACTGCTTATTTATAATAGTCATAAGGAATTCTATAGTTCATAAAATAAGGAAAATTTTAATTATAAAATTAGTAAGGACAATGCATAAAATATAGAATTATAAATTAAAATTTTGTTACTTAATTATTAATAAGCAGCGCAGGAAATAAAAATAGAATATTTTTCTGAGTCACGAATAGTGCGGTGTCTTCAATAATTAAATGGGGCAAGCTTAAGACACAGGATGCGTATAAAATTCGTTCAAACAAACTATAGCTGACGCGTCGAATTGAATGTTATGTATAAGATACGGAAATTAATTGTTAATTAATTATTAACAATATATTAATTGTGATGTAATTATTATTAAGAATTATTGACAATGTAACAATGTACTCTAATGCATGTATTACAAACTTTCTCACTTTGTTATATTCTTTACATTAAGTAGGCTTACTTACTAGTGTAGCATTTTTCGGAAGAAAGGGAAACTGTTGCTTAGTGGCAACGCTGTAAGTAAGCGGTGTGACCTTGACGATACTAGTTCCATGCAGCTGACTCTAGTTTTGGTAAGTTGTACAGATTTTATTTAATTTTAATTTTAATGTATGTGCAGATTTTTATTTAAACGTAAAAATTATTTGCATTATCAAGCGTGTTATTGAATTTAATACATGTGTGTGTGTGTATGATCAAATTATTATGTCTGTTACAAATTTTCTGAAAAATTGCTTTAAACAAACGTTTTTAATGTAACAAATTTAGAAAGTTGGTCACGGCGTATGATGACATTTATATCTCTCTCTAATTCTGTTGTGGACATACATAGCTGTAAGCAGTGACTATCTCCTTATGAATGCAGAATGTAGACTTTCCTAAAATTATTTGCATTAAAACATTATCAAACGCATTATTATTTATTGAATTTAATACATGTGTGTGTGTGCGCGCGCGTATGTGTATGATCAAATTATTATGGAGTGGGTTATACAAATAATAATAAAGTGTGTGTAATATATATATATACATTTATTAAAATACATACACACAGCTCCAAGATTATATTAAACAGTTTTACAATTAAAAATACATACACAGCTCCAAGATTATATTGTTACAAGTATGAAAATATATCTAAACTAATATTTACAATTTAAAAAAAAAAAACATACACAGTTCCAAGATTATATTGTTACAAGTATTAAAATATATCTAAACTAGTTTTACAATTAAAAATACATACACACACATAGCTCCAATATTATAATGTTACAAATATGATGAAAATATATATATATTTAAAACTAGTATTTACAAAATCTGTATAAAATAAGACTTAAACACGTCTATGTACTGTGTTGGACAATGGCGTATATTCTACAAGCGAATCATGTAGTATCATACAGTAGGCGGTCGTCTGTGTAGGAAAATTCGTTGACGATTCAAATTCTAAACGTACATCAACTGCTGAAGACTTAAGTGCTTCGTCTTGTCTGCTACAATCGAAAACAAACAGCGGGGCTTTTGATTTGAATAATTCCGGTGTCAGTACTGGGCTGCCGTCTAAACGGTGGTAATACGAACTTTGAAAACTGGCGTACATATTGTACAATAATGCAAAACGGTCTTTCCCAATATCCAAGTTTAAATTATCGTAAGGATAATACTTGTCGTTTAGAAACAGTCTCGCATTGATCACGTTACAGTGATCGAATTCATCAGCGTGTGCTGTCAGTACATTTTTTCTTGCTGTCTGAAACGCTAACACAACAAAGCGTGGTTTTTCTAGCTGACTCGAGGTCTTGACAATCCAATTCTGCCTTTTAGTCTGTGGTAAGGCAGGATACTCGTGCAACTCCCAGGTCCTAAAAGGCATAGTTATCGGGTGGTCTTTCTCTATGAGTCGTAACAGTGGTAATCTGTACGCATTAGCTACATGTACATAAGGCATTTTCCAGTAAACTTTATCTAGTTCAAGAACACAATTAGCAGTCGTTTTTCCGCTTACTAAAACCATAGCATTTATGTCGGTAGAAGCACGTAGGAGTATAAGTTCTTGTTTCACGTTCAGCACGATGCGTGTATAGTCTTCTGCGAATCCCATTAGCATTTTCAGTGGTATAGAAAAATTGAATTCGCCGTCATCATTCACTTTTAATATGTTCGTGGTCGGTGCCACCCAACCTGCGTTTTCCATTGCGTTACGTGTGTTGTTGTTGAGTGATAGAAAAGTTTTAATAGTTGACGTAACACCGACGTTTCTGGTATGGTCCACTACCACTCCGGCCAACTCGTAACGAATCTCTTCAAAGAGAAATGCTATAGCATTGTTCACCAGTTCCACATTCAGTGCAGTATCTGCAGCCGCACTAGGGTTTTTTTTAACCAACTTGCCTTCGATGTAGAGGAAACTTTCTGACGGCAGTGTAAAGACGTCCTGTTGTTGTATTGGCACACGTATTTCATCATTGTTTCCATATCTTGTTGTTGCGTACGGTGCGTGTGAGTGAAATGAAAAGTGTGTGATACTGTCTTCAAAGAACGGTTGCTGCTCCACTGATAATATTCCACTCGCCATGTTACTTGTTTACAACAACAAAACCCAGTGAAATCAGGAAACGGCGGTTAACTGATGTTAATCGTTTCAGTTTCGAACGAGTACTGATGCGTTTCCTAACTGATCTTTCTTCTTCTTTTATTACTGACGACGACTGTGGTAGCAGCGGTGGCGAAGAAACAAAGTACAAGCCCATGTCTATAGTCGTTTTAGATGTAAACGCACAGTGATGACTTCTCCGCGAAAATCTATTACGTCACCGTCCTGATCGTGTAAAGATAATGTTATGTTGTCCAAACGACTAACATTCACAGGTAGGTATATGACGTTTGTAGGCGATTCAATTATTTTGAATCCTGGTTCGACTGACGGATAGAACGAGTGCAGTGTGTGCTCGGTTTTACCGTTCTTGTATGATCCTTGCGCTATATTACACCTTATCAGTATACTGTTCACTTTTATAATGTTAACTGTGGCGTCAGACGTGTGAGTTTTATTCGCTTCAAGCAGACGCTTTCCCTTGAAACCCAACATATCACCGATACCGTACACTGTTTGTTGAAAGTCAATATCCAGTGCACAAGTCAGTTCACATTTCAGTGTATTATTGTTAGGACGTAGACTAATCTTTGAGTCTCCTAACTGCTTTTTGAGGAAGGCTTCTATGTCACCGATTTCATAAGCACCTGTAGGTAAAGTTATCAAGTCCCACGTTGTTCCGTCTCGTAGTACTGGAAACACGTTGTTTTTTCCTTCAATCACGTTCGGTATACTGTTGTATGTAGTAAAGTCCAATAGACCTACATACCATTCGCCGTTTGTTAGTTCGAGAGGCGGGAAAAAGTCACATACAAGAGCAGCAGCATTCGTACCTGTTAAGGTGACCGACAGCGAAGACATCTTGTCGCTTACTGATCACTCGCGCGTTAAGAAGTCCAAACATAAATGCCCGCAGATGACTGTGTGTGGTGGCTGTTCACGTTCGTAATTGTAGTAAATGTCAGTGTCGGTTCCAAAATACTGTGTCAGCTCAAGAGGTGGCTGCATATTACCATACGCATCATAGTAGTAAACTTGTTTGTTTCGCTTCTTGTAGCAAACCCAGTGCGTACCAGGTCCTTCTGCACTGTCTAGATTAACAACTGCACTCTCATTCTTCCATGGTCGTGTGTGTGGTAAAGTGTTACGCATAAAAACTCCTCTGAAATAAGGTATTTTCAAAAGTTTTGCGTACACATACAAATCACTGTCAGACAATGCACGCACTGGTATGCAAATTAGTTTTTTTTTTGTCTGTAAGGACGTAGGTATAGACCTGACGCTATTTTTTTATTGTTACGTTTATGTCTTGGGACTGTTTTGCGTTTCCAGGTCGTTTTGCGTTTGTTCACGGATTGACGTTTAATTCCTGAACCCTTCTTCTTCTTGTTTTTTCTGAAACCACTACGCGAGCTCCCTCCACCCACTGCCGATTTCGCCTTCATCGCTGCCGCTACGGCCGCCGCGTACGCTCTTTCGCTGATGCCTGAATTCAAAGCTTTCACTCGATCCCACGCCTTGCCGGCTAGCACACAACTGTTCGAGAGCTGTCGGCGTCACCCCGACTTCCCGCTCAGATTGTTAGGAGAGTCAACTGGCGATACTATCATGATGAGCTCTCTCGAAGGTTACCATCTCTCCCGGCGGACCCAATCGTCACTCGTGACGATCTGGATCTCCGCGCCACAAATCTTCAGGAATTGGTCCAAGGTGTCATGGACCGACACACCTACGCACTCGAGGTGAATCATCGTAAATCGGCCTTACCTGCGGAAGTACTCCACGCCATCTGGCTACGGCGCCAGCTCCGCCGCAGATGGCAAAGAACCCGAGACCCAGTCGTTAAGCGACGATTTCAACAACAGTCCCTTTACGTTCAGCAGCTACTGCGGGACGTAAACTCTGATCGATGGGACTCATACCTTGAGTCTCTTGAAGTCGACCACGCCTCCGTCTGGAGAGCGGTGAGTAGACTGACCCGCGAGAAGAGAACTCGCAACCCGCTGGAAACCCCGAACGGGGTTGTGTCTTCATCAGAAGGCAAGGCTGAGGTCTTCGCCGACTGCATGGAGTCGCAATTTACCGTTCATCGAGGCGTTTCGGACCCTGCCCACTCGGCAGACGTCCGGGACTTCCTATCTGGTTATTTTTCTCGCCCTCCCGCTGGCCCAGACCTCCCGTTCGACAGAGACGAACTCGTTTCGTCTGTCTGTCGACTAAACCGTCGTCGCGCCCCCGGTCCTGACCGGATCGGGGCCGCTGCATTACAATATCTCCCGGCCTCAGGCGTTGACCTCGTTCTCGAGCTGTTCAACTCTTGTCTCCAGCTACAGTACTTTCCCCGCCTGTGGAAAAATGCCAACATCGTTATGATTCCTAAACCCCGCAAGCCGCGCATGCTCCTGCAAGCTATCGGCCAATATATCTCTTGCCAGTTATCTCGAAGGTGTTCGAGCGGCTCCTGCTGGCCCGCATCTCGCCGTTGTTGGATAATTTTATCCGCAACGAACAGTTCGGGTTTCGCAGAGAGCACTCGACCACGCTTCAACTAGTCCGCGTGGTAACGCAACTCTCTGACGCCACCAACAGGCGAGCGGCTACGGCCGCCGCCCTGCTGGACGTGAGCAAGGCCTTCGACAAAGTCTGGCACGAAGGTCTTCTCTTCAAACTCGCTAACTCCCCCTTACCATCGTCCATAGTGTTTTTCCTCCGGTCGTATCTCAGCGACCGAACCTTCAGGGTGAGCGTCGACGGAACCTGCTCTGCAGTTCGTCCTGTCGCCGCCGGCGTACCTCAGGGATCTGTCCTCGGCCCCGTTCTGTACCTCGTGTACACGAACGACCTGCCTGTTTTGCCCGGAGTCACGTTGTCTTTGTTCGCTGACGATGCAATGTATCATTACAGCTCTGTGTCCCCGCGTTTTGCGAGTACACAGTTGCAGCGTCAGTTGGACCAGCTTCCGGACTGGCTACGGAAATGGCGGGTGACGATCAATACGGAGAAATCCGAGGCGATCTGTTTCACTCGTAAGTCCATCTCCCGATGCCAGCCCCTCTCCCTGGAAGGGAGGCCTATCGCCTATAAAGAGTCGGTGAAGTATCTAGGCGTTCGGCTAGATCGTCGCCTTTGCTTCAACGCCCACGTGACGGAAACCCTTGCCAAGGCTCGCGGCGTTCGAGCCAAACTTTACCCATACCTCGCGTGCCGCAGCCCCCTGGCGCTGCGCACGAAAGTTACCCTCTATCTGTTGTTTCTCCGGTCTGTATTGACCTATGCGGCACCTGTATGGTGGTCACTTGCCTCCGCCACCAACAGGCGTAGGCTGGAAAGTTTCCAATCCAGAACCCTCCGTTCCTTGTCGGGATCTCCTTGGTTTGTTAGAAACAGTGTAATTCGAGGAGGTCTACGAGTTCCTGCTCTCTCAGCCTTTGTCTGGTCATTAGCTGCGACTCTCTTTGCCGCAGCTGAGACCTCTTCCTTCCCTTACCTCAGAACCATCAGCACCACGCAACTACCTCCCCCTGTCCGGGTCAAACGCCCTCGGGCGATTCTCGATGACCCGCCATAAGTTTAAGTAAACTTAAACCCCCCTTAACTTGTATATTCACTATCTGCCCATGCCCCAGAATTTACCTGTAAAGCTGTTTCCTTCCTCCCTTCCTAGTATGCCGACCGCGCTGAATGCTGCTGCTACGCGCTATCACTGGCACGGAGGTTCTCTGCCTCGCGGGGAGTGACCGACGCCTCACGGCGTCTGCACGCGGGACTGGGAACGGGCGACATCTGTCACCTGAACCCGTCCTTGCGGCAGTGCCCACTGATTGCTGATATTTTTAAAATAAATAAAAATTGAAAACCTTTCTCCCCCGCCTTCTCAGTTAACTGGTTGGCGGTTGTCCATTCCTGTTTTTTAGGCACCAGTCGAATGAACCAGGACTAAGTGTATCCACAGGCAGCCATTGGGCTCGACCCAGATGCTGCAGTCATGCACCGGTTGCAAAGACGCCCCGCTACTATGATGCTACATGCTACACATACTAGCACACGATCCGCTACGCGTCTTCGTTCGTTGTCCTTGTACTTAGCGTAAGCGATATCGTGTTCGCGACAGGCTTCGTCCAACTCGTTGATTCCGCGCTCGCCACGTGCCAATCTCTCTTTGAGTTTTGTTCCAGGTCCACAGAATCGGTAGCCCGGTAGGTGTAATTCTACTGGTAATGCGTCCACCGCTCGATTAATCAAAGTAGGTACTGACGAAACGATAGCGGGCACAGTGTTTTTAAGTATTTTTCCAATTACACCACGCCCCATTCTTTTCTTACGAAGTACGTGCATTCTTGTAAACAGATCTCCAATCCTTGATTTCCGTTTCCGTATCGAGAACGTCTATTAAACGCCCCACCTCTTCAATATATCCAGACAGGACTGAACGCTGTGTCGTGCTGTCTTGATATTTATAGACAAACTTTATTAGATTGATTATATGAGCGTGAAATACCTGAGTGACCTTGTACAATTCGGTCTTTATATGTAATTTTAATTCGTGCATTTGTCGTACAGTGACTGCGTCTTTGTCATTGACACCGTTCGCTATATTCGTAATTTTTCTTCCGGCAGCGTAGAAAGTATCGTTTTGCAAACTGATTGTGTGTGCGTGTAAAAATTCCAAATTCACTGCGTCTTTGAAGTCAACAGGCGCTTGCACACGTGTTAGTCGACAGTCATTAACGATTACGTTACCTGCACGATCTTTTTTCAAACTCTTCTCGTCTACGTATCGTTTTGTGGCTGCATCTCTTGATTTAAGCGGATCGTTTAGCCTTATTATTCGATGATCTTTTGCGTCTACGGTAGCGTTGTCGTCGTTCTTGTACTGTAAGCATGTGTCCTTTACGTACTGTAAAGAAACAACATCGTGCAACTCTTCAGGATCACCCAAGTTGCATATCTTTTTGTTTTTCACATCAAAGTGACCGTCGTTAGTCACTCCTAAACCGATATCCTCACGCAGACTTCGATGAGTTTCTTTTCGCACTCTTACAGCGCTGTCGTGTCTACCGAACTTGTCTACACTCATATTTATGAAGAAGAACTGATGGTTATAGAACGGTGCGTCTGCTTTTATATGATAATGCCAGTTTCACGTAATTCTTCCAATATCGAAACGATTTCATTCCTATGACCAGTATGGCCGCTATTTTGAGACGCCATTAACAGTCTCAATCTATTAACCAACTCGTTAGGATCATCCCAATGCACGTAATCGATTGCAGTGTTCGGTTTCATCTCCATATAGCCACTCCCTGTACGTTTTCGTGCAAACAATTTAGATATTACTAGTCGGTACTTGACGCCACTGTTACTGTTTATTCGCGTATTGTGTTTATATTTTTGTTTGTGTCCGTTGGTTGCTAGTAGTATAGACTTATATTTCCTCATATCATCCTTATTGTATTTTTTCGGTAGTTTCATAAACAAAAGTTTATACAGACCAGGTGTACCCTCGTAAATTTTTCCTTTGACATGAAAGTTGTCGTTATCATCGATTTTTACATTTGAATCACCTATCATAAATTTACCACCTTCGTATCGAACACCATACATGCGATCTATAATCCGTTTACAGTCCGCCGATTCACACAAACGCATATATTTGTTTGCTAATGAATCCTCGCTGAAATGTGAAGCGTTAGGGTTCCAAGCGTCCTCTTCACTGAAATGAGAAGCGTTATGACTTTGCATACCACTTTCGTTTTCTGTTATTACGTGTTGTGTAGGCTCTTCTTGTTTTATCTGCTCCTCCTCCTCCTCCTCCTCCATCATGTCACCACTTAACTTTCGTGAAATAACTTCTAAGGGTTCCAGAATCGGTCTGTAATTTTTTCTAAACGCCTCGTCGCTTTCTCTGATACCGTGTTGTAATGCATGATATTTTTTCCTTATGTTGTCGCTTATCGTGTCTATATCATACGCGAGTCGTTCCTCCTTATTCATTGCCATCGTGTGTTATCAAGAGGACTGATTACATTACTACAGTGCAACCACTTTTATACTTCGTCGGAAACAATTATGAATCGATCAAAGCCGATTCTATATCTACCTTCATTTATTGACGAGTCTTTGTCTATGACTAGAAATCCATAACGATCCTTCCACGCTTCCATGCAGACGTCTTTGAAAGCATCATATTTCATATCTATGTTAACGTGATCATTGTATGCATGTCGTAAATTTAGATCGTCTTGTTTGAACAATATCAACAAGTTAGCGTTGTCACGTACCAATTGTTTCGGTATCTGGCTATATGTCTGGCATAGATAGAATGTGTCCACACCGCTATGTCTCCCCATAGCAAAATACTTTCGAATATTGTTTTGTCTTTCACACGATACGTCATCGAATACGATAACAGAGTCGAGACCAGTGATTTCACTCGGTAGCGGGACTTCTTCGTTCTCGCTGTATGCATGATAACCTAAACCTTCATCAGCGAGTGATTTCATCACTGTTTCTAGCATTCTGTATTTTGGTTGAAATAATGATTTTGAAAACACGTATACGTTGCGGAAACGTAGTCCGTTGGCATCAAACAGTAGGTTGAATAGCACATTTGATTTCCCACAGGAACTTGGGCCTGTAACGATACAGCGAATACTGTTCGGTAATAGCGGGCCATGTTTACGCTTAGCACTACCTTCGTCACCAGCCAAAAAGTCCATATCCTTTATTGGTAATTTGTTTGCTTGCTGTACAATCTTCATCTTTGTGAATACCGAAAGCATACTGTTTTCAGCACGTGCTGTCACCTTTTTTATATTAGATCTTTCTTATGTATCCATGCATCGTGTTTACCATCGAAACCGAGCCAACGAACACGCACTCTGTCACCTTTGCGTTGTAACACCTTTTCCACTAGGTATACGTCGCCGACTTTGGACTTACTAATCTCGTGCTCGTAAAAACCACCTTTCAACACTTTGTTTAGATGATCTTTTAGCAGATAAGTGACGGGGATAGTAGTGGATTGTACTTTATCTACAGTGAATATTTCGTTAGTCCAATTCGGCGTATAACCTTTGGCGAACGTCATTTTGTGCTTACTTATACGAACACGGTCACCGACTTTAAATTTGGGTGGTTTCGTTGGACTGATTTTAGGCGCTGTGTACTTCCTTATTCGTTCCAACACTATATGTTCGTTGGCGTCATTCACTTCACTCGGTTTCATACCAATGGTTCTGTGTGTTGTATTGTTGTACGATTTCAGTAATGTAAGTAGTAGATCCAACCAGCGGTAGTGTCCTTGTTCACTGAAAGCTCGATACATGTGTGTCTTCAATGTGCGATTAAAACGTTCCACTATGGAAGCTTTTTTCTCACTGTAGGTTGAGTAATGTTTCACATTATACTTTTTTAGCAACGCTTGTACTGTGCTGTTGTAATACTCCTTCCCGTTGTCTGTCTGTAAATATTTCATTCGATTAGCAGTTAGTATAGGCTTTACTTCTTTTCCTGTCTTTGTTTTCAATGGTACAGCGTACGCGTACTTGCTAAACGCATTGATCACTGTCATCATGTACTTGTACCCTTTGTTCACTCGAGCGTATGGTATCATCTCCACAAGATCCGCCTGGTACAAGTCGTGTAGACCCTTCAATTCAACCGCGCGCCTAACGAAATTCCTTCTCGCTGCTCTGTGTAGCTCTAGAGCTATAGTCTTGCGTGCGTTGTTCATGGTTTAAGATACACTAACATAATACCGACGTTAAAAATACTATATATATCTATAACAGTTTCTTTGTTTTTCAGTATTCATTCACACATCTGAATATCATCATGTCCGACCTTCAACAGAATCCAGAACATCAGCAGGAACAGGAACATCCTCAACAAGGTAAAAATTTTTTAAAATACCAATTGTCTCTCTATAATTATGTAGCAAACCAAATTTGTTTGATATGAATTAACTCTGTCTAACCTGTACAAGATAGTCTCTTGACGTTGTTTAGAAATTGATATGACGGAGACAATTTTTTATGTTCTGACATAGGTTTGTCACCTTCTCCCCAATGTATTGTCTCTTGACATCGTTTAGAAATTGACATGACGGAGACAATTTTTCATGTTCCACCATAGGTATGTCACCTTCTCTCCAATGAACTAATTCAATTCCGCAACAAAAGCATTTAACTCTATCGTCTATGAATGACATACTATGTCCACAAACATCATAATTTAGCGGATAGTAGTAAAACCCAGCAAACGCTAACTCGTCGGGACTGACAAACGTCACTTCCCAATACTTGAACGATTTTCTTCTTTCACTTTCAATGCTAAAATCATGAGTAGCTGCCATCTTCACAGTTTGCAATAAACTAACGTATTACTAACGTGTACTATCTATTTATTTACCACAAACATGAATGTGTGTTATTCATCATTCCTATTAGCTAATACATGTGTTTCTATTGTTTCAGATATGACACGATTTTATATTGTGCGAAACAGTAGTATTAGAGGATGTCTCACAACTTTTAATTACCTGCCTGTGTACACAGAAGAAGAAGATCAAGATATAGTACCGATAATGACCGAGGTGCGACCTTTATTGTGCAAGGATATTCTGGCAGAACAAGCACGTTTACGCAGTATCAAATGGCATATTGCGTGCAGGATACGTTTCACTAAAACTGTGTTAGATGGTGACAGCGGCGAAGAAAAAGTGGTAACCAAAGACGCCGTCTTCCACGGACGTTGTCGTACGTTGCTCACGGACGACAACGACGAGTTGAACTGTCTACTCGATGAATCCTACGATAAAATCATGAATAGCATATCCAATTTTACCCGTGACGGGAGCGGATGGTCGGTGGATGCTGTACTGAAGCTGGAACTAGTTGTTGGACGGTACAGGCCTCTAGCAGCGTCCTCCTACCTTCCAACCCAGCGAAAACTTGCAGTCACCAGGGCAGTAGTCAACATCAAGAACTCCCAAGATGAAATGTGTTTTCTATGGTCCGTTCTAGCTCACATACACCCTCAACAAAAGCATAAAGAATTTGTTTCAAACTACATCTTATTCAAAAACACAATAAATATGTCCGGTATCGAGTACCCTGTTTCTATAAACTCACTTTCTAAATTTGAAACACAGAATCCCAACATTTCTATAAACGTTTTCGGCTATGATATAGAAGACAATATCAGAAACGAATCAAAAAATGAGGTTTATCCGTTAAGAATTACCCCCAATAAGGACAGATTACATCATGTTAATCTTTTACTTCTGTCCGATACAAATAGCCGAAAACATTACTGTCTTATCAGTAACATAAGTAGATTATTATCATCCCTTACAAAACACGACGGCCAATCATTTTACTGCGACTACTGCCTGCATCGTTTCTCCACAGAACATGGTCTGTCCGATCATCTCCCCTACTGCACACCTCACGGCGAGCAGAAAACCAAAATGCCTACAGAGGAGGAGAAGTTTATGTCATTTAAAAATTACGCGCACTGTCTTAAAGTACCCTTTACCGTCTACGCCGACTTCGAGTCCCTCATCACTCCGCTTCAATCGTGTTCACCTGGTAACAACGTCCCGACGACAGTGCACGAGTTAGGCGAATTCTACTCAGTTGATAGCAACGGTGCCCGTCAGAAAATAACTTCTCCTCCTGTATCGTCCACATCATACGAAGCGATGCATATTCCGTCAGGTTTCTCCTATGCTATCGTGGATCATACACACAGACTCTGGAGAGAGGCTAAAGTTTATCGAGGTGAAAACGTCGTAGACACTTTCTTCTCGTGGTTGATGAAAGACGCTGAGGATATGATGAAGGTAGTACGACATAACGTGCAAATAATTATGTCCGATGATGACAATGTTGCGTTCACTAACGCCACCGTTTGTCATTTGTGTGAGCGCCCTTTGACAGACGATGACAAGGTACGCAATCATTGTCATCTTACGGGGAAATTCTTGGGAGCAGCCCACAATAACTGTAATCTAAGCTACAAGATGCCTCGTCATATCCCCGTCTTCTTTCACAACCTTCGTGGCTACGACTGTCACCATTTAATGCAGGGTTTAGGAAAATATAAGGACCAACACGTATCCTGCATTGCAACATCCAGTGAGCGTTACGTGTCGTTCTCCCTGGGTCCCTTGCGTTTCGTAGACTCTTTTCAATTTCTTAATCGCTCTCTGGACACACTCGTTACCAATCTGTCCACGTCCGGGAGCCAATTTCCTTTGCTCAGAGAGGAAATGCTTAGACGGGGTTTCGACGAACAGACCAATCTGCTCGTACGCAAGGGAGTATACCCTTACGAGTACGTTGACAGCATTGATCGGTTCAACGAAACAAGTCTACCCGCTCGTGAACACTTTGATAACCGGTTGTTGGAATCGGCTATTTCGGACGCAGATTACGAGCACGCACAAAACGTGTGGAGTGCATTCAATCTGTGTACGTTTGGCGATTACCACGATTTGTATTTGTTGACAGACGTAATGCTGCTGGCCGATGTCTTTGAAAGTTTCCGAGACATGGCCTTACGCGATTACTGCTTGGACCCGTGTCATTTTTACTCGCTTCCCGGACTCGCTTGGAACGCGATGCTAAAAATGACAGGGGTCGAATTAGAGCTGTTAACAGAGATAAATCTGCATCTGTTCCTTGAGTCTGGGGTCCGCGGAGGCTGCGCGATGATATCCAACCGTCACGCAGTCGCTAACAATCCTTTGATTCCAGATCAGTACGATGTATCGAAACCGACCTCCTTCATTCTGTATACAGACTGTAATAATTTATACGGTGCAGCCATGTCGCAACCACTCCCTTACGCAGACTTCCGATGGCTCGATCGTAACGAAATCGAGTCCTTGGACGTACGTAATGTGAGTGATGATTCCGACATCGGGTACATCCACGAAGTCGACCTACACTATCCCGATACCTTACACGACCTGCATTCCGACTACCCATTTGCACCTGTGCGCCAGCGCGTAACACCCGATATCCTTTCTCCCTTTTCCAAACGTTTACACGAGAGTATATACAGATCATCGTATAACGAATCAGGGTCATCCGTAGAGAAGTTGTTAACAACTTTGGAGGACAAACAAAATTACGTTCTCCATTATCGAAATTTGAAATTGTATTTAAGTCTTGGCTTAGAGCTGAAAGCGACTCATAGGGTGTTGTGTTTTAAGCAAAGCGCTTGGTTGAAACCGTTTATCGATTTCAACACCCGCAAGAGGCAAACAGCCGTCAACAGCTTTGAAAAAGACCTTTTCAAACTGATGAACAACGCCGTATACGGTAAGTCGCTGGAGAACGTACGGAAACATATAGACTTTGAACTAGTCTCGGATGAACGACGGCTTCAAAAACTAGTTTCCACACCTAGGCTAAAACGTATGATTCGTTATACGAACGATCTGGTGGGGCTCTCACTTCGTAAAAAATCCCTTGTTCTTTCCCGTCCCGTGTATGTCGGCTTCACGGTGCTTGACGTTAGCAAAACGATAATGTACGACTTTCATTATCGTTATGCTGTCGCCAAGTACGGTTGCAACGTTAAATTATTAATGACAGATACAGACAGTCTGATGTATAGCATTCAAACATCAGACTTGTATGCAGACATGAAGAAGGACCTACACGTTTTTGACACATCGGATTACCCTACGTCTCATCCTTGTTATAGCCTTAAGAACAAAAAGGTTGTCGGCCTGTTCAAGGATGAAACGTGTGGTCGTCCTATTAGAGAATTCGTGGGTCTCCGTGCGAAATGTTATTCGTTCCTTGTGGCCCACGAAGATCCCACCCAAGAGTGTCAAAAACGTGTATGTAAAGGTGTGCCTCGAGTTGCAATTAAGAGGAGTCTGCGACACGATATGTATCGCAAGTGTCTCACTGATCATTGTCAGTTTTCTACCAGTGCGCTTTGTTTACGTAGTGATCATCATACGGTGTACACGATGCGTGTAAATAAGCAAGCGTTGTCACCGTATGATGATAAGCGCTATATATTAGACAATGGTCATGATACGCTTGCATACGGTCATTATCGGATACGACAACGCATCAACATGGAGAACGACGACACCTCCCCACCTGCTAAAAAAATTTGTCTCCATGTATAGTAACCCCCCTCAACACTTGTTTCTTTCGTCAGTTGACGTCTCTCGGTGCTTCAGTCCAGACGTCTGTAAACGTAAGTTCACATATTAATATCACAACGATATTTGTATGTTTAAACATAATATATACATATATAGAGTTTGTAATGTGTGTGGTTTCTTTGTCTTACAGTATTATGGATAACACTGCGGTTATAATCGACTTCCAGTGCTTTTTCGATGACAACGGCAAATATATTGTGAAGGAACTGTCAATCATGGACGTTCTGAGATTTGCTGGTAGACATTGGATTTTGACACCGCCTGCTACATCCGTTACGAATCCCAAATACGTTAGGACAAACCACTGGTTAACGACAAATTATCATAGACTTAGATGGAGCGAAGGAGAGACACCATACGACAATCTTGTTTCATTGTTAACATCACATACACGTATATATAAATATGTGTTTGTGAAGGGTTTTGAGAAAAAACGTTTTTTGCAATCAAAGATAATACACAATAATATCATCAATCTCGATGACTTTGGTTGTCCTAAAAACATACCGTATATAATTCATGGAACAGAATGTCTTAGACATTTCAATTCTTCTGACCGTTGTGCCAACTATAAGGTGCATGCTATTCGGGAATGGATGATTCATGATTTTTGCTTTAAACAAACATTTTTAATGTAACAAATTTAGAAAGTAGGTCACAGCGAATGATGACATTTATATCTCTCTCTCATTCTGTTGTGGACATGTACATACATGCATAGCTGTAAGCAGTGACTATTTTCTTATGAAAATGGACTTTCCTAATGACATTGTTATATTTTGGTGTCTCTAATTTCGTCTGTGGGACATGTTCATACATGCAAATGAAAGTGGGACACCGACGTTACCACCACCACTATCACATTCTACTGTCCTTTTGTGTCGAATATTCTGTCATTGTTTGGTTCTCTCTGGTTTGATACAGACGTGTTCACTAGTGTCTTCTAATAATGTCGTTTCTTGTAAAGTTTAATGCTGTAAGTGCTATCGAGTACAAACGATGTTCAGAATTGACAGTGAATAAAAAATATCCCATCATGGTCTTAACAAATGTGGACACGAAGTATGGGAACTCTGTGCTTGCTACGTTGGAGGATGGCGACCGTCAGTATCGTGTCTATCTTCCCAAGAGGTATGCAGGTGTCTTCACGAATGAGGAGCTCAGACATATCAAGCCTAAAGAACTACATTTAGTGTATCGAGGGACGAGAAATCAAACAACACAAGTAGAGATTGAGTCCTAACGTCGTAAGTAGCAATCGTGTTAACAAACAATTTATTGATGTGTGTAGTTTCAACTCTCTGTACTTAACACTTTAATAATTGAATTTGTATGTACATGATAAATGTATCATTGATTCTACAAGTTTCGTTGAATAATAGTTGGTTCGATTAGAAATTATTTGAAAGTACATTAACTTATGCGATAAATGTATCATTGATTCTAAGCAGTATTTACAAATTTCCAGTGAATAATATTTGGTTTGGTTTGATTAGAAATTATTTGAAAGTACATTAACTTATGAAAAATGACATATACTTGAAAAAGTTTACTTACTTAACGCATTTGATTCTTTCCACTAACTGTACGTGTGCATGTGATAATTGAATATTATCGTATCAGTGATTCTAATATCGACTGTATTGTTATGTTACAGATAAACTTCCTTGTGAACTGTATCTACAGCCGTGAAATTATTATTTAAAAATCTTACAATGTCAAAAATTATTATTAATATTGTATTTATTTTATATAACAATGTTTGTTTGTGATATATGTATATTTAATCAATGTAAAATGTATTTTGAATAATTGTATTATAACGGTTTGTAAACTATATTTTAAGTTTGTGTACAGTGCTGTAAATATATATTTAAACATTTAAACAATATTATTATTAATATTTTATATATAACAATGTTTGTGATATATATATATTTAATCAATGTAAAATGTATTTTTTGAATAATTGTATTATAGCGGTTTGTAAACTATATTTTAAGTTTGTGTACAGTGTTGTAAATATATATATTTAATTATTTAAAACAAATTATGGTTTATTTTAATTTATTTCGTTATAAACCTCTGAATATGCATGCAATTATTTGTATAGTAATCAGAAATGTGTGAGAGAGACATTTTAATAATTTGTAGGTTGTATCTTACAGTCATGAAAATTATTATTTAAACTGATAATTGTTTTATTAAAATCTTACAATGACGAAATATTATTATTTCATTGTTTACGATATATATATTTAATGCAAAAATGAATTTTTAAAATTACAATCGTCTGTAAACTATATTTAAGTTCGTGTACACACATACAAATCGTTTGAATAAGGGAATTCTTGACAACGTTTGCAGCGAGAGAGAGAGAGAGAGACATATACAATGTGTGTATGTGTACACAAAACTTTTGAAAATATCTTATTTCAAGGAGATTTTTTTATGCGTAACACTTTACCACACACACACACACACAGACTTGGCAGTATATTAATTTCTAAATCATGGTCAATGACTGTCATGTGTCAAAAAAAGGACGCAACGAGGTAGGTGATAAATATATATTTCCTGGTGATTACATTTTAGTATCGCTACTTACAATAATCCATAAGTAGCACGACGCTTATGTAAAACTGATGACATAAAGAGAGAGTTTATATCGTGATCGACAACTGTGTCTAGAGACAAAGAGAGAGGAGGGGAGAGTGAGTTGATATCGAAGTCGTCGTCAACAATTTACTATAATATAGTTTGAATTTCCCACCGAAGAAAAATGTTGGCAGATCTGTTCTATACACACAATAATGCAGGATTGGTAACCCTGATCATATATTTTAATATACACTATAATACACACACATATCAAGTTTGAACCCATACATAGGTTGGTAAACCTGATCATATAGATTTAATATACATTATAACACACAACAAATTTGAACTCATGCAAGGTTGGTAACCCTGATCATATATTTAATATATACACTATAATGCATCAAGTCGAAACCTCCCACCCACCACTCACCTCTGATATCCAAATCAGCTTTATTAAAAAAATAAAAAATTATATTCGCGGATGCGGGTGGTCCATTGAACCCCACCCACCTCCCACCCACCCTTGATATGCAAATCAATTTAATTAAAAAATAAAAAATCAAATAAAAAATTTTATTCGCGGAAATTCGCGGATGCTGCAGGTCCAGCGGTGGTGGGGAGAGCGTGGGAAAAGATCTTGGACCGTGGGAACGACGGCATCTCTTTGAACTTGGCGCGCAAAAGGTGGCATGAAATTTTATTGGTGGAAATTCGCGGATGCTGCAGGTCCAGCGGTGGTGGGGAGAGCGTGGGAAAAAATCTTGGACCGTGGGAAAGGCGGCATCCTTTGTTGGTTAGAACTGTCATTTTCCCTCTACTAACCCATTAATGTAGCGGGACGCTGACTTGGCAGCTTCAAACTCTAGGGCGTGAACAAGAGCTTCTGAGCTATTTCGGTGCCTAGCCATTCGTAACACTAGCTGAAGTTCACAATCTCCGATGCCATCAATAAATGTCTGCACCGCAAACCTTATTCGAAAATCATCTGGTGCTTCAGGATAGGCCAATCTAATCAATCTGTCGATACTTGCTTCAAACATTTGAAGACTCCCCGGAACGTTGTCGTCGTGTTCTCAATGAGCGTAGTACACATCTCGCAGATGTTTATCACCGTAGCGTAATTCTAGAGCTTTTATCAGCTCGGCATAGGTGTTCTGGCTGTCAGGTGGCACTTTCTGTAGTAGTTCTGCCGCCGGTCCTTTTAATGAGAGAACGAGTGAAACTGCCTTGTATTTCTCCGTCCAATTATTTGCGCATGCAGCAGCTTCGAATTGGCGTAAATACGTCGCCCAGTGCGTGCTTCTATCAAAAGTTGGGGCCTTGACATGAACTGTCCCAACCGCAGGCGAGGTGACCTTCTCTATTGACTTATTTTCTGTGTCTTTCTCTGTCTTTATCATTGGTACAGTCTGTTTACAAAGTTTTGTTGTTGTAACTTCAGGCACTGCTCGACTTCATTTTTAATCTGCTCTTTTATATTTGTAATCGAGTCTTCTATTTTTGTTTACATAGCTTTTTCCACACTCAAGACAGATTTTTCTACTTCAGCTATTTTATTTGACATGGATTCTTCTACGTCAGATATTCCGGTATGTAATTTGATTGTTAAGCTCACCTCGTAATTCACCTACGTCACCACGTAGGAGACCCAATTCTGCGGTAGTATGTTCTTGCATCTGCTTTTGCTCTTGAATTAACACTTTGATGTCTTCTGTTTCGCGTTTCCGTTCCTCTGCCTGTCGTCCTTCCAACTCGAGCAACAGTGCTTTTTGTCTTTCTTCAGTTTCCAGCAGTAGAGTTTTCTGTCTCTCTTCCGCTTTCTCATCCTGTCGTATTTCTGCTTCTTCTCTTTCTTGTCTTCGTTCTTCTTTTTGTCGTCTTTCTGCTTCTTCCTGTGTCTGCCGCAGAAGCGTTTGAAAAGCTTCCATCATCTGACTGGCATCCATTGTTTACCGATTAGTTACGAATTAACCCGTCTTTTACAAAATGTCCACTGTTTCCAGTGTTACAACGGTCTACTTGATCGTCGTAGGTACAGTGGAAACAAAATAAGTAAAAGACTCCAATTAAGTCACTAATCACCAGCTTTAATTTTCACAGTTAACAGTTCGTAATTAACAACACAGTCTCTTATAACAAATCAAATAAAAATTGTTCACACGCAAATAAATGTCAACTAATATTAAAACACAATTGTATTACAATATACCGTACGATTATAAAACACAACACTTAACTAATAACCACTTGAACGCACACAGTAATTATACCGCAGCTATACTGAAAACTAAGGCCGCTGCCGCCAAGTATTTATACAACGCTCACAGACCAGAACGTTCCTAATTGCGTCTTAGCGTCCGTGTGAACTACGTAATTAACTGCGGCCTTGACACAGTCAGAGCGGCCGCGCCAATTCTCTCACCGTCCAGCAAATGCGTCGACAGTCACGTATGCCACACACATTAGAGCGAGATTCTTCTGGCACATTCGACAAACACGTAGATTGTTCTGTGATGTCGTAACAATATTGACGCCGGCCTTGAAAGCCTAAAAAGATTCATTTCGTTTAAACAATGTTTCAAAATAAAACGGTGAGGAACATCGCAGACACGCCATGATAATCCGACAGTGGGGTTTGGCGGATCACTCCACCGTTACCGGCAAACGTAGTGCTTCCAAAATTTATCTGGCCTTCGAGGAAAATTTCCGAATTAGGGGATTGATGGTACTTCAAGCTACCCGTGCGTAGAATATATGCGCCAACCGTCTTAACGCGTCAACAAATGAGCGGAACCGCTAGTTATCTTCTAAGAGCAGATAAAGAGAACCGGTGGGAGATTTTTAGCAGCTAGCATCAGTCCTCGGGCGAGTATGCTTTGACGCGATTTCGCAGACAGAAGGCCAGAAATTCGAAAACGCAACTGGTAACACAAAGTATTGCCGGTAGTCTTACTTAGCCGAGAATCATCGCCTGACTATGCGAAAGTACGGGTAACAGTTTGTAAGGTGTGTCAAGACGCGTTGCCTGGCGGTCTGAGCGCCTAGTGAGTCTCGAACTTCAGGCAACTGGCCCACAGCAATTCGACTGGACTTATTTTTAAAAGGACGGGACCGCTTTCGTCGTCGTGAGAACGTAACTGCGACGATTTTGGTAGCGTTGGTACGACCTCGAAATAACGTACCACTCAGAGTACACATTGAGTTGACGCAGGAGCTTAGTAGCTGGAGAATTTGCATTTGCCGTGGCGTTCCCAGCAGACAGCCACACTACCCTACACCTACACCTACATCTTGTTATTTGAGTTAGCAGTCTCTGTAACTCCAACTTCGTCGTGATTACTTGCTAAACTGCTAAATGACATGTTCTGGACGAGGCCTTTCAGTGTTTCCACGAGGTCTTTCAGTCGTGGTTTAAGACTTGAAAATGATGGAAACACTGAAAGGCCTCGTCCAGTGGTTCAACTGTTCCTCCCTTCTTCTCCTCTCTCTTCCTCCTCTCCCACATCTACTTCATTCTTGATCGATGTCTCTCCCCCCTTTCGTCAGTCCAGAAAATGTATTTATTATTATTTTTTTTTGAAGAGCAGACTTACGTAGCTGGCCAGCGAAAGCAACCGATTGGAGTATCACGGTGTGAAGAAGGTGAAGACTTGAAGATCTCGGAAGACTGACGTAGACGAGGCGACGACGTAAAGGTTGTCACGCGCTACAAGCAGCTAGATTTTTAAATACATAATAGTGTACGTCTATTTTGTTTACCCAACCTGAAACGAATATATATAATGAATTGTATCGAATTTAACTAGAGCAAATTGAGGCTGAAGGACGCTTTCTACCCGTTACGCAACAAGTTCAACAGAGAGATAATTTTACTCTTTGTTGTCACGTTTCCACATTGTTTCACTCTCTGTTTTCGCGTACAGACTTTCATTGTTTACATCTTGTCTCTTACGTACGGTGACACCGGGCGACGTTCCTATTGAGAGGTGATTTTGACCGGCAATAACACAATACGACCGTGGAAATCGGAGAGTTGTGCGAGTAACTGTTGTAAACGCCGTTATGCAACAGGTAAAATGGATCGTTTCAGTGGTTGTGTGTCAGTGTGTGTTTGTTCAAAGCTGAAGGTCATGAAGCTTTCCAATTCGCGCGAGTTACCTTGATGCCAATGAAAACGGAGACGACTTTCATCATCATCAGCCGTGGCTCTCGGTAGGTTTTGCCTTGCTCCAAGAGTCGATTCTATTCATCCCTATTGCGTGCCCTGGCTTTCCAGTTTCTTATGTTCAGCTTTCCGAGGTCCTCCTCTATCTGGTCTTTGAATCTACTTCGGGGTCTTCCCCCTTTTTCTACTACCCATTGGTTTCTGGTAGAAAATTTGTTTCGTAGGCTGTCCTTCCTCCATTCTCTCTATGTGTCCAACCCACCTTAGCCTGTATATTTTGATTATCCTGACAATGTCCGGCACTTTGTAAACATGGTATAGTTCATAATTACAGCGCCTGCGCCACATTCAATTTTCTTGTACTCCTCTAAATATTGTTCTTAGGAGAATCTTGGACCCGGCCTCGGCGTACACTCACCCTCAATTAAGTAATTAATTGAAAACCCACGGCCAGTAGCAGGCCACACCCTAAATCCAGACCAATCAGTCGTCCCTGCGGCAGGAGCTCTATCTGAAGCGGGCAAACGGGCAAGCCCTTCGTCCCGCACAGCCATTGAACTTGTTGTATAGCAACCTACAAGTCTCTCGCTGTTTTTTGTCATTGTCCAGGTTTCTGAAGCATATGTCAGCACTGCTGGCCTGATAAATATTTTGTAAATTTTGCATTTCGTGCTTCTTGAGATTAAGCTAGATGTCAGGTGCTTTTTTAATCCATAATATGTTTTAATTGCGAGATATATTCTTCTTCTTATTTCAGTGTTGATGTCGTTAGTGCTATGCAGACGACTTTACATTAAAAAAAAGGAAAGAAACGATTTTCAGTAGCTATGAAATATTGTCGTTTGTGTCAGGCAAGCGGGTATCAAAGTTCACCTAACAAGGCCGTCGACTGACGCGCCGTGAATATTATAGCGCTTGTCGTCGTGTGTGCGTCCCAACGAATTTCTTGGCACCAAACAGATGCAGGCAGTGTTGGCACTATGTCCTCACATAGCCAGCGACTGCAGATTTCCACTGCCATGGCCGCGTGTCCGCGTGACACGAATTTATAATTAAATAACAGAATTCCCAGTTGTTAAAATCGAATCTGCAAAGACTCTGGATTGCAAATATCCACACTTAAGACTAAGGTGATGGCTTTTCGTGGAACTGATCCCGTACGGGAAAAATTGTTATACATGGTAGGTACTGTCCTGGAACAAGTTAGCAATTTTTAATACCTGGGCTACAGTGAGTCTTATAATGCAAGCAACGACGTTGTGAATAACTTGCATAAGCTCAAACTTATGTGCGGGACCATCAGGCGAACCCTTAAGTCAGCAAGTAAAGAAACACGCCTGAAATTCTACAAGGTGATGGCTCTTCCCACACTTCTTTATGGGTCTGAGAATTGGACTTTAACGAAAGGCCAGGCCACTCGTATCCAAGCGGCTGAAATGAGATTTCTCAGGCACGTGGCTGGGTATACTCTCCATGATCATAGAAGAAACACAGATATAAGGCAGGAACTGAATATTATGAGTATACTGGACAGGGTCACCCAGTATAGGCTGAATTGGTGGGAACATCTTTGCCGAATTGATGACTGCCGCATCCCCAAACAACTCTGGAACTATAACCCGAGGAGAGGAGAGGTGTGGGACATGCGAGGAAGCGCTGGAGTGACCAGCTCTAATCTTTGCCTGTTTGAGATCTGAACAAACCATCCTTAATGGTGTTTAATCCTTGAAGGTGATGAAGATGATGATGATGATGATGAATTCCCACTTGTTCTCTACAACAAGTTGTTCTGTAAAATCTGTATAATATTTACCGTATTTTATCCGTCGTGTGACTTCGTGTCGCGTTCGATTGGTTTACGCTTTTCGAAACATATGTCCCGTCTTCAGAAATAAAAATCACTCAAAGTGAGGTCGTTAAATATTAAAATTGCAAATATTGAAAACAATTCTGCACATAACTGCGTTAGATGAGTGCGCACTCGAGTCGGACCGATCGGACACTGTCTGTTAATAGTTATTTTGTAAACAGGTTTATTGCGGTATCGTAGAGCGGGTTTGATTTGAAATTTAAATGATTGTTTAAATGATTTGAAATTCAAGTGACTTCATGCTAAATTTGAAAATTTTGGACGCTGGGGTCCCATAAAAGGATCAAAATTTTAAAAATCATAAAAATATATGCAAGGTATCAAAGTTAAGAGAATTTAACCAAAATCAAATATAATAATGTTCATAATTAACTCTGCCAACGGTGTTGTTTAACACTGCCGGTCCCAAGCCCGGCGCCTCATCTCGCAAGTGATGATGAAGAAGGAGGGGAGGAGTAACACCTCGTAAAAAACCTGGGTCCATCTGGCTCCGGATGGTAGCACCCTATAAGGGTCCCTAGTCAGGGTTACGGTGAAGACCTCAATGGCGGATGCGGCAGAGTAGGGAGCCTACGGTATGGCGCAAAATGCGGAAGAGGCAACCCATTCTCCCTGGGGTAAATAGAGAGACTCGCTGCCTTGCGATGAAGAGGGATCTTCAAAGGCTAAGGGAGTAAACCCTGACAGAAAATCAGGGTAGACTAGGCTCTAAGCTGTAGTGAAAGTAGCTGGTCTAGGGGACGGAAACCCTGAATAAAAATGACCCTGACCTCCAGGTTTGGGGTTGGGCGAAGGGCCAACAACCCCTCCCGGAAATATCGTCAAGGACAGGGAAAAATGGAGGCGGATGATTATGGAGGCTAAGGTTCGACTTCGAATTGTGACTCTATAGAAGAAGAAGAAGAAGAAGAAGAAGAAGAAGAAGAAGAAGAAGAAGAAGAAGAAGAAGAAGAAAATAAGAAGAAGAAAAGAAGAAGAAGAAGAAGAAGAAGAAGAAGAAGAAGAAGAAGAAGAAGAAGAAGAAGAAGAAGAAGAAGAAGAAGAAGAAGACAGCTCATAATCATTGAAATGTAGATCCGGTCTATTGGGCCGTGATCTACTATAATTACCATTCTGGCGGATGTTTTTATCAGACGTTTCGGCCTCACCGAACCTTCTTCAGACGTTTCAGTGAAGATGGCCTACAGAGGTGAGACCGAAACGTCTGATAAAAAAGATACGCCAGAATGGTAATTATAGTAGATCACGGCCCAATAGACCGGATCTACATTTCAATGATTATGGCCCCGGCCGTGAAAGCCTTAGAAATAGTAGTGTTCTGTTTTGAAATTTTAAAATTTTAGGACACCTGGGCTCAAAAACGATAAAAAAATTGAACAAATTTTGAAATCCATGACGGGTATCAGACATAAGTAAATTTTAATCCAATTCGGAATGTAGTGTTTCTCTGAAATTTTTTTTAGTTTAGGGGGCACTGCGGGTCAAAAATGGAAGTGAAAATTTTAAGAAAATTGTAAAAGTCTTTGATGGGCATCAAGTTATGAAGAATTTTATCCAAACTGCAGATTCGGTATCTTTAATAATTTGACAAAATTAATGTCTCTCAACACCCCTTAAAAATAATGAAGCGCTTTCAAAAAGCCTGTAAACTCGGTTTTCAATAAAACCTTACATATTGTTACTAGTTTATGAATATTTTGTGAAAACTATTAGACATATGTTTACAGATTTTATTACGACGGTCTCAGGGATCGTCGTATGGTACAGTGGAAACAACATACAGACACCAACAAAGTCTTTAATTACCAGCTTTAATTAGTCACAAATAACAATTTGTAATCAACAAGGTACAATAATTTAAGTTAAATTTGTCCACACGCAACAATAATGTCAACTATTAAGAGTTCCACAAATTATTATAACACAGTAATCACTTCCCACAATCACTTGATGCGTACTCTACAATCTCGCCACGTGTAACTAACTTCTAAGCCGGCCGATGTTGCTTATACAGGTCCCGCAGGTGTTCCAGAATAATTTTCCATTCTTCTGGAGATATACCAGCATAGTTTGCGTAGTTAAGAGTACAAGAACAGTCTGGAAGCTAGTTGAGTGCACGAGCTTGACAGAGACACTGTACCTGCTCAGCTAGCAGCCGAGAAACGTGTATAACTTTTACGTAACTGCACCTGCCGACTTACGAAACTACACCTGCCGACTTACGTAACTACACCTGCCGACCTTCGTAACTGCACCTGCCGACTTACGTAACTACACCTGCCGACTTACGTAACTGCACCTGCCGACTTACGTGACTGCACCTGCCGACTTACGTAACTGCACCTGCCGACTTACGTGACTGCACCTGCCGACTTTTAGAGAGCGTTACGTAATATCGTATCAGGATCTATGGTAAAATACATCAATTTAAAATCTAGAACTAAACTGTTTGTCATTTAGGCATATAGTTGTAAATTTAACTAAAAATCAATGTCATAGTTAGGAATTTTTAGCACTTATTATATGAGTGTTTATTTTTCAATTATTTTTTTTTCCAAAAAAAGTATAGAGTAATCTGGGATTTCGTAATTTTTTATGATTAAAAAGTTATGTAATATTTAATAATATTTTTGAAGTGAAACTTCGTTGGGCACGGTAGGAAAAATGTTCGTTACGCGTTACGCGTTACGCGTTATGCGTTATGCGTTATATGCAAGAAACTTCTTTGGGCACGGTAGGAAAATGTTCGTTACACGTTACGCGTTATGCGTTATGCATTATATGCATGCATGTGTGTGTATATGTGTTTAGTAGTACAGTATACCAAAATGAGGAAATGTACAGTTATATATAATTATTGTTACGAATATTTTAAGTTAACGATATGTAAAAAATAATCTACCTAGTCCTACATAATTTAATGACATATATGTTAAAAATTGTTTATGAATACGATCGACGTCATTCTCAATCATTATTATACGTTGCTTTATCACGTGTGACGAGTATTGAAGGATTACATATTACGACACAGAACAACGAGAAGATATTCTACCATGGCCGAAGACGATCATCATCAACAATTGATTTGCAAGAGGAATTTAAACGACTGTCACTAAACAAACTAGAAACTATAAATGAAAATTTAGTTAATTTCATCAATAACAGAAAACGTTTATCAATATTCACTTTTAATTGCCAAAGTCTTACAGCTCATGCTGTTGATCTAAAAGATATAGTTGTGAAAAATTCAAATGTCATAGTTTTATCAGAAACTTGACTAGCCAATGAAGATGACGTATCTGTTATTAATTTCAACTGCATTATGAAATATAAACGACCAAATATTAGAGCGGGAGGTGTCGAGATATTTCAAAATTCTGACGATATTATTAACATTATAACTCCATCCATGGATTTTTCCGTTACTCAATCTGATGTCTATGGTTCAATGGCATCTACAGTTGGCGATTTGTGTATGGCTGAATGTAAAATGGGCAAAAAGTTGTGATTGTAGCAGTGTATATTTCTCCTAATAAAACATTAGATGATATTATTGATTTTCTCCATCGTTCATTATTATCGTATACATCACAAGGTGCCGCCATACTTCGTAAAGATTATCAAAAAATACCTATGATTTTAAGTGGAGATTTCAACGTCAATTTTGCATTAGACAAATCTATAAAACTGGTTGAATTTTTAAAAGATAATTTAAACCTGTCTATACAAAATGATAAAAAAATATCTACGACAAAATCGAATACGACAATTGATGCAGTATTCACAAGGTATCTGGATAATATTGAATGTAAAACATACATTTCTTATTTTAGTTACCATAAGCCTTTGGTTACTAAAGTGTATGATGAAATATCACTAAATATTAACGAAATAGATTAATAATAATAATAATAATAATAATGTCTGTAAATATATATAATAAAATATTTTTAATTTACTAAAAATGAAAATTTTTCTTATACTGATACTTATACTTTACTTATACTTATACTATCTCCCATCCTATTAAATTTTAAGTATACAGTTAAAAATAATAATAATAATAATGGATAAACAAAAAATAATGGATATAACCCAAAGAAGTTTCACTTCTTCCGCGTGTACACACTTACTGATACACGCACCCAAACTTTTTTTTGTTGTTTAGGAGGGCGAGTGTGAAAACTATGTTTGCCGCAGGAGGGTCCGCACTCATCCGGTGTGTGGGACTCGCACCCACCAAAACCACAAACCCTGTTGTCCACGGCATGGATCCACCACCTTGGGACTCAGCTTTCGCAATACTTCAAGATGGTGCCATTAGTACTTCGTCCTGTGGACGTTCATCTGTTTTAAACCTTCAGCGGGTCCACGTTACCTGCTTTCTGCTATTCTGTCAGCTGGCCTAGCAAGATCATCTTCGGCTTCCTTCTTTTGCCTTAGTACCTTCTCTATGTAAGCTGCTACCTGCTCCCAGGTATAATAATAATAATAATAATAATAATAATAATAATAATTCTTTTTTGCAGGGCTCCCACACACACTTCCCTCTGCCGATCCACCCACTGGGACACAAGGGCATCCAGTAGAAGGACAGAGGTCAAGCATGATAGAATGGTCCATTACTGACATAGTATATCACACTTGGTGTTACATTTGGTGTCACACGTAAGAAAACGACTGCGATACGAAAGAATAGAAGACGTAACAAGTTCTAAGCGCTACGCATATAACGAATCACACCACAGAATTAATACGGCAGCTCAAACAATTGCAGCGAGAAAGTTATATCCCTCATTGTTCCTAGAAACTTCTTTTTGTCATTAAGAGGCTGAGGACGTCAACATAATGGTTGGAAACTTCAGTTCAGACTACATGATACTGCATGTCCACCAATAACCCTGGAGCTTACACGAAGTGTGTAGCTAATGATAACATGATGCATTTATAATATAAACACACTTATTGTTTACTAATGGTACCTATAATCTCAATTTTCTATTGTATTGTATTTATTGTTCATAGCCTCACATTGTTTTATTACTCACATTCTTAAAAACGATCGATTTCGGTCACAGACCATCGTCAGGTCATGTACAGCACACTTGCGGTCACAATATCGTAAAACAGCCACTATTTACAAAAACGAATTCGTAGACATTGATTAATGAACGTGATACGTACGTCGTTGTCCAAAGTTTCCCGCGAACTGATTTTGTTACAGAGTGTTTATGTTTACATTCCGTTCTATCTATTATATCAGCTGATTACTGAATGTTGGTTTTCATTTTGTCGCAATGTTTCAAATGTGATACGATTTTTGAAGTCCGTCATTATGTTCAATAGATGTTCGTGGCCCTCTTCTTTTACATGTTTGTATATTCGGTATTATTCATATACTCGTATATTAGATTTTATTTCATCACTGCATGTTTTGAATACGGTTTAATGTTGCTGTATTGGACCATATTCACAAGACTGTTGTTTTATGTGTTTGGCTACTGTTGAGTTCGGATTTGAGTGCTATTGAATGTTTGGTATGTTCAATATATCTGTGTTTAAATGATCTTGAAGTGAATCCTATGTATTTTTTGTTGCACCGTACATTACATTCTGTCAAGTTAGCAGGCTGACATTGATATTGGTAGACTCCAGCTTTTTCATAAATGCTTTTCTTTTTTGTATTGCTTATTTTCAAATTGTTGTAGACGTCATTGCTTATTCTGAACGATAATTGATAGTCGTATTTTGCAAATGTTCTAGCTAATTTTTGAGAGTTGTCGTCAATGTCATGTGCAGGTATATAGGTTTTCTTCCTTTTGATTGATATGTTATTTGTTTCTGATTTATTTATTTTTTGTTTTTCAATGATTTTATCGATCATTTGAGGCTGATATCCCTTTGCTTTGAGCTGTATGTAAACATATGTATCCATCGGTATACTGGTGTACATATCAGAAACAACAAATGATATAAATTTACTATTGCTAGGTACATTCAGCCTAGGAAGCAGTATGATATTACAAACAAACAGGACGTGTTCAGATTCTCTCCTAATGAACTAAAAAATAGTGTTAAGTATACAGGAAAAATATTAATAATATAAATGGACATATTTAACTATTATTCATTGGAAACTACTCTTGCGAGATGTATTTATTATAGTATTATTTACTGTAGTAGCCTATAGTAAACTGCCTCCTGTATTTGTTCGCTTTTATTTATGAAGAAAGAAACTCTGTCAATTTTTATAATTTTTTTATTTAACATTTCGATAAAAGATGTACCGTAATTTTCGGACTATAAGACGTACTTTTTTCTTAAAAAGTAGTGCTTAAAATGTAGTTGCGTCTTATAATGGATTGCCAACTCATACCGATGAGACAGCTGCCGAACATCTGTTCTCACCCCACGGCAATCGGAACAGACTGCCGGGTTGGAAACAAACCAAACCAAGTTGATCTGGTTAGGCAGTGGCCCGGTATCAGACGTCATCGGGAGTTGCCGGAACGGCTGACGTGTCCAGTGTAGGCACATTGTATGGAACGAAGCGGTTTGTTTTGTTGAAAGTCTGCTCAGCCAACCGTGGCTGATCGGACATTGACGGTTCTGTATCCAATGTAGGTGCAGCCTTAAGGGTTATCCTAATGGTCCCGCACATAAGGTTGAACTTATGCAACTTGTTCACAACGTCGGTGCTTGTCTTATACTGTAGCCCAGGTATTCAAAATTGCTAATTTGTTCCAGGAGTAATTTCTTTTATTTCTACAATTATTTATAAACCTTATTTTAATACACGCAACTGTCTTAGAAATAGCTCTGCTTTAAGTGATTTTGGAATTTCACTGAGAGTTTGTTTAGCTATGATTAATACCCCCCCCCCCCCACCACAACAGGGGTCCACAGCTGGTGGATACGGGCTTAGCACACCCGCCGTACTCTAGCTGGACTCTCACCTTGTTTCAACCTGACTTGGGTGCATTACCTTTCTTTAATCTTGCCTGTCTGGTCTCTCTTGACCAACTCTTGGTCTTATTCGTTAAAGTCCCATAGAGAATTCTCACACTAATAGAGAAGTGTGGGATCGCACATTCCGATCGCATAAAATTCAGAAATTGCACGAACTTTCAACTTTACGATCAAGTCTTAAAAAAACAAGGTATTAAACAAAAAGAAACGGTGTTGTTCATAACGATGGAAAAAGTGAATGTTTAGGATTGAAGTACATTGTCATCTATTTTCGTAAACGAATTCGATATTCTGTAAAATTCCACCGCATAGTAAAACGCTTCACCATCTTAAGCGATAAACAAAATCATTTTTATTCGCAATAAATGTCTTCTTCTGATAGTTCCTATCCGTTTCAGATGCTGGATATCATACAGACTATTTTAACTTTCTGTACTGCTGCACGGAATAAGTCAGTTGTACTCGTGCCAAACCAGGTTCTTAAATTACTCAGCCATGAGATTCTCGGTTTCCCAACTCCTCTCTTTCCAAGTACTTTTATCCTGTAGTGTGGACTGCAATAAGTAAAATCTCTGTTCATTTCTCATGAGATGTCCCAGATACTGAAGTTTTCTTATCTTCACTGTGCTAATAACTTTCCTTTCTTTCTTCATCTTTCTAAGAACTTCAACATTAGTTATATGTGGTGTCCACGAAATGCTCAGTATTCTACGGTTAAGCCACATTTCGAAAGATTCCAATTTTTTAGTTGTGGCTTCAGTCAATGTCCAAGATTCTACACCATAAAAAGAGGACCGAAAATACGTAGCAGCGTAAAAGTCTCATCTTTGTGTTTATTGTTAAATCGTGACTTTTGAATAAACTGCTCATTCTAGTGTTCAGTGCTCTTGCCTTTTGAATTCTGCTCTTTATTTATTGAGAGTGGTCCCATTGTTCATTGACTGTAGTAGCAAGATATGTAAATTTGCTTACACGTTCAACTGGCCTTTGGTTTATATTAAGGGTGTAGTTTGTGAACTGCAATAAATGTAGATGAATAAAATTGTTTAACAAATATGTTACATATTCTTGACCCTTCAGTGAGTACATTTCGGGAAATTCAGAATTTAATATTTTAATTTTTTGCACGCGATTCTGAAGAATTATAAACCGGAAAAACTGGTCCGATCTGCTTTCGCTGTACGGTCGCCAGTCTGGTCTTGTAGCGAAGAAAAAAACAAATTGAACTTTACTAGACTTTCTACAGTCGATTTCGATCGTTAAGTGTAACAAAAAATTACACACAACGGAACTTCCGTGTTGCTTCATCAAACACAAATAATTAAATAATATACTTATCAAGTGTATAAATTTATAGCAGTGTGAAAAAAGTGTATTTATGTGTTCTTTGTATGTACTTATTGCTTATTTTATATACTTATATTGTTATTACTATTACTTTCATTGTGTCCTCGGAGTTCCTTCCTCTTCCTGGGGTTACAACCCAGCGTGGGTTTTATCCTGCTCGATGACTTTCTTTCATTCCGCCCACTCATTACACATCCGTCTCCATTCCCTCACGTTCATACATTTCTACTCATCCTCCACGTCATCCCGCCATCTCTTTCTGGGTCTGCTTCTAATTCTTCTTCCTACCCGTCTCCAATCTGCAATTCTCTTAGCCATTCTTTTGTCATCCATTCGCCTTACGTGACCTAGCAACTCAAGCCTCCTACTCTTAATAAACCGGACTATGTCGCCACCCTGAATCAGTTGGCCTAGTTCATGATTCGTTCGAATCCTCCAATAGCCATCTTCAGCTTGTAGAGGTTCAAAGATTTTTTTCAAGACTTTTCGTTCAAATATTCTTAGATGTTGCTTGTCTGTGCTGGTTAGTGTCCAGCCTTCGCATCCGTATGTTACTATCGGTCGTATAAGACTTTTGTATATAGTCAGCTTAAGTTGTTTGCTAAACATCCTGGATTTAAAAAGATTTTCATAGGTAATAACACCTGTTACCACGTACGATGCGGGATTTTATTTCATTGCTGCAAAAGTTGTTCAGAGTAATTTGTGAACCTAAGTAAGAAAATTGTTGGATAGGTTCAAATGTATAACTGCCAACTGATAGACATGCCTGGTTGTTTGCGACATTCCGTTGGAGTTCCCTGTATTTGGTCTTGGCCTCATTTATCTTTAAACCTCTTTTATACGCTTCACTATCTAGTGTTAGTAGATTTTCCACTAGCCCTCTTTTATTTCTGCTGAATCAGTTGGTCCAGTTCATTGTGTTCTCGGAATTAACAACTTTACATACACATTACTAAATGCGTTAATCACAACGCTTTATAAGCGTTACGACATCGTTCATAAACTGTAGACAACAGAAGGACATGAATTCCTGGATTTAGTCCTTTTGTTAGTTGACCATAATTACTTCCATGTTCCATGTTCCACGAAAAAAATCGTGTTCGAGATAATGGCAGATTCTGATTGTACTACCCTCAAAACATGAAAAAAAGCCATTTTTCGAAAAGTGTCTGTGTGTAAAAATTTTCTGTCAAACGATAACTGCCGCAAATTCAAACAGAATCAAATAATGTTTTGCATACAGTCCTGTTGTTGTAGAGGACTCGAGGCCTATTTATTTTGGTGAAGATCGGTTAAGGGGAAGGGGTAGTTTACCTGCAACGTTTTACGTTTTAACAAGAGTAAAGTGCTTAATTTTGATAAATAAAGTATCCTTAAAAGAAGGTCATAATAATCCACTGTAGAAAGGTAGATGAAATATCTATAAATGAAAAGGGTAGTTGAAGGGGAAGGGGGTAATTTTCTATAAATTAAAATGGCAGTTGATGATGGAGAAAGTAAATTTTATAAGTTTTATATGTGTAATACTTTATTGACAACAGAGAAGTAGTTTCAATGGAAACATTTCATTTCACTTTAACAAAATTCTATATTTTTTCATTTTAATTTTAATCATGTATGAGAGAAAACATATCTCAATTATGTAATGTTTACGTTTCCATTTTATTATTATTATGATTACCGCAATAAAAAGGCAGGTAACACACACACACACATAATTCGCGATTTTTCTGGCCTCACTCATGTTTATTTTTTTACATTTGCACGCTTTTGTTATCGATTTGCTTTCTGTGGATCGCTGGGCAGTGTAACTGCACGTGTTTACAGAGGAACGGTTCATAGACAGACTTTTCGTCTTTAGGGAATGAACCCTCTGCAAGATACTCAGGGTCCACGAGTGACTTCGGAGGGCTTCGGAGGAGGGATGATTATCAGCGTAGTTCGGTTTCTTTATAAAAATAAAGTAAGCCTACCTAATTTTTTTGGATAAAGTTACTGAAAATAACATTATATTAAACGTGTACCCCATAAAAACAAAAATATCTATATATACTGAAATTAGTTTGAGGGTGGACGATATTTTTTTAGAAATTACCGAACCGAATTCAAGTAAATTATTTTAAACATAAATCTTACAACATGGAAGTCATGTATGGTTCTCCATACCGATTTGTTTTGCATGCGATAGTAATCTCAGCTGTAATAGTTTAGTGTGAACAGTCGATAAGAGACTCCCACATAAACACAATAGGTACGATTCTAAACAAAAGTATACAACTTTTAGCATATGTAGATTGTAATGTTATCCGTCGTGTGTACGTCTACCGTCTTACTCTGCAAAATGTGTATAATGTACAATTTGTGTGTAATGAGTGTACGTGTCTTCTCGATCCGTAGTTCAAATGCGTGCAACTTCTGTATATTTCGTTCGTTGCGAACGTACGAATAACCAGGTCTTGATGTTCACTAGGGGTGAGAAAGTCCCGGTGGCGCCAAATTGTTTTCTTAAAACAATTAAAATAAAATTCAAAGGCGTATGACCAGCGCAGCTCAGGCGGTTTGAATAATTCAAATATTTCCGCCAGCTAGGCCCACTGTAGCACACAGCAGTTCGATGCGTGGGCTGTGTAAATCGTTAGTCATCTGCTAAAATGTACATAAAATATTGTGCACCACCTAATGAAATTATAACACCGTGGTTACACTCAATACTTACACATTTTTTATTAGTGATTATTATTCATTTAATACAAATTATTCTAATACAAATGCTCCGGTTATTTATATGAGACAATTACAGGGTTTGACAATCGATATTTGATTTGATACCAGACGTTTAATGATGGCGTCTGTTGAAAATTGTATACAAGTTATTAATGTCGATTTGTCATAGGTTCTTGAGGTTACGTTCAAAGGATTACAAATATTTTAAAAACAATAAAAATACACACCCTTACATCAAGTAAACTTAACTAACATATTATGTAGGTGTAATTTGTTTAGCGCAGTGTAGTAAAAGTGTTTACAAGTTATGGATCATTAACAACAGTTTATATTGGTTAGTTTATAAATTGTCAGTGACTTAAATTTCTTTTTAATCTTTGAAAGTAATGAATTTCAGTTCAGTGAGATTTCGACCTTTAGTGAGATAATTAACGTGAGTTTATTTATATATTTCGGGTAATTTAAGAGGTACTTATCACTTCCGTAGTTATGGCGAATTCGTACGATCTGTTATTCATGGGTTATACTATAATCTTCTTTAATTTGCTGGGTTCAGGACATCAGGCATCTTTTTCAGTTTAACTGGTAGTAATTTATTTTCTTTTTTCGTTAATTTGGCCTCAACTTCAATAATATGGCTCCAGTCTTTATCTTATGTCTTGGTATACACTTAGTAATAACTTTTTCTGATATTTTCTATGTTTTAATGGACAATTTTGGTCACTCGAAAATTAGCGTCTATATCATTAAAGCGTCATACATTCAGTAAAAAATCTAACGGTATTTTTGGCTTGTTACTCCACAGTTTCCATGGTAACGTAATTATTCTACCTGGTCGATCTCAAAATAAACCCATTGTTATCAAACCTTGAATTTTTTGTTTAATTTGAATAAATATTTTATAATGGCTATATTTACTTGGGGATAATTTCAATGGTCGTAATCTTTACATAGATGTTCCTATTTTCTTTCAAAGATTAGTTTGATATCTTACAAGATTGGTCTAAGCCATGTATTAATGTTTTAGTCCAAAATGGATAATACTATGCTAATACATAATTTACTTATTTCTAAGTTTTAATATAATTCTGCCATGTTCCCTTTCGTTACACATAATTACTATATTTTGCCTATTATTTCTTATAAAGGTATTGCTATTATTTTCTTTATAAATCCCTTACTTACTTAAAACATACTAACATATTACTGTAAAACTATTTCCTTTGGTATTTATTGCCTTAAACATTAAGCCAATAACTTCTTTCTTTAAATTAACAAATGAACAAATTTGGTGAGTGTTATATCTACATCATCTCATTTATAACAGTAATCACCTTGGTGATTTTTATACTGAGATAATATTTTTTCTGTTTTTTACATTCACACTTATTCTGTGTCTTTCAGTCTAATATACTTAACTTAATTGCTCATTTAACATGTGCTTATATTTTGGGTTTGTCACACTTGTTTCACTCTTTTTTCTTAAGATTATATGCTGTTTATTTTATTACACTTATCACTTCACTGTTCAACTTTGTCACTCCCTACCTATCTCTAATTACCCTTATATTTCTCACGATCTCACTATTATTACAAAGTTTTTGTATCTAATGAGTTCATGTCTTTTTTGGTACCTTCAGATTGTCACATATCATTTTATAATATGCAAACAACATGGTATTGTAAATACCTCTTTCAAATAAAACATAACTTTGTATATATTTTGTCATTAAAGTGATAAAAATTGGTCTGAAATGTCATAATTAGTAATAATAACAACAGTTTAATAATGTTAAAATATATTGTGTTAATTGAAATCTACTATATCTGTAGCAATAGCAATAATGTTATTGAATAAATAAACTCTCCAACACCTTATACTTTCAAACACATAATGCTGAAATAATATACATACTGCTGAAATAATCTTAGTAAAAGTTCCAAAGTATATAGTAGACTATACAATTTGTTCTCTGATTGAACCACGCACACATTTCTATTACCTGTCTGTATGAGTGTAATTTTAAACATAACAGCTGACACATCACCTATAGATAAGGATATACATACAATCATATCTACACATGGTTTTTTATGTATAACAATTGCTGATATACTGTCATTTACAAGTTACCACTAATAAAAATTTAAACATAACTTATTAACAATAATAAAAAATTATTCTCTTTTAAAACAATCTTGTGAGTTAATTGTTATGGCCCTGCAATTTTTTATTTTCTTCTTTTTTTTCTTCACTGTCTTCTTGTCTCGCTTTACTTTGGTTAATATCTGGCCAATCTCTGGGGTTGGGTCAATGTCAGTTGTCTGTCAGTCTAGTTCGTATTTTCTTGTTTTGTGACCACCTTTGGTTGTATTCTTCCTCCTTCACTATTGATTATATTTACTACTTTCATTCTCGTTATCATTTATCTATCAAAATATATTGTTTCTTGGCATTTTTTACATACTTTTTTATATCAAATGTGATCAGGGTTTGGCAATGTTATAAGATGATATTGATCTAATTGACAGGACAGAACGAGATCTCACAAGTGCCTTTGCATGCGATAGTAATCTCAGCTGTAATACTTTAATGTGAACAAAGATTCCCACATAAACACAAGAGCTACGATTCTAAACAAAAGTATACAAATTTTAGCATACGTAGATGATATTGATCTAATTGACAGGACAAAACGAGATCTCACAAGTGCCTTTGCATGCGATAGTAATCTCAGCTGTAATACTTTAATGTGAACAAAGACTCCCACATAAACACAAGAGCTACGATTCTAAACAAAAGTATACAACTTTTAGCATAGGTAGATGATAGTCATCTAATTGACAAGATAAAACGAGATCTCACAAGTGCCTTTGCATGCGATAGTAATCTCAGCTGTAATAGTTTAATGTGAACAGTCGATAAGAGACTCCCACATAAACACAAGAGGTACGATTCTAAACAAAAGTATACAACTTTTAGCATATGTAGATGATATTGATCTAATTGACAGGACAGAACGGGATCTCACAAGTGCCTTTGCATGCGATAGTAATCTCAGCTGTAATACTTTAATGTGAACAAAGATTCCCACATAAACACAAGAGCTACGATTCTAAACAAAAGTATACAACTTTTAGCATACGTAGATGATATTGATCTAATTGACAGGACAAAACGAGATCTCACAAGTGCCTTTGCATGCGATAGTAATCTCAGCTGTAATACTTTAATATGAACAAAGATTCCCACATAAACACAAGAGCTACGATTCTAAACAAAAGTATACAACTTTTAGCATACGTAGATGATATTGATCTAATTGACAGGACAAAACGAGATCTCACAAGTCCCTTTTGTTAGTTGACCATAATTTTTGCATGCGATAGTAATCTCAGCAGTAATAGTTTAATGTGAACAGTCGATAAGAGACTCCCACATAAACCCAGGAGGTACGATTCTAAACAAAATTATACAACTTTTAGCATACGTAGGTGATATTGATCTAATTGACAGGACAAAACGAGATCTAACAAGTCCCTTTTGTTAGTTGACCATAATTTTTGCATGCGATAGTAATCTCAGCTGTAATAGTTTAATGTGAACAGTCGATAAGAGACTCCCACATAAACACAAGAGGTACGATTCTAAACAAAAGTATACAACTTTTAACATATGTAGATGATATTGATCTAATTGACAGGACAAAACGAGATCTCACAAGTGCCTTTGCATGCGATAGTAATCTCAGCAGTAATAGTTTAATGTGAACAAAGATTCCCACATAAACACAAGAGCTACGATTCTAAACAAAAGTATACAACTTTTAGCATACGTAGGTGATATTGATCTAATTGACAGGACAAAACGAGATCTCACAAGTCCCTTTTGTTAGTTGACCATAATTTTTGCATGCGATAGTAATCTCAGCTGTAATAGTTTAATGTGAACAGTCGATAAGAGACTCCCACATAAACACAAGAGGTACGATTCTAAACAAAAGTATACAACTTTTAACATATGTAGATGATATTGATCTAATTGACAGGACAGAACGAGATCTCACAAGTGCTTTTGCATGCGATAGTAATCTCAGCTGTAATACTTTAATGTGAACAAAGATTCCCACGTAAACACAAGAGCACGATTCTAAACAAAAGTATACAACTTTTAGCATACGTAGATGATATTGATCTAATTGACAGGACAAAACGAGATCTCACAAGTCCCTTTTGTTAGTTGACCATAATTTTTGCGTGCGGTAGTAATCTCAGCTGTAATAGTTTAATGTGAACAGTCGATAAGACACTCCCACATAAACACAAGAGGTACGATTCTAAACAAAAGTATATAACTTTTAGTATACATAGATGATATTGATCTAATTGACAGGACAAAACGAGATCTCACAAGTGCCTTTACAGCATTAGAGGAAGCCTAAAATAAAACTGGACTGCAGATAAACGTGGAGAAAACAAAATATACGTATGCTGCCAACATAATATAAAAATATAGAGGCAGTAAAAGAGTTCATATAATATATTGGCTCCCAGATAAACAGCACTAACGACATCAACACTGAAATACTAATAAGAAGAATATATCTTACAAATAACACGTATTACGGATTAAAAAAGCACCTGTCATCTAGTTTCATCTCAAGAAGCACGAAATGCAAAATCTTCAGAAACCTGGACAGTGACAAAAAATAGCGAGAGACTTCTAGGTTGCTGTGAAAGACAATTCGTCTAAATCTAAGAACAATATTTAGAGGAGTACAAGAAAATGGAATGTGGCGCAGGCGCTATAATTATGAACTATACCATCTTTACAAAGAGCCGGACATTGTCACGCTAATCAAAATACAGAGGCTAAGGTGGGTTGGACACAGAGAGAATGGAGGAAGGAAACAGCCTACAAACATACTTTCTACCAGAAACCAATGGGTAGTAGAAAAAGGGGAAGACCCCGAAGTAGATTCAAAGACAAGATAGAGGAGGACCTCGGAAAGCTGAACATAAGAAACTGGAAAGCCAAGGCATGCAATAGGGAGGAATGGAATCGACTCTTGGATCAGGCCAAGACCTACCAATGGTTGTAGAGCCACGGTTGATGATGATGACTGAAAATGCTAAAAAAACCGGCAGACATGCGAAACATACAAAAAAGCGAAGTGTCGTTACGTCGAATTCATGTGAGTGGATCGTTTTACACTATGTCCAGATGGACTCTGAGTTTGTCCAACCTAAATGGGAACCTTGTGTCACAGATTGGCGAAGTACTAACTACTAACTACTTTGCCCTTTGCCCTGCTCGAGTACTGTGCGACTTACACAAACGTAATGGTTTATATTGACGTCATGCCGTTCCAAGGAATAAATGGGCTTGACGTCAATGAACAGGCCAAGAACCAACAAGGGTTGTAGAGCCACGGTAGATGATGACTAACATAATATAATAATATAGTTTATATTATTAAATATATATTATATATCAACACTATATTATACTTTAATAATTGTTACCTTGATTGTGTTCTCAGATTAGACAGTTATTTTGTGCCAATAAAATACGTTCACATTACTAAATTGTGTTAATCCATCCCCCCCCCCAGACAGACAGTATCTTATGTACCTTGTATCTATGTACGTTATCTAGTAACTAACTATCTATCAGTGGCGGCCAGGACCGGATTAAGGTATGTTGGCGCCCTAGGCTAATTATATATGATCGCCCCCCCCTAACCACCCATAGGCTACTCTTACGTTTATTTCCAAGGGGCTGAATGAAGCTTTAAACACCCTACAATATATTCTTAGTTAGGAATATTTGAAATATCTTATTGTGTTTGGAAATGGTCTCAAGAATTGAAGACTGAGGCTATTTTTCAGAGATTACTTTAGAGTTACACCTTCAACCATTTGTAGTTTCCATGGCTTTTATAAGGAAAAAATTAGCTAAGTAGTTACAGAATTATAACAGCTTTATTAAGAGTACATTTAACATCATTTACACAAAGAAGACAATCAGTGTGGATTTGTTAAGACTCGTATAAAGTTCAAGCTAGATTATTTTTTCTCGCTTTAGATTGAGCAAACGTTTTAATCACCTCACTGAAATCAAGTCCTTGCAGAAAGTCACTTTCAGTGAACAAGAAGGCTACACCGATAACCGGAGAAAACAGTTTGGAAAGCACTTCTATTATTATGTACAGTTTTACCATAATTTCTCGCAAACAGGAGCCTGTGTTCAAAATGAACTAAAATTTTTATCCTTGTAATTTATTACCGATTTTACATTTAACTGTAAAATTTTATTATTTTTTAGCTAAAAGTTTGCGCCCTCAAAGTGCCGCGCCCTAGGCTACAGTCTAGTCAGCCTAATGGTTAATCCGCCCCTGGTGGCGGCTTATCATCGTTCCACACATGGGATTAAACTTCTCTATTTTTTTTTTTTTGGTCCACATACAAGTTTATTTATTACACGATAAAGTTGTAATATATGAATGTAGTTGGAAGACTTTGATACGCCTTAAAAAAGCTGAGATTTAGTGGGTAAAACATATCATTTGTGCACATATCTATGATGATATGATTTGCCGCCCGTTTGCAGTACACATCTTGTACACCCTCTTACGGCGATCGTAGTGCTAAGCGAACACATGTAAACTCGTATACTGAGAGCCCTTGATCGCTTTCTCTCGATTCTTATCTAACCATGTAACTCACCTCACAGCTTGTTTTTGCGTCCCCCATACGCGACCACACTTCTCCCAGACCGCTGTCTAGAAAGTGTACGCTGATATCGGGCGGACTACAACAACAGGTGAATCGCGTACAGTTTAACCAATAAACCAAACCAACCCGTTACATAGTTCACTCCATATGTTTACGTTTCAACATTGTGTGTGTGTTTTTTTTAGTAAGCAAACATAAAAAATAACATGGTTTAGTACAACAGCGCATTAAGTAATGAAAAAAAAGTAAAGACTCCGCTTCCATTTCAGAGAGTAATAACAGTATTATAGTGTTACGAACAAAAAGAATGAAGTGAAAAAAAAAACGGCACTTACATGCCTATCAGGAAGTAAGAAATTTGTTCTTCGTTGTCGAATTTCAATGAAAACTAGTCTCCTCACAGTGTTGCTGTTATTGTTGTCATTTTTGTATTATATAAGTGAAAACGGCCGGGACGTTAAGTCGTTTCCTATGTGGATTACACAGAGCACGCAATTCAGTCGGTTACGCAACTGGTGTCGCTAAATGACTCGGAGTCATGAAACGTCTCGTGTAACACGATTCATCTTACCCACGTTATCCGCAGGGGCAAACCTAGGATTTCATTTCGGGGGGGGGGGATTTTTTCAACCACATATCGTTTTCGTAGAGTATTGTTTCTCATATAATGAAAATCGTACCATCAAATTAAAACTAATGGGTAAATATTGACCGTAATTCACTAATTTCATAAAAATCAATTAATAACATACAGTTTGACTTGGAAGCCTAATAATACCTTTCTATGGAATATAAATGTATGTGTGTGTTTGTGTTGCAGGTTTAATACATGCAAGAACACGAAAAATTTTACATGAACGTATGTTTAATTTTACAATATTTTGTTTCTTAGAGCTAGGCAGGGTCTATTACAACAACCCATGTCCATTATGAAAAATAATGTTAAGAATTAAAACTCATCTACAATTATGTGCTTTGTGATTGAAGTTATTAGCATGTAACGTTAAGTTAAAATATAAAGAGATATGTCCCTATTTATCGTAACCAGCGGAAAACGTGCCTTGTCCTATTCTCTTTCAAGTCGTCTTCTTTTCATTTTTCACCATTTCTTTCAACATCTGTTATATTTATTATTGAGTATAAGGCCTGTTATTGTAGATTATTTTAACTTTTCATTGACCCAAATAGTAATTTTTTTTAAATTGACAAAACTTGGAAGTCAATTAATGACAACCAGTTTTAATTTTTTGCTCCAAATTAAAAAAAAAATTTCCGATTTCGGGGGGGATATATCCCCCATATCCCCCCTCTAGGTTCGTTCGCCCCTGGTTATCCGTACGGAAGAGTATGAGGTTATATCTTATATGCAGTGCCGGAATTACCACTAACCCGACTAGTCTGCGGGCTCAGAGGGGGCCGCAAGCTACAGATATTTTTGTTTTAAACAGAAGTAGGAGGCACTTTGATTTAATTAAGTATGATTTTTTAAATTAAATGATCAACTTTTTATTAATAATGGCGTTGTTTTCGGAGAAATTATTTTGTGTTCAAACCAGCTGTTTGGTTACATGGTGTGTCTCACGGTTGTGTGTCATGGTTGGTCACCTCACCGCCCCCCCCCCCAACTTCACCCACTGCCATAGCTGTCACCGCTACAATCTGCGCGAACCATTTCATCTCTTACTATTTCATGTGTACAGACGTACGGTCCTCTACGTCGAGTGTAGACTAACCCGACGACGCCTGACTGGCTGGCAACCCGTCAACGTGAAAATGTTCCTTTCTTGCAAGTTCTACAGGAAGGAGCTAAACAACAAAAGCGTACAGAGAAGTCGCCGCACCATCGAACACTGCTTTGAGATTGCGGATGGCTACAGGAGACTGAGATTGACAATCGCAAGAACTGAATTCATCCAATCCTTGAACGTAGAAGTGATAAAAATTTGAGGAGATTATCATTCAATCTCAGTGGAAATGCCGCAGTCGAAAAGACTGCCACCAGCAAGCTTCAACGAGTGTGCACAATTTAACAAAGTATTACCACTTAGCGATGGTGCCAGAGATTATAAATAGACATAGACCGTAGGGAAGGAGATCCTTCGGAAGACCAAAAAAGAGGTGGAGTGTTCAGGTAGTTACAACAGACTGTTAGCCTAATGCTTGGTTTAAGCAGAAGAAGACGAAAGAAGAAAGAAGAAAGAAGAAAGAAGAAAGAGGGAAGAAGAAGAAGAAGAAGAAGAAGAAGAAGAAGAAGAAGAAGAAGAAGAAGAAGAAGAAGAAGAAGAAACACAGGTACTCGGTGTAAAATGAAACGGGTTTAATTATGATGTTCTGACACAGCTGTATTTCTGGCAGGCCGTCGAACCGATCGCGAAAGCTGAAGATAATGGCAAATCGCAGCGAGAACGACGGTACCCAGAGCGTAATAAATCATATAATTAATTATAACCGGCTGCTACACGCCACGTACTGTACATATGTGTGTGTCCATTGTGTGTGTGTGTCGTTTGTCTGTCTGTCTGTCGCGTACAATACGATAATTATTATTCGCACGCACGCTGCGAAAATTGCCCGCAGCACAGCGCGGTGACTCGCCTGTTGAACCGTTTCCCATTCCGGATTGCAATTCGCTACACTTAGCTACGAGTACACTTAGTGAACTACCACATTCGTCAGGTAGGAATTTACACTGGTAGCGGACTTCCTTCTTAATGTATTAAAACCAGTTCTTAAAAAAAAAAAAAAAAAAAAAAAAAAAAAAATTATATCTTCTGCATATGTGTAATGCTCTCTTGAATGTTTTTTCTTTATTAGAGAACTTCCTGAATGCTGATGGTTTCTTCTGCCAATACAATACAAAGACAAATTACGGTAGAGTATCGGTTACCCGAACATCCATTAACCGAACGATCTATTATCCGAACTCAACAAAAAGTAATTATGTACTGTACTGTACCGTACAGTCTAATGTATTGAACACGTGTCACGCGTATTGGATGTTTATTGAAGATAAAAAAAAGTATACTATAAATTATTACATACTGTACAGTAATAAGTAATCGCTGTAGCTGTACAGCCTTACAATCGATAAACAAAGAATCGACAAGCTTCGACAAACACATTTACAAGTAATAAACAAACTGTGTCAACGGAAGTCTCTGTCACTGAAAGTCTGTTTTTTTCCATTAATTTTATAGTACAGTGATTGTTATTACACTCTAATTTTGTTTAAATTAACTTATGGTTTTTATTAATTACACTCGGTTTTAATTCAATGATTTTTAGCCTGAGTAATACATTACAGTATAGTTTACAGGTTGCTGTAATTATATAACAGTATGTTGGAAATGATTTTACAATAAAAACCTTTGCTTTTGTAAAGAGAAATAATGTTTTCAAGTTACGATCTATTATCCGAAATATCGATTATCCGAATGGGCCCTCGTCCCGAGAGTTTCGGATAATCGATGCTGTACTGTACATATATCGCATATCAAACACATTAAACGTATAGAAGGATTGTCCAATACGCCCAATCGTCCTCCTTTAAGCATGGTTCTCCACTTATCTCTATCTACAGCATCTTCTAATCGAAGGCCATAGTTGTCCATACGTTTCTCTACAGTCAACTCGTTTTTCCTAGGCTTCTCCCTCCTTCTTCTTCCTTCTGGCTCACATTCGGCCATTGTTTTGGCGATTCCGCCTTCTTCCATTCTTATGAGATGCCACCTGTACGCCATCTTTTTTGTTTTATCACTTCCGCAATCGTATTTTCCACTTCCATTATTTGCCTGATGGTTTCATTCCCCACTCTTTCCATCCTGGATCTCGTAACCGCCCTTCGCCAATAATCCGTCTCTTTTGAAAGCAACGTTTCTTGATGTTGTATGTTAGTCGTCCACGCTTCTTCTTCTTCTTCTTCTTCTTCTTCTTCTTCTTCTTCTTCTTCTTCTTCTTCTTCTTCTTCTTCTTCTTCTTCTTCTTCTTCTTCTTCTTCTTCTTCAAGGATTAGGTTATATAAACCTGTTCCGGCACCCGTCTCATCCTCGGACGACCCACGTCTCTTCTACCAATGGGTTTATATTTCAGTGCCGCTTTCGGCAATCGATCCTCTGTCATCCTTTGCAGATGATCCCACCATCGTCTTCTGCAAATTGAAATAATTTCATTTATGTCAGTTACTTCGTGTTCTGCTGCGATAGCCTCATTCCTTATTCTATCTTGCAATGTATAATTTAAAGTATTTCGAAGAAACTGCATTTCAGTACTCTGAATCTTGCCGCATTTCGTTTATTTCATGACCTACACGCCTCACTTGCATAGTCGTCCACGTTTCAGCTCCGTAATTTGTTGAAAAAAAATTTCTCTAAAAAAAAATTGATCACATATATTACGAAACAATTGATTTACTCAAAATATTAAATCCTCTAATTGATGTTTTCTATTAAAATAAAACAATAGTAAAACACAGAACTTGCACACCCACAATTAAATACAGTTTTCAATTTATAATTAGAGGTAGTGCGTTTTTTCGTCTGTTCCTTGACTGATTTGAAGTTACAGGTCCTACCCACCTGTTGGCATCCAGTTCTCGACAGAGGTTGCCAGAATTGGCAACATAAAGCCAAGTGTTATGGTTTAATTTTGGTGTGACTCCTTGTTGCCGATCATCACGTATGCCATTCCCGTCTGGGGTTACCTTCAGCTGTTCATAAAAGAAAGTTGCAAAGCGTTCTCGATAGGGCTTCGGCTAGCGGCCAAAGCCATCTATTGGTTCCCTTCTCGACTTTTGAGAAGTGGACTCGGTGTCCGCTCCTTGGATGACACCGTGCGGGGACTTGCACGTAAATTTTACGTCCGATCTGCAAGGCAAGTCGGATCCCCTCATCCTTGGCAAGTACCGACCACGTCCAGGTGATTCTTGGAAACGACCTCGGCAATTACTGTACTAGAACGACCTAGTACGAGCATGCCGTTGTAGCGGCCACTAAATTCTAAATTACAATATTCCGTCTGGACACTACCACTAGGCAGGAGCTCCTTCCAGAAGGTCGGAAGTAGGAAACCATAGGGACGTCTCACGACGCGCATCCCTACAGCTCTGACAGGCTGGTGTGACTCCTAGTCGAGCACAAAGAAATCAGATGTTTCGAGTAGCAGTGAGGTGGGAAACAGAGATTTGATTGACCTGGCAACACTGCTTTTTTATTTCACCTATTTCGTTACGTCAGTTTACAGTTCCTAGGAGCGCGAGGTGTACGCGAGTGAGCCGGGCACCATAGTGGCGTATATGAAGTCCTCACTTCAATAAAACACAAAACTGAGATCATGACCACTGAAAGGGAAAAAGGAGTCTTCATAACTATTTCTTATTAACGACTGACAACGCACTACTACGCCACATATAAGGCAATTTGACGGATACCGAAATACCAGATAATATTTCATTTTATCCAGAGGCAGATAATATTTCATTTTAAATATTACATTTACATTAATTTTCATTAAGTCCTTAGATTCGTAGGTGGAACATAGGGCCTCGACGAAATTTCTCCAGCTTGTCCTGTCCATTGCCAGAGCCTTTACATCCCTCCATGTCTTGCTGACACCAGCCAGCTCCCTTTCCACAGTCCTCTTCCAGGTCTTCCTCGATCTTCCACGTCTGCGGCTACCTTGCGGATTCCAATTCAGTGCCTGTATAGCGATATTTTCTGGTGGTCTTCTCAGGGTGTGCCCGATCCACCTCCATTTTCTTCTCTTTATCTGTAGTTGGATGGGACTCTGACTTGTGGTCTTCCAGATATGGTCTTGGGCCACCAAATTCTCAATGTACGAGTACCTCAGACAACGGTTTATGAAAGTCTGTAACCTTGTGGTGATGTCCTTTGTCACTTACAGGTCTCACATCCATACAGCAACACCGATTTAACATTTGAGTCAAATATTCTGAGTTTTGTCTTGCGTATATGGGGTGATCTCCATACTGGTTGTAACTGTGATCATTTTGCTTTATTTATGCGACTTATCACATCCCTAAGAGCACCTCCATCCTGACCAACCGTGCTACCCAGATAGCAAAATTCATTTTAAATATGACATTACCATTCTGGTATGTCACACAAATAAAATACAATATAAAAGTTAATATTTTTTTTATTTCAGGAAATCGAAATTATGTGTGACGTAATAATATTATCGACGGAAATAACTGTTCTGTGGCGGACAAACGTTTTTCCCTTCTTCCGTATTCAATTCCGTACAAAATTTTGGACACACCGCATTTGAAAATTGTAAACATCTCAATCCTGAATTTCTTTAAACACTTTATAATATTCCAAGAGAACGTCATTACATTTGTTTCGTAGGAAATGTTTTTCGACAAGTGAATCAGCACGTTTCAGTTTTTTCTTTTTCCATGTATTTTGTAAAAAAGCGTATCAACTTGGATAGCACCTGCTGATCAACCGACACATAAAACTTTGCGCATGCTTATAACGTGTCATTGTGCAGATACCTATTTATTTCATTTTATTTTTAAATCATGTTTATGTATTTTCATATTTTTCCCATAGTGAAACAATTATACACTAAGATTAGGTGAAGAAGGGGATTACAAAATGAAGAAAAAATTATATAAAAATATTTTTAGCCGTGGGATGTAAGTGTTAAACATAATGAAGGATATATTATGCACGAATGGGGGTTTCAATTGATTACCTGACAAAGTTGTAGATGTCTACAAAAAAAAAAGTTTTAAGAAACGGAATTTCAGTATGGACACAGGGGCATTAGAGGATACAGAAAAAATCTTCGTGTTCTTATTCTTGTTCTTCTCCTCCGTATCAAGGTATAGGCTTACAGCCTGTTCCGCTTACACTGACCCCATCTCTTCCTTGGTCTACAGGTCTGTATCTTATTATTTGTTTAGGTAGTCTCATGTCTTCTATTCTTTCGATATGCTGTCTCCATTTTAATTGTCCTTCCCCTTTTCTGGTGGCTATACATTCAACTCGGTTCTTATATCTTTATTTCTTATTTGATCTCTAAGGGTTCAGCCTTTGGTTTTTCTCAAGAACTTCATTTCACTTGTTTGCATTCTTCGCTCATCATTTCTCGTCATCTTCGAAGTTTCACTTCCATAAGTTAAAAACACGTGTTGCCATTACTTTATAGAATTTTATCTTGTCGTCTTTCCTTGTCTTATTTCCAAGCGTTCTGTGTATAGTGCCACATATCATTTGAAATCTATACAGAAAAAAATAGTTTACATAATTCGCTCGCACAAAAGAAGTGAAATACGTGTGACTGTCCAAGGAGAATTCGACAGATATCGCCAGAGAGGAAGCTGAAGAAAAAAAAGTTAAAGTTTAATGAGTGAATTTGGCTTTTGTGAATACGCGATCTGAATAGTTCAACACTCGTAAAATTATTTGTAATGTTCTATTCGGTTAGAAAGTATAGTTTTTTTTTGTTCAAACCTGTCTGGAGTTAAAACGTTAAGAAAACCAAACCACTTCATACAGTCAAGCAATAAGTTACCAGTGACGAAACACGCTAATTCAGAAACTGTTTGCATTTCAAAATCAAGTAAAACAAATGTTATAATGAGCAGCCAACCAGAAAGCATACTGCGGCAATTTCTACAAATAAACTTATTCAGAACACAATGTCGTGTATATACTACATTCTGTCCACTGTTCTAAAGAAATTATTCAACTGTAGGCCTATACTTATGCAGTCTGAACTGCGCGTTCCGTTCAGACGATAAGATGTAATCAACGTAATTTATTTTAAGAAACGAATAAAGTACTACGACAATGGTGTAGGCGTGTAATATCATAAACTACTTCAGTCACTATACAACGCAGGAAAACTCTAGCTTCACGAAGACTTAGTAACACAATACTTGTTATAGTTTCGTTTAGCAAAAAGTAGTGGAAAATAATTTACTATTGAATGAGAGCTAATTGTTTTGATTTATTATACACTAGCTTATTTATTATAGCACGCGAATATTTGACTTTTAATAAGTATTTTAATATAATTTTTATTGTCTATGTCTATATGGCGTTCTGTCAGCTCGTATAACAATTTTGTACTCATTAGTCAAATTCTCTCCAAAGCTGTTTTCAACACTTGCACTATTTTAACTTGTACTAAACTATTATATTGGTGCAACAGCCTTTGGAGATTTAAAAGCACCCGTATATAAAGCCTTTGTAGGTATTTATAAAGTACCTGTTAAATAAAAAACGCTAAATTCTTTATTTTAAGTGTTACTGTGTTAGAAGCATTGTATAACACATTAAACGTTATATTTTGCTCAACCATGGCTTTTATTTATTTCAGCAGTTAACTAAAAACCATCACCTAACCTCACAAATGAATACAACACGTATTTTTGCTTTGCATTAAGTAATAGGACAATTTACAATTAGTACACTTTTTTCCACATCGGAATATATCGATACAATCGCATATTATATAAAACATCGAAAATGTACTGCAGGAATGGATAAATGTACAGTTCCGATACCGCTAAATATCATTTGTTTATTTACTTGTTACTATGGTAATTAATTCTGGTCTCCATGGTGTTGCTGACATCTTTATACGCGTCAACGAAAAGGTATAATTAAAAGGGCGTAAATCGTGCGAACGAAGCAACATATCAAATTCCAAGTTAGACAGTATTTTCCGCCGTGTGTCAAAGGTTACCTGTGCAAAATTTGTTAGCAATCGGTGTAACAGTGTGGATTTGTATTCAGTAGACATAAATCCTCAGACTTTGAGTTTTGTATAGATGTATAGATTTCGTGGTATCTCTCTATAATTGATAAATAAACACGTGACATTGTTTATACCACTTTTATTGAGTTATTGTTACATACGTCTTTGCGGGGTTTATCACATTTTCGACCCAGTATTTTCGAGGGGGGGGTCGAACGGGACCGGACCTCCCCCTCAGAGGAGTAAAAAAAATTGAAGAATTTTGTTAATCTCTTGATTTTTGGCTGTTTCATTATTTTTTTTAGTTTTGTACGCTAATATAATAGTAACTCTTTTTTAAATGCACAAACAGTTTATTAAACAGCATTTGCGTATACGTTTGAAATATGAAATACAGAAAAATAAATTCATTGACCCCGGAAGACGTTGTTGCCCCAAAATCAAGTCGAATAGACATTAAATTTTAATTAAATCCTTAAATTAGTGGTGACCGTCAATCAATGAATTTTTCGGTGAAGGGTTTGTGAGGATCGGTAAAAAATATTTAACACAAATTTTAACTTATTTGTGTCGACGTTTCGACAATGTTTATTGTCATCGCCAAGCACACAACTGTGGTGTTGACAGTTGTGTGTTTGGCGTGAGCAGCAATTGTCCTGATGATGACAATAAACATTGTTGAACGTCGACACAAATAAGTTAAAATTTATATTTATATTTTTGACCCACCCTCACAAACCCTTCACCGAAAAATTAAATTTTAAAACATTTTCAAACAGTGTACAGTGTATCTTTTTTGATGTATGAAACTTTCTCGATTTATCTTTATTTTTGTTTAATTTAAACTGTAGTTACCATTTTTTCAATGTAAAGTGTCAATAAATATCTTATAAACCATGTTTAAAAGCACGAATTTCTATTTTGCGATTACTGTTTACTTTAATGGGATTAAGTTTATGATGTTATCACATTTTGTTTCAGCCATTTCTTTTTGTATGAAGGGTACATACACGACCAAACTCCCCCCTCTACAAGGGCAAATTCTAGATACGCTACTGATAACACAGGTTTGATTTTTATTAATATTGGAAAGACGAATTATTAGGAAAATATTAGGCCCACGAAAAACTTCAGAAGGTTAGAAGTTAAGAAGTAATGATGAAATATATCAAAGTATAGAAAATATAACAGAAACAAAGAGAAAAATAAGACTATTATTTTTTGGAATAATAAATAAAATAAATAATAATAAAATAAATTTATAAACTAGAAATATTGGAAAGACGAATTATTAGGAAACTATTAGGCCCACAAAAACTTCTGAAGGTTGGAAATTAAGAAGTAATGATGAAATATATAAAAGTATGGAAAATATAACAGAAACAATGAGAAAAAGAAGACTATTATTTTTTGGACATTTATATGGAATGGACGACAATAGGTTGACAAAGAAAATCTTCAAATATCTGTGGGGGAAGAAGTCAACATCAATTTGGATTAAAAAAGTCCAAAAGGATTTAGAAAAAAATAATATACACTCAGAAGAAGCAATTGGCAGAGAAGTTTTTCGGGCAAAAGTGTTGAAGATGGAGGGAGTCCAGGGTAGGAGAGATAAAAACGCAGGTTCAAAGTGGACTGAAGACAGGAAGAAGAGACACAGTGAGAAGATGAAAGAATATTGGAAAAAAGAAAAGAACAAAGAGTAAAGAATTGAAATTGGCATGTGGTGTTTAGATGGTCGATACGAAAAAAAATTATAAATTATTTCGCCCATTCTAAGATTGAGGCATCATTATTGGCTCGAATGAGACGAATCGTAACTCTGGCCTACTCTCTGTTTATGCAATGTTTTCCACTTACAAATATGTAGTAATCAAGCTCATGAATCTATAAAAGCGTTGATAGCAACGAAACACAAGCACGTTGAAAGCTTTCACTAGAGTAGAGTGTTTCTACTGAATACGCCTACTTACAGAATCATATCTGCGTTTCTAATTATATTATACGTATCCTGGCGATCACACATTAAGGCAAAGAAGCAACACCTGGCAATAGAAACTAGACAAATGAATTGGCTAATAGGAAAACGATCGAAATTATCACTGGAGAGCAAACTAATTATATACAAAACGATACTAAAGCCAATATGGACTTATGGCGTCGAGCTATGAGATTGCTCCAAGCCATCTAACACAAAAATTCTCCAAACATTTCAATCGAAAACTCTCCGCATAATAACAAACGCTACATTGGTTTGTCTCAAATCAAAACATTCACGAGGATCTCAAAATTCCATTCATCAAAGATGTGATTCAAACGCAAGCTATAAAATACAGAGAACGGATTACAGATCGTCAGAATCACTTTATTAAGGAAATGTCCAACCGGCAGATAGCAGAAAGAAGACTGAAGAAAAATTGGCCAGAAGATCTAGTCAGATGAGCAGCTGAGAACTGTCGTCAACCTTCATTCATCACATTTACTTGATACTTACTCGTATGTTCTAATTTGAGTTGATTGTAAATTTGCATATAATAAATAAAAAAAAATTATACGTTTGTCACCAGATAAGACCCCGTAAAGCAAAGTTTTGCTGATAAATTTTCCCATCTTCTGCTGATAAAGCTATTTGCAAACAGTTAGCGATGCTTACGATCCTTGTCACGGAGTTGGTTGAACTCGTTTTGTGTTGAGTTTGTACATTGTATACGCCCATGAAATGAATGCTTCAACAGTAAGTGGTCCAGGGTTGCCCACGTGTGGAGGAGATGTGGTGCAAGTTGTTTTTGGGGAGGAAATTTAGGCGAGTTTTTAGAATTTGGGGGGGGGGCAGAATTTCCGGAGAAAGTCTGCTGATAAGAAAACTAATTACAGTTTTAATACTTTGTGATGCTGTGTTGCAGTGACGGCTCGTGGTTCTGACAGTTGGGGGTTCAACGTCTGAATGTTTCTACTAAGATAAGAGCAATTATCCCATTCCAAATAACACACGGGGTGAGTCGCAACATGAAGACATAACTATTGACAACATTTAGTAGGCCTAATATTACGGTGTGTTTATGCTATTTGTAAATTATTCTAAAAATATATAATTAAATTAAAAGGATAGTTAAATATTTCTGTTTAATATTTAAAACGGGAAGCGGCCTACAGAGTTCCTTAATTTTGCATTTATCTTTAATAGAGAGAGAGAGAGAAGAAAAATTCGTTTTTAAAATAGATTGAACACTATTCATTTTAGCAAATCAATGAACTGAACACAAACATAAGAAATACCTGAACACTTAAAACACAAAAATACCAGCAAACACTTTGAAGGTTATACACGCTTCGATCAGCTTAACGTTAATATAATTATTTAATGACTACATTAAACACACTTTATTTTCGGAATAAAATTACTTCACTATTTAGTTGATTTTAAGACTTTACTGTACACATTTTCATTGCATTCTAAATGAAATAGGGAAATCTGATACAAAACTGAAGGTAAACGGACAAATCAAGAGGTAAAACTCATAATAATGGCGAATGGCGGTATTATGAAAATATTAAAATTCCCGGTTAGTGCGGTTCGGTCCTCGTCGGAACTATTCGTGTCTGTCGCTAAACACGAGCTTTAGCGACAGTTCAATGTAATTTTGCGTATACTGATTTCCCCCTCCAAAGCTGTCTACACAGTCCAGGATATGTGCTGAGAGCTACTTTGCACCTCGAGCAGTAGTAGCGAGCAATTCGCCTACTACGCGAATCCATTACTGTTCAGTCAACAAGATTAATCTCGCAAATCTTGTTATTTAAACATGAAACCATTATCTCAACAAATCCTTAAACATATTTAAATTATTTAGGAGGTTCACTGAACCACTGAACCTTAGGGACCAGCCGCCACTGCTGTGTTGTATAATGATTGAAGTAGTTTATGATAGTGCACGCCTACATCATTATTGTAGTATTTTATTCGCTTGTCATCATAAATTGCCTTGATTATATCGTATCGTTTGAACGGAATACCGTGTGTTATACTCCAAAAGAGAGTCGTTATTAATAATGAAAATTTTCGAGCGGATTTATAGAAATATCGTTAGCAGAAGACGATAACGTGACGATTATTCAGTCGCTCTAGAAAACCTTTAACGGGTAGTGTGTTTATTAACAAAATATTCATGTTTCATGACATTGAGTTTTTTTTTCTGTTCACGATCAGTGCAGAAGTTCGATCTAATCATGTCTCGTTTGAATTTAACTGGCTCGAATAGAAAAGAAAGTAAGCTGGTTACTTTCGCCCGGCAGAAGGGATCGAACGGGTCTTTTCCAGTAAGTGTTTACAAACAACTCTCGCAGCATCACGAGCCCGCCAAGCTCCCCCCCCAACGTTCCCGCCAGTCCTACAGTAGCGTTGTGAAGGAGGAGTTAGAGGTGTGCTAAACTGTTATTTTAAAATACTAGGTATGAAAATACCGTTCCAAAAAAATAACAGGTACAAATACCTGTTATTATATACTATATGTACATAACCTATATTATCCTTTGTAAGTAACTCGTTTTGAGTTTCCTGCAGGTCTCCTATGTAATATCTTCAAATAAATACACTGCAAGTAGGTTTATTTTCACCTAGATAAACCTATTAATATATTAATAAACCTACTTGCTGTGTATTTATTTGAAGATATTATATAACCTATACTATATAATTTGTTATAAGAAATAAATTGAAACTAAAAGTATTAACAGTGTTACTTTACACTGTGACTTTATTAAAATATTACTGTTTAAATGAAAATAAGAAATAAGAGAATTTATAGGCCTATCTCCCTTTGGGAATACCAATTTAAGTTTTCACTAGTAGTAAACAAACTAACATTGGTTAGACAAATCAGTTGCGAAACTCGGGGCAATTAAATAATTTAGAGTAGGCCTACACGTAATACCACAAAAAATAATGTGAAAAAACATCAGAAACGTATAATAAAAACATAACAGTAAGCCACAAGAGTGAATGAGAATAAACAAAAGTTTACAAATAAAAATAAAAAAACAAATTGTAATAAAATAAATATAAATACATAAATAAAAACTTATAAGTAATAAGCAACAACAAAAGTAAATTAAATGCATTACAGATATTTAAGGAACAGGACTAGATAAAGTGCATAAATGTCCATTAGGCCTACAACAATCTCATCATTTACGTGAGATGTGTAGTGAAGTTAAAATCACATTAATAAAAAGTATAATATAGCTTATCAACATCAGCTACTCTATAGGTTATAACTCAATATAATTAAATACAACTATTTCACTAACGACACGGAACACAAAGTTTTTTTGAGTAAAAACATAAAGTTCTACCAACCGATTTTAGTTACAAGTTGGTGACTAATATAATATATAATTTATTAGCATATAATCTGTATTATATATCTGCATATCACACGAGAATAAATGTAACATCAGGATGAATTTTTTCCTTTATTAAAAACAGCTCCGTCTCTTTGCGCAGAATGAAGTATACAGGACGAAAAAGTGGCTCGTACTAGTTCCTACCGAAATATGCTTGATACTACCTGTTCCTAAAATACTAGGTGTTCCTAAAATACTAGGTGTTCCTAAAATACTACTGTTCCTCTGGAACGCGTTGTTCCTTGTGTATCGGTGATACCACTAGTATTTTAAATACGCGTTACTGGCTGTTCCTTGCGTTCCAGCGATATTTTTGTACGCCTAGTATTTGGCCTTGGCGTATTCGTTTATGTGATCTTGCGTACTTTTTGTGTGAGTGTGTCTGCGTAGGTGCGTAGGGGGTGTGCCTCGACTCGGAACAGAGAGGGCGGCGTGTCTCGACTCGGAACAGCGTCGCCGCGAATAACAGGTATTTCAACTTTTCAGTCACTGTTACATCCGTTCCACAAAAATATCGTTCCAAAATACCTGTTACAGGTATATCGGCCCACCTCTAGGAGGAGTGATTACCATACCACTACTTCTAACATTTATCGTTTCTGTTTTGAGTCTACGATTCTACCTTTACGCTGTGCAGTTAGTTACATTGTTTTATTTTTCAAAGTTACTCTTTCGTTAGTTATTTACATTCGTTTCTTCTTACATACGCTTATTCTTTTATACGTTCATTTTGTGTTTTTTTCATTCTTTACATTCCTTTCGTGTTTATTATTTACGTTATTACTATATACTTTTATTCTCTATACTGCTTTATTCAAAATTAATCTGATAGAGTTGCTAACTGTCGCCTGAAATGAGGAAAATGCCGTTCGTTTCTTTTTTTTTCAAAACAAAGGATTAATTCACAATCCTAGATTATGTAATTAATGTAATGTAAATAATCATGAAAATAAACTAAAAAGCCCTCCTAATAAAAATAAAAAAAAAGAAAGTAAACAGAAATGAAGGCGTGCGTGCATTTAATAAAAAATAAATAAAAATAAAAAACAAAAATAAAAATTACAAACAAAAAATTGAAACAAAATAAAAAGAATAGAATTGAATCGTGTGTGTGCGGGGAATTAAAGCCACGCGCACATGCGTGTGTCATATGAATGTGTGTAATGTATGCTAATCACTCCTCCTTAACACCGCTGCAGTAGGAGAAGGGACTGGCGGGCACATTGGTGGGGGAGCTTGGCGGGCTCGTGACGCTGAGAGAGTGAGAGAGTTGTTTGTAGACACTTACTGGAAAAGACCCGTTCGATCGCTTCTGCCGGGCTAAAGAACCAGCTTACTTTCTTTTCGATTCGAGTCAGTTAAGTTCAAACGAGACATGATTATTATCTGAACATCTTCGTTTACTACACGGTGGTGTACAATTAACTCAGTTTTCTCTACGGCAGAAATATTGGATCATTAATGATAAATCCTATATACGCTCAGTAATACATAAATGCATCACTTGTTTTCGATTCCGTGCTAGGGGCGCAAACCAATTATTAGGACAATTACCCCCTTCCCGGGTTACGCCTGCTAAGCCATTTTCCCAATCTGCTGTCGACTATGCCGGTCCCGTATTTGTACGTCATGGCGGGCAGCGCTCAAAATCGACGTTAAAGGCGTATATTGCTTTATTTATATGCATGACCACTAAGGCCATTCCCTTGGAACTTGTCTCAGATCTTACCTCAGACGCCTTCATAGCGGCCTTAAAACGGTTTATAGCGCGTAGAGGTATTCCTGTTCAGATATTCTCCGACAATGGAACGAACTTTCGTCGTGCTAGCAGCACACTCCACGAATTATACAGACTTTTGCAGTCTAAAGGATTTGAGCAAACGCCCAGGAGTTTACCAGTGCCCAAGGCATCAAATGGTCCTTTATTCCACCCTCAGCACCTCATTTCGGTGGCCTGTGGGAAAGCGGAGTCAAGAGCGTCAAGTTTCACTTACGTCGCGTGGTTGGCGGAACCATTCTTACTTTCGAGGAGTATTATACCATCCTAACTCAAATAGAGTCCTGCCTTAACTCACGCCCTTTGTTCGCCATATCCAATGACTCTAGGGACCCCGAACCTTTAACTCCAGCTCATTTCCTGGTTGGTTCTCCGCTCACTGCACTCCCGGAACATGACTATTCCCAAGTCAATATTAGTCGTTTGGGCAGATGGCAGCTGCTCCAAAGATTCACCCAATCCATTTGGAAGAGGTGGTCAAAAGATTACTTACACCAGTTGCAACAGCGCAACAAATGGCGCATTACGTCAAAAAATTTGACTCCCGGACAACTCGTCCTCATTCTAGATGACAATTCCCCCCCTTCAGTGGAAACGCGGGGTACTCACGAATGTTTATTCGGGTCAGGACTCAATAGTGCGCGTTGCGGATGTTCGCACCGCACAGGGTATCCTACGTCGACCCATTCATAAATTATCCCCACTTCCGGTGGCATTAGACTAGTCGCATGAGCATTATGCGACACGTATCAGTAATGTGAACCTTATCGCATTACCTTGCTTCACGCCCGGGACATTCCCGGGGCGATCATATGATCTGTATTATAATAATTACTACGCTATTATTATGTCTATCGTGATATTGTGTATCACAATCATGTTTTTGTGTATTATTGTTGTGTCAATTATTATGTCTTTGCTATTGTATTATTCTATGATTATGTATTTTTAAACTTTTTGGGGATTACTATTCTAATATTATTGTATCAATTATTATGTCTTTGCTATTGTATTATTCTATGATTATGTATTTTTAAACACTTTGGGGATTACTATTCTAATATTATTGTATCAATTATTATGTCTTTGCTATTGTATTATCCTATGGTTATGTATTTTTGAATTTTTTTGGGGATTGTTATTCCAATATCATGCATGCAAATTATTATGTCTTTGTCATTTTATTATTACTTGTTACTTATTATTGAATTTTTGTGATCATTATCCTATTATTATGTAATGCAAATTACTATGTCTACCTGATTATTGTATTATTATGTATCATTACCATGTTGTTATGTGTTTTGGAATTTTATTATCATTGTTCTACTACTATGTGACGTAAATCATTATGCATTATGTGTTATTACATGAATTTGGCATGTTAATCATATTGTTACTATTAATTTTCTGGGTGCCATTGCTCTATTTTGGACATGTCAATTGTTATGTTGTTGTTGTATTAGCAGGAGTATTACGTTGCAAAATCGCCCCGATTTTGTGCGGGCAGTATGGTCAAACTTTGAACCTTGTAAACTTTGTATTCTAAATACCGCATTGCGGCACGTGTAAATGACGTCACGTTTTTCTCTGTTATCTGCAGTCGGTCTTGAGCAAGGCTGACTGCAGTTAAAATTATGTTAGTTCTACTCAAGACTCCGAGCAGGCCACTCGTTTCAATATCCAGCCGCGGCTACATGATTTTCATTATTTTAAATTATTAGCATGTTCAGCATGCGCTAAGTTTACTTGGGCGATCTCAGCCTTACTGCACACTATTATGTCATTTAATATTTAATTCTACTTCAATTATCGGGCATCATGCCGCGGTAATACTACACGTGCCAGAAATCGTATCTACTAATTTTCAATAAACAATTATTTATATACAGAGCATACAGTCCACGTAATTCTTCATTTCTAACCAGCTAACTCCAACTAGCGTTCCTAAGAATAACTCAGGAGCACATCGAGAGCTTCTAAGACGCAACAGCGGGCGTTCTACAGTCTATGCCGCATCCCGCATTTCGATCACCATTTCTCCCTATCCTTCCAGTCATCATCTTCAATAGCTCGATCTCTCATGCTTTCCTTAATTCCTGTTCTCCATTCTGTTGCCAGTCTTCCTTTTCTTCTCCTGTTTTGTGGTGTGTTAAGTCAATGCTTTCTTTGGCTATCGCTTCTCATCCATCCTCATTACGTGACCATACCATAGCAACTGTCTGGATCTATTCTTTCTGGTGCTGTAAATATGCGCCCTGTTTTCCTTCTTATATCTTCGTTTCTAACATGTAGCATTCTAGAAATATTACACGCTCTTCTTAAGAAGTCCATTTCCACAGTTTCTATCATCTTTTTTTCATTATCTGAAAGCTCCCAGCATTCACAGCCGTAAGTTAAAATGGGCTCCACAATAGTTGTGTAGATTGTCAGTTTACTTTGAAGTTTCATTTTGTTCGACCAAAGTAACGAATTTAGCAAATGACTAGCCTTTTCTCCCTATTGCATACTATTTTTGATGAGACATTTTTGTTGTTCCATCTTCTGAAATAATGCTTCCCAAATATTTGAGTTCTCTACACTTTCCGATCCTATGGATTTGCAGATCTGGGTCTTTTTCTTGCATGTCTCCGTATTCTGTTTCAGTAGTGTTTTATAGAATTGGAACGAATATAGAAGACATAGAAGAGCAGTCTGGATTCCGTGCAGGATGATCTTGTATTGACAACATATTACAACAAATACTAGAAAAACGAAAGTCTCGCAATCTGTCTGCGCACCTCGTATTTGTCGATTTAGAGAAAGCTTACGGTACAGTACCCTTAAAAAGATTTTTTTAAACATTAACAAAGTTTGGCATGAGTAAAATTTATGTTCGCGCTGTCTGGAACATATATAAGGACTCAAAGAATTTGGTGAGAGTGGGAAATTGTTTCCTGTCAGAATTGTTTCCTACCACAAAAGGGCTTAAGCAAGGGTGCAGCTTGTCACCTACCCTGTTTAAAATATATACCCAAGAAGCCATCAGTAACTGGAGAAGGAAAACATCAGGAATGGGAATTCAAATGGATGAGCAGTACTTAACAACTCTACCAGTACTTATATACCAGTATAATACTTATTTCTTAAGCGTTAAATTTAGGAGTCACAGTTAACAGGACATACTCTCCACGATCATAGAAGAAACACAGATATACGGCAGGAACAGAATATTATGAGTATACTCGACAGGATCGCCCAGTATCAGCTGAATTGGTGGGAACATCTTTGCCGAATGGATGACTGCCGCATCCCCAAACAACTATGGAACTGTAAGCCGAGGGGCGGAGAGGTGTGGGACGTCCGAGGAAGCGCTATAGTGGCCAGCTCTAATCTCTAATCTTTGCCTGTTTGAGACCGGAACAAACCACCCTAACTGGGCCGTTACAGCAGAAATTATCGCTCCTCAAGGTAACTGCATTCGGCGCTCGTGAGCGGACTTCTATTTTTTGTGTTTACTTTTTACGTTCACACTGTTAAATGTTAATTTTCTATTGTAGTGTATTTATTGTTCGTAGCCTAAAGGTGCCATACATACAATTTTACAATAAAATTTTTATTACTCGCATTCTTAAAAACGATCGATTTCGGTCATAGACCATCGTCAGGTCATATACAGCACACTTGCGGTCACAATATCTTAAAACAGTCACTATTTACAAAAACGAGTTTGTAGACATTGATTAATGAACGTGATACGTACGTCGTTGTCCAAAGTTTCCCGATATTAATGAATCACGTTCATTAATCAATGTCTACGAATACGTTTTTGTAAATAGTGGATGTTTTACAATATAGTGACCGCAAGTGCACAGTATATATAACCTGACGATGGTCTATGACTGAAATCGATCGTTTTTAAGAATGTGAGTAATAAACATTTTATTGTAAAATTGTATGTATGGGGTACCTTACTGTAGGCTATGAACAGTAAATACACTACAATAGAGAATTGAGATTATAGGTACCATTAGGAAACAATAAGTTTGTGTATATTATAAATACATCACATTATCATTTGTTAGATGTTATTTTGGTAAATAAACGAAAAACTAAGGAAAGATTTGTAACATTGTATTCTTTTACGTAATGGAAAAACGAAAAACTTGTCGGCATATGTTCTTTACGAATTCGGTGTGTGTGTGTGTGTGTGTGTGTGTGTGTGAGAGAGAGAGAGAGAGAGAGAGAGAGAGAGAGAGAGAGAGAGAGAGAGAGAGAGAGAGAGAGAGAGAGAGAGGAACAGATATAGAAGCGACGATGCTTTTACGCCCACGTCTGTGTTGCACACAAATACTCGTGCAAACATTTGCAGTGAAAAGGAAACAGGTGTTACTTAAACTGTACAACGCATTATAGTTCTAAAATGTAATTTATAGCCATATTTTTATAAACACGAAAACAGGCTACAAGGATGTAGTAAAATTATAACGGGTATTATTATTCGTGATAAGAGGTAATTTATGCATTGACGACATGTTGAGAGCATGGAAATACAGACTGACTTCGGCAATACAGCTTAACAAATCAATTTTTATGGTCTCCCTGCTATATGCGGATGACGTAGTTCTTATTCAAGAAAATTACGATGATTTACAAAGAACTGTGTTTCAATTAAAAGAAGTGACAAGAGAGTACTCATTGACAGTTTCAGTAAGAAAGAACAAAACCATAGCCTTTAAAGATAAATATCCAGCGGGGACTACGATAGTTATAAACAACAGCATTTTAGAACAAGTGAGCCGTTTCAAATATGTTGGCTGTGCAGTAAGCTATGAACCTGAATATGATATAAGAGAGAAGATAAATAAATTTAGGAATATTTGTGGTACGATTCGTAGAAATCTTATAAATAAAACAAGACACAGCACAAGGATTAAATTTTATAAGACAATTGCAATACCCACGTTGACTTAAGCGTGGGTCATGACAAAAAAAGGAATGTGGCAAGATTCAGAGTGCTGAAATGCAATTTCTTCGAAATACTTTAAATTATACATTGCAAGATAGAATAAGGAATGAAGATATCTCAGCAGAACTTGAAGTAAAGGACATAAATGAAATTATTTTTAATGAAGAAAGTTGTGTTAGTGGTTGAAATCACAAGCAGAATGATCACTGTTGCACAACACTATATAAAAATTATCCCGATTAGCGCTTTCAAGCTTCACAGCTCATCGTCAGAATTCCGATCTGACGATGAGCTGTGAAGGTGAAAGCGCTAATGGTGATAATTTTTATAAGATGGTGTGCAACAGTGATCATTCTGCTTGAAATTAGTTTAATTTTCAGAAGACAATGATGGGATCGTCTGCTATGAACTATAAAGCTATTGGTAGAAGAGACGTGGGTCATCCGAGGATGAGATGGGTGCCGGAACAAATTTATATAACCTATTCTTTGAAGAAGAAGAAGAAGAAGAAGAAGAAGAAGAAGAAGAAGAAGAAGAAGAAGAAGAAGAAGAAGAAGAAGAAGAAGAAGAAGAAGAAGAAGTTGACACAAGTATCTTAGTCCTTTGACGGTAACAGCATAAATACAAATGAATAAAGAAAATGTTTTAAATAAACAAAAATTGCATTAACTTTTACCAGACCTTGTATATTTTACTTTTCTTGAGAATCAAATTTTCGAGGACGAGCCGTCTTCAGTGGCCAGACTGTGACAAACTCCAAGCCTTGCAGTTTGAGTCCAATCACTGACGATGTCATATCGTAAAAGTGGCGCAAAACTTTTGGCGACCCCCAAAATACTGTTGAGACGAAAACGGATGTCCAGTATTGTTTTGTTAGTCAGCTGAGTAGTCAACTTTTTAAAATAGTTACGCGACAGTCTACTCCCTACATCAATATACTGTGCATGATTGTGTTATAAAACCGATTTCTGCCAATCTTTGTTGAAGTACGTAAGGTTGGCGTCCGCGGTGGACGCTTTGCCAACAGATCACGTACAAAGTCTGGCAGAAGCACTCCGTCACGTACGGTTATGTCATAGCCGAAGCAATTTATATCTCGACAGATGTGTGACAGTGCTATAGCAACAACTTTATAAATACAGAGGGGTGCAATGCTTTACAGCTACCCAAACCATGGTAGTTACCTGTGAATTTGAATTCTAGGTGAGTCAAAGATATTTCAAAACGATTTCTTTGATTAGCCTACGTCAAAAATAGGAGAGAAAAGGCAAAGGCGTTTGTTCTACGGGATATGCCTTTTAAGCACATGAAACAAATCAATGAGCACACATTTAATAAAGGAAGTAAGTCGTCTTTTACTTTCATCACTACCTCGATTTACTTGCTTACAATTAAATGCTATCTTTTTTTTATTTATAAGTTGCTTGACGAACATTGTTCGATCATTATGCAGCCCACATCTATGTTAAATTGTGGCCCTTGGATACCGGTTAACGTAAAAACTTCTGCTCGTAAAAGTTTTATTTTGTCCAAATTTGAGGATTTACATACATTCTTAACTAACCAATGTCAAAACCTGTATAAAATTTAAAGGCAAAGTATAGAAGAGACGTGTAATGGAAGACTGCAAAACAGTCATGTGATGTGGTGACGAAGAAAACCAGAGAACTGTTTACTGTATTTTAGGCATATTATAATGAAAGATATCTTTCTGCTTTTCAACACGGAGCTTGAGTGGTTAGACGTATGTCTGTGGTTGGGTAATTTCTCGGAATGGATGACAGCCGGATGGTCGAGTACAGGAGCACACCAGGATGAGCACGACCTAGAGAGAGGCTTTGGGCTAATTAGGAGTAATAAGGAGGAAGCATCCTACGTTACCTGAAGCAGGCGAGGTTGAGTTCTAATCTCAGGGCATTAATACATGGACGGAACAGTGGAGCAAGCAAACTGCATGGTTGTGGAGGCCGAAAAGGTAACAAAAATCATGAAAACAAAAAATTAGTGTCCGTAATAGCAGTATTATTGAAAGTCGGTTTACAGAACAAAAATAAAAACACATTTTAAGAGTTGGATCAGATTTTAAGAAAGTGGTACTAGTTTTGGATTGTTATTTAATAGTCTCTCATTTGTCTAAATTTATTTAGCGGAGTTGTAGATGAATGTTTTATGAAATAAATAAACTTGATTAAAATAATTCACGTTCCAGGCGAGAATCCTTAGTGGTAACCGGTGTTATTACGCCTACTCAAAACTAATGAACTCAAAAGCACTGAACAAATCATTAAAATTAAAAACATGAAGAAGAATAATTAGGCCAGTCGTAACATATGCACGTCAAACGTGGGAATTAACGCAAAAGATGCGAACAGTATTTAAGAATATTCGACAAAAAATTCCGAGAAAAAGTTTTTGGACCTGTGCAAAATAACGACGACTCGTGGAGAACACGAATGAATTATGAAGTTAATAATCTAGTAGGCCTACACGGAACTAACATAGTAAGGTTTATAAAGGGTAGAAGGATAGCATGGGTAGGACACACTATGAGAATGGAACGGCACAGAATTCTAGAATGGAGTCCAGTAGGTAGGTAGGAGGTCAAGAGGAAGAGATGGATCGACGGTGTCGAAGAGGATCTTAGGAATATGGGGATAAGAAGTGGAGAAGACTATCCAATGAGAGGTTTGAATGCAAGAAACTCTTTGAAGAGGCTAAAACTCATACTGGAGATCAATCAGGGAAACACAAAGTACGAGGGTCATTCAATAAGTAAACAGACAAACAGTTTTAGAAAATAAATTAATTGTACCAGCTGATAGAAACTTTCAGGAGTGTTACCTGCCAACGTCGTTGTGAGTTTTGATCAGCTGTTCAATAATATATTGCATAAACATAACCAATACAGTTTTATTTACGATGGCGTGTCCTCTTGAGGACAGTACTTTCGAAGAACAGCGTTCTGTTATAAGATTTTTGCATTTGGAACCACTATAACCACTAACTTGGATTCACTATTTTGAACGTGAGTCAAAGCGACAAAGCAGGGAGTGGAAGCATCCCAGTTCACCCGTCAAAAAGAAATTCAAAACCCAGCCATCGGCTGGTAAGGTGATGTTAACCATCTTTTGGAGCTCCCAATGCCCAATTTTCTGTGATTACCTACAAGACCAGTGTACCGTCAATAGTCAGTACTATTCTGACATGAATGTGAACAAAGTTAAGCCTGCATTGAAGAAGAAATGTCCGGGATGGCAGAGGAAAGGTGTGATTCTTCTTCACGACAATGCCCGCCCATACACGGCAAAACTGACGCTCGAAACAATTAAAAAAGTAGGTTGGGAGATCCTGCCTCATCCCCCTTATAGCCCTGACCTTGCCCATCTGGCTTTTTCTTGTTTGGCCCACTCAAGGAGACTTTGCGTGGTGTCAAGTTCAACAGCAATGAAGAAGTGAAGGAAAATTCCAAAACTGGCTTCGACATCAAGGTAAAGAATTCTTTGCTGAGGGAATAAAAAAGCTTGTAAAGAGATGGGACAAGTGCATAGACGTTGCTGGAGATTACGTTGAAAAGTAAAAAAAAAAAAATTATATTGATCGAATAAAAAGTTTTTGCTCCACAGCTGTTTGTTTGTTTACTTATTGAATGACCCTCGTATATACCAATGACTAGAAGTGACTGTTGTGTGAGCCCTAAAAATTTAGAAATAGGCTCTTATAAATTCAAGACAGTACATAGCTTTACCTACCTCGGCTCAGAAGTTAACTGTAAAAATAATATTAGTGTGGAAAAACTCAAGCGTATTTTGTCAGCTAATAGGTATGCGCAGGGCCTCATAAAACATCCAAAGTCTCAGTTAATACAAAGGAAGACCAAGATATTGTGTATAAGGTCCTAGTGCGCCCAGTACTGACTTATGCATCAGAGACAAAGGTGCTACCTAGATCAGATGAGAGGCAACTAAATGTGTTTGAAAGTAGGATCCTCAATAAAATTTTGGTCCAGTAGAATAGGGGAGGGAGGCTGGAGGAAAAGATATAATTTAGAGCTCTATAATTTGTATGATGAACCTGATGTGGTCATCTTTATTAAATTAAAAAGATTAGAATGGGCTGGACACATTATACATGCTTGTGAAAGCAGAGTTATTGAGAAGATATTTAGTGCAAAACCAGAAGGTAAAACGAAAGTTCATCATCATCACCACTCCAAGGACTGGGCATTAGACCTGTTCCGGAACCCATCTCCTCCTCGGTCTACCGACATCTCTTTTCCCAGTAGGATGATAACCCAAGGCAGCCACAGGTAGACAGATATCAGGCATGCGATTCAAGTGTTCACACCATCTCCTTCTGTGGTTTTCAATTCTTTGGTGTAATGATACAATGTTTAAATCGCGTCTAATAACCTCATTCCTTCTCCGATCCAAGAGAAAACAACCTTGCGGCCCTCTTAGAAATTTCATTTTGGCTGCCTGAATCCTCAGCACGTCCCTTTTACCAAGCGTCCATGTCTCACTAGTAAACCGAAATGTGGGGACAGCCACAGTTTTATAAAATTTCATTCGGCTATCCTTCTGAAAGGAAAGTTGGGAGGCAATAACTGAGGTGGGAAAGGGACGGGGTGAGTCAGGACATCAGTACTCTTGGAATTAGAAACTGGAAGAATATGGCTACCCTTACCTTGATATGGCTCTGAAGAAGGCCAGGGCCCACAAAGGGCTGTCGAGCCAATGATGATGATGAAAACTCATACTGGGCTGTAACGTCAGAAGAAGAAGAAGTAGAAGAAGAAGAAGAAGAAGAAGAAGAAGAAGAAGAAGAAGAAGAAGAAGAAGAAGAAGAAGAAGAAGAAGAAGAAGAAGAAGAAAAGTCCACATACTGCTTGGAAATTAGAAAACTTCGTGATTACTCTGTAGTATAGGTATTTGTTGTGTTCCAGAAGAAAATAGTCTTCTACTAATATTTACATAAACAACGGTAAAAACGTTACGTATGTTCAGCAAGGCAAACAAAACACGACACCAATATGCAGCCTTTAAATAACAAAAGTTAACAAAGGAACAAGACAGGCGACTTATACGGTGCAACGTAATCACAAAAAAATTGTGTTATCAGAAAGCAAACATTATTACCGTTACTGACTTGTTTAAAGAAGGTTTTTGAAATAAGAGAATTATTCCACGTTCCGCCATTACAACAACGGCCACAGTAAATTGTACACGTGTTTTGATGTTTATTTCGTACATAAATTAGCATTATTTAGTGTTCGAATAGATAAACAGAATTGCCTATTCTTTGTTCTAGAAACTATGTTCGTGGAGGATTGAATAACCGTCATTAAAACTTATAACTGAGCGAGCGAAGCGAGTCCTCAGTGTTAACTCGACAATTTGGCATTTGTTTATCGTTACGACGGTCTAACTGATCGTAACAGAATACAAGACACCAATGAAGTCACTAATAACCAGTTTAAATTAACACAATTAATAATTTGTTATCAACAAGTTAGTCTCTCACAACAATTCAAGTAAAATTTGTCCACACGCAATAATAATGTCAACTATAGTAAAGACTTCCGCACTAATTATAACACAACAACAATTCGCTACAATACTTCTACAAACACTCGATCCGCGCTAAGGAAAATCGCTCTACACAACTGAACTGACAAGCCGGCTGCTGTGGCTTTTTATAGGTAGCGCACGCCTCCTAGAAATTTTCCATCCTCAATGTGCACGCCAGTTAATGCTGACGCTAATGCGTATTTCAAGTGGCCTCATGAAGAATCTGGAACAAACTTGAACGTGGCCTTGAATGAGGCAACACCTGGCTACTAGTTGTGGAGGGACGAGTCGAGGACGTTCTCGGCCGGTCTAGACGATTCGATACGGTTCTCGTTACAATGTTAAGTTAATGCTGAAGTGTATTACACTTCTTCGCTGAAGAGTTAAAACGTTTCTTGCGGAATCCACTATGCTCCTCAATCATTAAATTTTCACCAATTTTTTGGATTCTTATGAATAGGGTTTATCCTCTGTGTACTTCTGTATAGGGCATCTTACCATAGGGCTTATGCTCAGCATCAAGGAGGCTTATGACACTATAGTTACTACAATTATCTTTACTCCCCTTCGTGTAAATAGGTTGAACTGAATTATGCTGAATTTCCAGGCCGATGGTTTTTTTTTCATATTTCCAACTAGAGTTAAACAAATGAAGTAAGCGCTGCTCAAGGAAAACACATCCATGTTGTTAAAACTCCTTCCCGGGCTGTTTGGCTGTGGTCCATTGTTTACTAGAAAAACAGACGTTTCGGCAGTGCCATCGACTGCCATCAACAGTGTAAAATCGAGTTACGTAACTTAAGGTGGTAGACGTTAGTGACCACAGTACTGTGGCTAAGGCTGTACTGTAATAAAGTAGTGACAGTAGTGTGGTCACTAACGTCTACCACCTTAAGTTAGCGTAACACGATTTTACACTGATGATAGCAGTCGATGGCACTGCCGAAACGTCTGTTTTTGTAGAAAACAATGGACTGCGGCCAAACAAGCCGGGAAGGAATTTTAACAACATTGACTCCGGCCGCGTAAGCCTACGAAGTATATTAAAACACATCCATATTTGTGCAGTTCTACAGGGGGCATTGCCTTATAGTAGCACCGTGCGGGCGAGGAGTTTTGGGTGTTCTAATAAAGTTGAAGCTATGCCGGTGGTAGTGTAGCTACGGTAGGGGCTGGACAGGCCTCAGCAGAAGGGCCAGACGAATTATGTCCTACAACGCCATTTATGGTGTGTACCAATGTCCTTACTCATCCTTACCTGTCAATTTTATATTTTCTGTACCCTTTTAACGTACCGTCGGTTTGAGATGTTAGATTTCCGACTGAGGCTGATATATGGCGGTATTGTGAATACTATGAAGCGACCAGCATGAGAACAACGCATACAAGGGCACCTGGGCATTTTGTCAGAAAGAGAAGGGCGAGGGTGAGTCTCTGGGGCCCTAAAAGTAAATTCCCTCGGTTAAGGTATGGTAACCCCTACAGAAGTGTCCTGGTCCTCCTGGTTGGACGTTTTGGGACTAGGCTAGTAACCCGTCCATGAAAAATATCGGTATGGAGAACCATACATGACTTCCATGTTCTAAGATTTATATTTAAAATAATTTACGAAATGAAATGTTTCCATAGAAACTACTTCTTTCCACTTATTGCTTCAGCCTTAACCACAGTACTGTGGTCACTAACGTATACCACCACACGTTATCGCACTCGATTTTCACTGATGATGGCAGTCGACGGCACTGCCGAAACGTCTGGTTTTGCAGAAAACATTGGACTACGGTCAAACATCCCGGGAAGGAATTTTAACAACAAACTACTACTTTGTTGCCGATAACGTAGTACACATATAAAAATTATCCCCTCCCCATTCAACTATATTTTCATTAATAGAAAATTACCCCCACCCCGTTCAACTAGCCTCTTCATTTATAGATTTCATCTACGTTTCTACAGTGGATTATTAAGATCTTCTTATCAGGATACTTTATTTATCAAAATTAAGTACTTTACTCTTGTTACAACAAAAAATGTTTCAGGTAAACTGCCCTTTCCTCGTAACCGATCTTCAACAAAAACAACAGGACTTGAGAACTCTACAATTCAGGGCTGTATGCACAACATTATTTGATTCTGTTTGAATTTGCGGCTGTTATCGTTTGCCATAGAAAATACCCTTGTTAAAACAAAAAACGTTGCAGGTAAACTACCCCTTTCCCTTAACCGATCTTCACCAAAAACAATAGATCTTGAGAACTCTACAATTCAGAGTTGCATGCAAAAAATTATTTGATTATGTTTGAATTTGCGGCTGTTATCGTTTGCCATAGGAAATACCCTTGTTAAAACATAAAACGTTGCAGGTAAACTACCCCTTTCCCTTAACCAATCTTCACCAAACACAATAGGTAAACTTCTCCCTTAGGTCTTGACAACTCTACAATTAAGGGATGTATGCAAAACATTATTTGATTATGTTTGAATTTGCGGCTGTTATCGTTTGCCATAGAAAAAAGTTACCCTTGATTAAAAAAAAATGCAGGTAAACCATCCCTTTCCCTTAACCGATCTTCACCAAAAACAATAGGTCTTGAGTACTCTAAAAATCAGGGCCGTATGAAAAAAAAAATTTGATTCTGTTTGAATGTGCGGCTATTATCGTTTGCCATAGAAAAAAATCTATAGACAGACAGACACATAGATAGACAGACAGACACGCACACACACACACACGCACACACACACACACACACACACACACACACTTTTCGAAAAATGACTTTTTTTCATGTTTTGAGTGTAGTACAATCAGAATCTGCAATAATATCGAACACGATTTTTTTTGCCATCACCATGGAAGTAAAAAAGACTATGAATTTTATCAATGACCTCGGAATGTATAAGAACACTTGTAGTATGAAATGTTCTTCAAACATTAATTACTTCTGGAAGTAAAAATATTATGGTATTTTACTTGCAGAAGTAGTTAATGTTTGAAGAACATTTCATACTACAGAAAACCGCAAGAAATATTTAAGAGTTACAAAATAAAGAAGAACTCTTATGTAGGTTTTTCGTTTTAACGTAAATTGCAAATCAACTACCGAAATTACATCTTCCATTCTTCCTTTTACAATCAGTATTTTTTTGCTGCCACACAAATTCACGCACGGTTTACGTGACTAACAGGCGCATGACTAATACGCTTTTAGGTAGCAATGTATGCGATGGCGCATGTCGCGTTCTGTGTTGATGTCCTAGCTCTGTATGTGACACACGTACGGTACTTGGTACACGTTATTGGCAGTGACCGTGAATTGTGTTGCGACTTGGGACCGCTGCTAGCTATGTAGGGTAAGGTTCCCTATTTTCGGATGGTTTCCTAATTTCGGAAATGGTGATAACAGACAAAGTTATCAGTGCACGCTGGCGGAGAGTATGCGAAACTGACATTCCCGCCTAACTAGCGCTGTGTTGTATAGTTCGTCAGCGTCGGATTAATAGTTGAGTTCTATGAATTGTTTTTGTGTTCAGTCGTCAACTGCTGTAATATTTGGTGTGCAGAACATAAACTCTGGTGCATAAAGGTGAGATTCTAAATTCTTCTCACTTACTCAATATAATGTTAACAGTGTAGCCTACATTTCGGTGTAGGTTTTGGTTATTTGAAAAGGGTAGTTTTCTTTTATTAGCGCCATCTTTACTGAAAGAGTCAGGTTGCCCAATTTCGGATACTAATGGGGTTCCTATTTCCGACCGTCTGAAATTAGGAACCTTTACAGAGCTTTACTATTATTTTATACTTTATTCCGGATGAGCGAGGAAAAACGAAAACCCTGGTCAAAAGAGGCCAGTTATTCCCTGTAGAAGCAATTAAAAGAAAAAAAAAATTGGATATTTGAAGGCATCAAAAACGTTTAATGTTCTCAAATCTACTTTGTTAGATTATGTGAACAGTGGTAACGTCGACAGAAGACCGTCTTCGATTGTATACGAAAAATACTACTCTCAAGCTATCGATTTGTGGTGAGACAATCACTCCTACCAATGGTTTTAAAAAGTGCGGAGTCATTCCGTACAATCCAGATGTTTCTTTTCGAAATCTGACTTTATAGCAGAAGCAGAAACAAGTCAAACACCTGATGAAGGAAGTCACCAAAAATCTGTAACTGCCCGACTTTCTGGACCCGAGTCTCGTGACACTGTAGGCAGACCTACCACTGTGTCTCCGACCTGAATTACCCGGACCGTCAACAAGTGGCAGACGATGTGGTAAAGCTGTTATTCTTACATTAACACCATATAAAAAGTCACTCAAATGTTCCAACCAAAAAACAAACACAAGTGGATCAGTCAAGATACATATTTCTTGCAAAAGAAAATTAGGATTTAACAATAGCCCCAATATCAGTGATTCTGATCAAAACGGTCTAAAAAAATCCATCTGCTTCTAACGCCTACTCTAACATGCTTTTTAAAAATTCTCCGAAAAAAGTTAGGCCTATTGCAAATAAACGTAGACGAAAATCAAAATTGAAAACAGTCGAATCTTCTGAATACGAAAGCACTGACGGAATAGAATTAATTTCAACTGACGATGAGGACAGTGATGAGGAAGAATGTGTTTATTGCACAGGGTCCTACAAAGAAGATCAACATGGTGAAAGCTGGATAAGGAGTATCTCCTGTCTTCGTTGGGCACACGAACTATGTGGAGGCACTGAAAACGAAGGATGGAAGACATTTGCGTGTGACCACTGTAGACCTAAGTTTAATTCAAGCAACGAATAAAAAATGTTTTCAGTAAAAGTACGACTACATATTCGTTTTCAATTTTTCATTAGATTTATATTTGCAATGTGTAAGCCTATAATTTGGCATTTATGCGACTTATTCCTTTTTGTTTGTTAGCGTAGTTACATATTTTAAGAAATTAAGCTATAGATTGTTTTGTTGTACTGTATTTAAGTGTGAAATAATTGTAGTATTTGTTTTATGACTTACAATTTACAATGTAGGCTACTAATTAATTTTTAATAATTTGAAGCTTATAAAAACATATACAGCTAAATAAAGATTAATTATCACATTAAAAATTTTGGTTTTTAGAATAGGCCCTAAAATATCCTATCCGAAACTAGGAACCACGCTATCCGAAATTGGGAAACCCTTAACTAGTGCATTATTTTTGGAATACTTTCGTTATTTATTTTTATGCATAAGAATTTACTACTTTTTACACAAGTACACAAAGGGTTGTTTAGTATACATGCCAAACTATACTTCGGTAAAATTATATGTCATTTTACCAATTTTTTGAGTGTTAAATAATAAGAACCCTTATGGTATCCGAAATATGGGTACTTTACCCTACTTCAAGACTGTTTCATGCGTATCAAGTCTGTACAATTTGTAGTACACACACACAGCATACAAGGATTTAACTCCAACAAATTTAAACAGAAGAAGTTTAGACGAAACTACGCAGAATTTACAAATTGACGTAAGGAAGATAGGAGTGGAAATAAACCAGGATACCCGTAAGTACGTATATGCAGGGAAATGGTAAGTTAGTAACAAATGATAAAGAGAAGTGAAGATAAGGAAAATATACATTTCAGAGAACATTCAATTTTAGATATTCAGGAACAGTGTAGATGAAAAGAATGAGAGGACAGTGGAGATAAAATCAGAGGCCGCAAATAAATTTTTAGACATAAAACGTTTACAAAAAGCAAGGGGATTAGTAAGAACACCAAAATGAAGAGGTTGACGACCAAGAGATGGAGTGATTGTATCGTGTGGTAAGTTTCGTTGTACACAGAAGAATCTCCTAAATCAAGAATAGATGGTGAAGATGAGGATGAGGATGAATAGGAGGAGGAGGATGGAGGAGGAGGAGGAATATGAGGAGGGAGAAGAAGAAACAGAAGAAAAAGATGAAGGAGAAGAAGAAGAAGAAGAAGAAGAAGAAGAAAAAGAAGAAGAAGAAGAAGAAGAAGAAGAAGAAGAAGAAGAAGAAGAAGAAGAAGAAGAAGAAGAAGAAGAATAGTAATAACAATGAAATGAAAATATACAAAGCAATAATAAGAAGATAGTGTCGTGCGCGAAAAAACTAGGAAAGAGATGAAGAAAGATTGCGAATATTGAAAAGAACGATTCAAGAGCCAAAGAAATAGGACAAGATGGAACAAGAAAAATGTGAAATAGAAGGGACACTGAAAGGAAAGATATAGTAAAGTTAATAAGGGACGAATGAGTACTCTATTATGAGCACATGTGCAAGAGCGAAGAAGGTTGAACTTTAAGTAAGATCAAAAACTGGAATCCAAGGAGGAAGGAAAGAAACAAAAAAAAAATCGACGGAAGACCAAGTAATGAAGGATGTAAAAAATGTGGGAGTTGTAAGACGGAGGAAACAGGGTATTGGAAGAAGCAAGTTGTAGGAGTTGAAATGACAGACTGTGTGGAGTCACCCACGGCATTGGATATTATTGTTATTATTAATAACGTCTTACTAATTCAATACGAGAAGTGAAAGAAACAAGTAAGAAGGTAAATCGATTTTTCTTCCGTCAGTCCTATCAAAAACTAAGCACAGTGACTTCTAGCAGACGGTTCAAAGACACGTTATCTTGACGTCAGTAACGAAAAGAAACGAATAAAACAAGAAATAAACAAAAACAAACAAACAAAGAAAAACAAAAAGGTATCTAATTAAGATTAATTCTTGAAAACTCGTTGATTTCTATACCGTCGCTTCCGTCAATTCTGACACGTCTGAGCTACCTTTTTTTGTAATCACTATTATCAATTAATTTGTATTTCATGAATGATATCGTTATTAAAAATCAGGATTTGTGTTAAAACAGACAACTTGAGATGTCGCTTGAGAACTCTGAAAGATGGATAGTTACGTTAAATACTGTAATTGTTGTGAACTGGACAAGACTCGCTCAAAACACAATTCAGTAAAAAAAAGTCGGAGAGTAATTGAGAAGACTTGTTCTCTCGCGCGGCAGACTCGAGCATCTCAACCGCTTCCTCCTTCCTGATCGCGAAAACAAAAATGTAATCAACATTCGAATAATCGATGTATACAGGGGCGTATTTACGGGGGGGAGGGGTGACGAACGGCACCGAACCCCTCGGAGGATCGAAAGTTGACGAGAAATTTGGCTAATGTCTTAAATTTTAAGCTGTTTATTAATTTCTCACGCTGATACGCTGATACAGTAGTATATATTACTATACTACTTTGAAATAGTATAAGTATAAGAAATAGTATAAGTATGTAAGTATATAAGTATAAGTAAGAAATAGTATAAGTATACTACTTTGAACGTTTCAACCCTTATTGAAATATAGATCTACAAAGGAACTTGTTACACAGGATTTGCGGGTGCGTTTGAAATATAAAATATAGGGAAATCAATTAAATATAGGAAACGTTGATTACGGAAACCTTATAATCAATGTTTCAGTAGCGCTTATTTTTACTGTGTTATTACTTGAATGGGATTGATTTCAGTTTGTTATTACTTTTTTTTAAGCCACTTTAAATATAGTAATATTGATTAGTCTTAACTTGTTTTTTTTCTTTTGTGTAAAGCCGACTCGACCCCCCCCCCAGACCAAATTCTATATACTCTAGTGATGTATCAAAACGTATTTGATTACGTTGACGGATCAACATCCGTGACCTCTACAGAAATCACGTAAACAACTTTAAAAACTAATGATAATGTGATGTATTTATGATATACACACACTTATTGTTTTACTAATGGTACCTATAATTTCAATTTTCTAGTGTATTGTATTTATTGTTTATAGCCTAAAGGTACCATACATACGATGTGTAATAAAATTTTTTATTATTCACATTCTTAAAAATGTTTTATTAAACACATTATTATTAAACACACTCACAATATGTTTTACGATATTGTGACCGCACGTGTGCTATATATAACCTGACGATGGTCTATGACCGAAATCGATCGTTTTTAAGAATGTGAATAATAAAAATTTTGATTACACATCGTATGTATAATATAATAATAATAATAATAATAATAATAATATACCTTTAGGCTATAAACAATAAATACAATACAATAGAAAATTTAACTTTAAAAACATTTAAAACTTTGGTAAAGTTCTTAAGTATATTGCCAACGCGAAGTAAACTATCCGATATATATGCGTTTATAAAACCGAGGAATACAGAAGTAAATACTGTGTTTTCAAGGACAATTTATAAATACGAACAAAAGAAGCACTCGCTGACTGGTTTTTATGTAAAGTTTGCGTATAGCTCAAACTGTGGAACGACAGCTTTTCGTGTTTGTTACAACGGTTCGTCCGAGTTTGTTGCAGTAAAACATTAAAATATATTACCGTTGTCTGCGTATCTGACTTACTTCTATTTACATAAGGTAAAAACGTTTCTGCAAGAAAATTATTACACGTTATTTGTATGTAAAGGCATACTAAATAACAAAACCAAGAGAAAAAATGAAAAAAAGAATTTCGACGAAACCGAAACATCGAAGTATGATGTTTTTAGGCTTTTGAAACGTATAATGTGCATAAACTGCAGACTCACACATATTAACTAGATTTTTCGATGACGTTACACATTTTGCATCACGCATTTTGTGGAAAACATTATCATGTTTTCTATATAACTATATAACAAGTATTTACTGTATAACAAATATATTTACTATATAACAAACATTATCATGTTAAAAACGACAGAGACCGAAGATTTCTAGACTGTGGGGAATCGAAAGTGTGGAAAAAATATAGTGTTAACATCACCTGGAGCGTTACATTTTTCGATGACGTTACACACTTTGCATCACGCATTTTGTGGGATGACCCCCAGCCTAAAAACATTATCATGTTAAAAACGTTAGATACAATAAGTACAATTATGGTTACAGGCCGGAAGAGTGCAATAACAAAAGACTACTGTGACATAAGAATGCAACCCTCTCACAACAAACGAACCTTTTTCAATCCGCCTTGTGACTTCTTTTCACTTCCATGTTCCGTCCGTAAAGAAATGGAAGTATGGCGATCGCAAAAAATATCGTGTTCGACAGAAGGGCTGATTCTGATTCTACTACCCTCAAAACATGTAGAAAAATCATTTTCCGAAAAGTGTCTCTGTGTAGAATTTTTTATATGGCGAACGACAACTGCCGCAAATTCAAACAGAATTAAACAATGTTCTGCATATGTGCCCGAGTTGTTGTAGAAAACTCAAGGCCTGGTGAAAACTCATGATTTTGGTGAAGATCGGTTAAGGGGGAGGGGTAGTTTACCTGCAGCGTTTTACATTTTAACAAGAGTAAAGTGCTTAATTTTGATTAATAAAGTATCATGAAAAGGAGGTCGTAATAATCCACTGTAGAAAGGTAAATGAAATATCTATAAATGAAAAGTGTAGTTGAAGGGGGAGGGGGCGATTTTTTGAAAATTGCTGTTCTGAAATCAAGTAAAGTACGAATATTTAATTTTGAAGAATACCTTAGAAATTACATGTGATAAAACTATTACTCTATGGAAGTGTAAATATCATTAATGGTGTGGATCGGTTGAGGAGGAGAGATGATTATCTGCGTAGTTTAATTTATTTATAAGGAAAAGTACCTAACTTTTATAGAGATAAAGTGAATCGAAAATAACATTATATTCAACGACTACCCCATAATAACAAAAAATATCTATAAATAGTAAAATTAGTTTGAGGTTGGAGGATATTTTTTTTTTAGAAATTATCGAACCGAATTCAAGTAAATGATTTTAAATATAAATCTCAGAATATGGAAGTCATCTATGGTTCTCCATACCGATATTTATATACAGATGACGCGTTTCAAAGCACATGCTTTATCATCAGATCCTAAACTACCCCTCGTATGAGGTCGTCATTAGTTAAAAATTCAGTATCATTATGCACTGTATACGCGTCAGTAGATGCGCACCAAAATCACGTTTGGTCGACCATTGAGCGATTGTTCGTCGCTATATGATAAAGGAGGTTCAAGACGGTATTGTAAAGCCGATTGGATTTAAAGTTGAGCTGGTCATTCGATACGGAACCGCGATTGTTTATATTTGTGTATGATCTGTAAATTTCAAACTCCTCCAAGTTATACATGATTTGACCCTTTTTCACAAATACGTACTGGTTTCGAGTTAGATGTGTAATCCGTGGAATTGTGGTCGTGTGAGACTAAATGGCGAGCATAGTTAGCCTTCACGTTGACGGAGTTAAGATTTTGTAATTGTTTAGATGTATGTTCAAGGAAACGTTTAAGAAAACCACTCCCCGTTTGACCGATGTAAAAATTACAGCCATTACATGATAGTTTATAGACGGCTGTTTTCTATTCTAAAGGTGTGTTTATTCCGTCTCAGTGTTTTTAAAATACTATTATTTGACATTTTTTTATTATGTAACGATCGCGAAAGAGTAATATAGTTTTATTTTTTATTTTAATATCTGACGATAGCCTCCGAAACGCGTCATAGACGAGATTTACAAGAAGTCACAAGGCGGATAATTGAAGGTAAAATAATTAATTAATTCGATCAAGTGACTTGGATACCAGATTAAACATGAATATTATATTATTAGTTCTATGTTACGGAAAAAAATAAGTCGCAAGGCGGACTGGTATAGGTTAGTCTGTCTATTCATATAAGCGAATTGGATAAATATACAAGTGACCTGTCACAACACCGTGATGTTAAGGCTCATCTGTCTCCATTCTGCCACCGTTAACCCAAACGCAAGGGATAAAAACCCTTACTCGCCTGTTATGATCGGGTCTTCACTGTCGGGCAGACAATTTCCATGAGAACACATAGGTTAAACACAGCTGTAGAATTGTAGGTTAAAAACAATGTGTTCTACACAGCACGTCTGTATTCTGATATCTTGTAACCAAGCTGATGAAAGAAGACTTGGAATATCTCGGCCATACCTGTAGCCGCAGGTGGTGTTAAACTTGGAAGAAGAGAGAAGAAGAAATAAAGAAATAATTGTTTGACGGAAGTACGGTGGAAAGCAACGTTAATCTTAAAACGTGTCTACGAAACACGGCCATCTTAAAGTGGACAGTATTACGTTAGGTTAGAGTAAACTTTCCACGCAAGACACAACAAAACGACGACAAAACAATTTGACAACCCACAACAACAAAATCGACACTTTATTTAAAAAACAAAGTCTATTTTATGTAAATATTTGTGGATAATTTTCCAATTAATAAAACACATAAAAAGAAGTTTAAATCTGATCGTCTAAATGTGGCTTCCCCTGAAAGGGCGACAAGTTGAAGAGTTAAATTTTGAAGAGTTCTAAAATTATACCGAAAAAGTTAAAGTAATTTTCACTTCTGTAAGACTCCGCCGGTAGCAGGCTACACTTATGTACCCTCCCAAATACCGGTGCCCCGCGGTGGGAGTTCTTTTGCAGTCGTAACGCGGCGAGTGGAGGGTGGACAGACTTGTCTCTTGCACAACCCCCTGATCACACACACTCTCTCTCTTTTCTCTACTTCTGTAAGTATATCTCATATCTCAGGACAGGTTTGTTTGGCGCAGACAGGGATAAGTTATCAGAAGACTGATAACTGCGAGGAAATTCACTCTCTTCAAAGCTTAGTTCTTAGAACTTAAGCTCATTTGTCATTATTAAATTCAGTAGCGTAACTACAGGGAGGATTAGGGGATCAATCTCCCATCCCCCAAAGCTATTAAAAATTTCGGTGAAATTCCATTAACACTTATCGTAGACCAATTTCTAAGCTAGTTGGGTGTGTTAAAGGCTTTTAAACTACTGTATAAATAATTATATGGAAAGAATCTTAAATAGCTCCTTGTTCATCTTGTTATTTGAACTAGCAGTCTCTGTAATTCCAACTCTGTCGTGTTTACTTACTGAACTGCTTGTTGTCATGTTCCGGACGAAGCCTTTCAGTGTCTCTACCAGTATCAAGTCCTAAACTCGTGCTGCCTCTCAATTTGTCTTTGCATTTTTACTGTTTTATCTATGTCTGCCTTATAAAGTGTCCAAGTCTGGGAGCCATAATTTAGGACCGGAAGAATCTTTTGGTCAAATACTTTAGTTTTAAATATAATGGGGAAAATTTTTGTTGTCTTGTTTTTTCAAAAATTTAAATGAGCTTGCCAAATGCTGTCCAAGCTAATGTAATTCGTCATTTTGTTTGTATACAGTTTGATTGTCTTGGATAAATTTTACGATTTGTTCTAAATATATGTGTATCTGCCGCAAATAGAGCATATGCTTCGTTGACATTTATATTCAAGACAAGGAATATCCACCGTCAGTCCAAGGTCACGTTATATAAAGTTATGATTAGACAGGTGTTAACATATGGCAGCGAGACTTGGGCTCTGAACAAACAAGCCGCTAACATAGCCAATACTTTTGAAAGGAGAATTTTGAGGAGAATATATGGACTAATCCAGATCAATGGGATATGAAGAATGCGTCACAATGAGGAGCTATTCAAAGCTTTATAAAGACAATGATCTGGCCGCCACCATCCGACTGCATAGATTGCAATGGGCAGGACACATCATTAGGACGGAAGGCAACCGAATACCTAGGAAGGTACTATTTAGTCAAATCGAGGGTAAGAAGGCCTGTCGGAAAATCCAAGACACGCTGGATTGATGCAGTGGCGAGGTATGCTGATAACTTACTTAAAATAAAACGATGGACATCGATCGCCAAGGACAGGAAAAAATGGAGGCGGATGACTATGGAGGCTAAGGTCCGAATTCGAACTGTGACGTCATAGAAGAAGATATGTGTATCTACTTTGCGATCATTGCTCTTTATGCCTCTGTTATTGTTAATTCTTCCTGATTTGTTGTTATCTTTGTTTTATTACTGTTCGTTTTTAGGTCTACTTTTCTAGTTTCCCCATTTAACTGTTGAATCATAGATTCTAATGACAGGTACTTATGAAAACAAAATGTTGTCTCCTCTTGCTACTGTTTGTGAAGGTTTTAATAAGGCTTTGTATGTTAAGCTAGTCATGACAGATCTATTAATTAACCCATGAGATAACAACTGTTCTATTTCGTTATCTGCCTGTTATCTGATAATTGAAACATCTTTAATACCGTCACATGTTAAGGGTCAAAGACTTGTTTATACATTAATTAATAAAGTCAATGTGCTTTTACTTTTATTCACTGTACATTATATGTATGTCTTGCAAATTTGTATGTGATTCTATTTGTAGGTTAAAATATTCAAAACTTCAACTCTGTATTTTAAATATCTGAAAAATGTATAACCGACTTTAACTTTTCGTCACTTTGTTAAAACTATTATATTCCGGGCGGAGGGTCATTATCATCTTCTTAACGGTTTTAGGCTTTAACAGTCTGTTCCTATTCCACCGTCCACCTTTTCTTAGGTCCACCAATTTTTCTTCTGCCCCTAGGGTTGTAATCTTTCGCCATCTTCGGTATTCTACTTTCTTCCATTCTGTTGATGTGTTGAATCCATTTTCTTTTGTATTCTTTAATCCTTTCATTAACTGCAAAAATATCTAAATCACTTCTTATCTCTTCGTTTCTTATATGATCTCGTCTATTACACTTTACGTCTAACTGATCTCAGAAATTTCATTTCTGCTGTTTGTGCCTTCTGTTCATCTTTTTTCTTTATGATCCAAGTTTCAGAACCATACAGTAGAGAGTCGAGGGTAAGCAATCAAATGTGTTCAGCAACTGCAATCAGCTGCCTACTCCTCAGCTGTGAGGTGCGTTCGACCTGTCATCTTTGCTGACGTTTTCTTCTTTCTTCTACTTTTACTGAAGATGCCCTCCGGAGGTGTGATCGTGTCGAACATAGTCAATCGACCACGACCCAACAGCCCGGAATAAAATACTTTTAACAATGTTCACCCCGGCCGTGATAACTTATCACAAAGTTTTGTCACAACAAAAATTTTCGTCACTTAAATATATTGTTACTATTAAAAAAAATTACATCAATTGAAAACTGCAAGTTTTATTAAATTAAAAAATACGCATATTTTTAAAAAGTAACAATAATTGTAAATTTTGTAGTCTTAAATTCTGAAGTTTATAAGTCCTTTTTTTTGGATCCGAAAAATGTAGCAACAAATTGTTTATGAAACTGGCCAGCCAAGAGTAATAGTTTAGTCTTACGGTTTTATCACAAACAGCTTTTGTAATTTATTTACAATTATTACATTTATTGAATTCTCGCGTCCATTCAACGTATGTTCGCCAATTTTTAAATGAACATCAGTAAATGTTCTGAGTAAAAATTCATTGTAAATATTCGAGCTGTACTAACGTAGGGTCATGCTGGTTAGAGGCCATAGTACTGATGGTAGTCGATGGTACTGTCGAAACGTCTGTTTTAGTAAGAAACAATAGACCACGGCCAAACAGCCCGGGAAAGAATTTTAATAAAACAAACAATTTATTGAAACAAGTAAACATTTGTTGCTCACTATCTTGTGTTACATGCTCTTCAGTTACACAAGATGTAACCATTCTACAAGTCTAACTTGTAGTTTGCAATCTAACTAAAGTATACAGTCTAGTATCATCATTATCAGCCATGCCAATACAACCCACGGTGGGTCTTGGCCTGCTCCAAGAGTCGATTCCATTCCTCCCTATTGCGTGGCCTGGCTTTCCAGTTTCTTATGTTCAACTTTCCGAGGTCCTCCTCTATCTGGTCTTTGAATCTACTTCGGGGTCTTCCTCCTTTTCTACTACCCGTTGGTTTCTGGTAGAAAATATGTTTCGTAGGCTGTCCTTCCTTTATTGTCTCTATGTGTCCAACCCACCTTAGCCTGTATGTTTTGATTATCCTAACAATGTCCTGCTCTTTGTAAAGGTGGTATAGTTCATAACTATAGCGCCTGCGCCACATTCCATTTTCTTGTACTCTAAATATTGTCCTTAGAAACCGTCTTTCATAAGAACCTGGAAGTCTCTCGCTATTTTTTGTCATTGTCCAGGTTTCTGAAGCATTTCTTGAGCATTCACAACAATAGCTTTTTTACAGGGTGAGGTCGTCAGCCTCACGCCCAACCCCCAACCTGGAGGACCAGGTATTTTGATTTTGGGGTGTTCTTCCCTTATACAGGCTGCGTTCACCTCGGCTATGGAGTCCTGTCCACCGTAGCAGTCTACCTTCCATACCACTGCCCTTCAATTCCGCCCTGTGATGTTCAGCTATGGGCCTAGCTGACTACTATCGTCTTCGGCCCCATGCCGATTATGGTGGGTACTCCTACCCTCCACCAGGGATGTTTCCCGACTTCCTAGTTTAGATCCGTATTGTTCTGCAAAAACAGGGTCACCTCGTGTAGGATGTGGCTCTTCACCACGCAGTACGGTCTTGGTTGGGTAGAAGCTAGGGGCTCCATCGGGGCGCCATCACCCTTCCTCCAACCTTGAGCCTTGTGAGGACCAGTGCCCAGTCAACCCGAATACAGTCTAGTATACCGATCAGAAAACACTGGAACGAATTGGTAAAATCGTCGAGTGACTTAATTGACTTAATTTAACAAATAAGTGTAGTAAAGCAACTGTTTCTTAATTTAAGTTATGAAAGAAACTGTCAAAAGCTTTTGCCAACAATGAAGGATTTTTCAAGGTTATAGTTTTGCACTAGATTTCTTTAGCACGTGTACATGGGAAAAACGCACAAACGCTGTCGAAAATCGTGTCAAGGCGTGGGAATTCACATTAGCGATAAGACAACGTAGTGCTGTGTACAGCCAGATAACGTTTGTTAGGACGTGGGTCTAAGGTAGGAGGTCTAATTTTCGGATTAATTGTCGCTATCAGCCGGCCTAAATAAATGTCGTGCCGTTTGGGTAAACCAATCACTAAACCAGCAATGTGAGATCGAATCCTTTCTTATGTGGGAGCACAGTTATTCTAAATCTTCGAAAAGACAATTTTACGGTCGAGTAATTTCACTCTTGGAACCGGTAAGGCGGGAACCACATTGTTGTCACCCATATTGCCCATTGGTGGTAACAATACGCATTGTTGTAAACCGTTTTTTAAATTAAGGTTAATATTAAAGATCGTTATCCAAATTTTTCTTTTAGACAAATACGTTGGGTATAACGTATATAGTAGTACAAGGCAGTCATAGGCAACCTTTGAATTTCTGGGGGCGTATATATATAACCGAAGACCGATTCGATGGGCGCACCCCTCCCCACCCCATCAATGGAAAATAGAAAGGTTCAATAGCCGGACGTTAGAAACATTAACTGTTGCTTTATAGTATCCTTGATCTTATATTTAGCGACGTGGAACACCGAATCAATAAAAGCTTTGTTACATTTTTCATACAAATTTGTAAAAATTTGTCACATTAGGAGTAGGTCATCAAAAATTTGTCACATTAGGAGTAGGTCATCAACAATTTGTCACATTAGGAGTAGGTCGTCAACAATTTGTCACATTAGGAGTAGGTCATCAACAATTTGTCACATTAAGAGTAGGTCATCAACAATTTGCCACATTAGGAGTAGGTCATCAACAATTTGTCACATTAGGAGTAGGTCATCAACAATTTGTCACATTAAGAGTAGGTCATCAACAATTTGCCACATTAGGAGTAGGTCATCAACAATTTGTCACATTAGGAGTAGGTCATCAACAATTTGTCATCATGCACGCGCACGTTAAACTAACAAAACTTTGAACAAAAAAAAAATGGTTAAACAGGAAAACATTTTAATAAATATAAGTTAAAGAACTTACCACAATAACACTATTTATTTTCATAAATGCACAGGAAATGTAAAACTTGAAAAAATCAAGTTTCTCCTTTGGGGGTTTACAGGCTTTGGGCGACAAGCTGGACAATCGTATGGGGGGAAGACGTAGCGCGGTTCGGTAAATGGCTGGTACTATTGTATAATACAATACTTCGAAGCAGGTGCAATGCGGGCGCGTTCCTTTGTTCAAAAGAAAAGAACATTACAAATTCGATCGCGGGCACGTCAAACCTTGTCGACGGGCGCATGGTTGCCGACTGCTGGTATAAGATGTGACCACGTCAAGTAATAGGATTACGTGATAGGATTGCCCAGTATCGGCTAAAATGATTGGAACATCTCAAACGATTCGATGACTGTCGCATCCTCAAACAACTGTGGAATTATAAGCCGAAAGGAGGGACAGGCGTGGGGCGTCCGAAGTAGCGTTGGAGTGACTAGCTCTAGTCTATCTGCTTGGAATCGGAACAAACCATTTTTTGTTTAATCCTTGCTGAAGATGATGGCTTCTGAACAAACAAGCCGCTAACATAGTTAATACCTTTGAAAGGAGAATTTTGAGGAGAATATATGGACCAATCCAAGTCAGTGAGATATGGAGAATGCGTCACAATGAGGAAATATACAAGCTATATAAAGATAATGATCTGGCCACCACCATCCGACTGCACAGATTGCAATGGGGAGGACAAATCATTAGGATGGAAGGCAACCGAATACCTAGGAAGGTACAGATTAGTCAAATCGAGGATAGATGGCCTGTCGGAAGACCCAAGCATCGGTGAATTGACGCAGTGGCGAGGAATGCTGATAATTTAGGTAAAATAAAACGATGGACATCGATTGCCAAGGAGAGGCAAAAATGGAGGCTAAGGTTCGACTCCGAACTGTGACGCCATAGAAGAAGAAGAAGAAGATGATGGCAACCAATATATTTTCTCGTTGTATGGAGAGATTTCACTGAATTACTTTTTTGAAAATGTGGTTACTTTCCAGTATTTCCCTTAAATTATAATCAGTTATGAATTTATTGCAGTTATCTCTCCAATTTCTGTTTGCCATTTTTTTCTATATGTCTGCGTAATTTACATATAATTAACCTAAAATGTAATTAAGAAAGTTGTGTAAGTGGTTATAATCACAAACAGAATTATCACTGTTGCACACTACTATAGAAAAATTATTCCGATTAGCACTTTCAAACTTCACAGCTCATCGTCAGATCGGAAATGAGCTGTGAAGCTTGAAAGCGCTAATCGGAATAATTTTTACTTCCATGTTCCATAAGGAAATGGAAGTATGGTCATGGCGAAAAAATCGTGTTCGAGATAACGGCAGATTCTGATTCTACTACCACCAAAACATGAAAAAAAGTCATTTTTGGAAAAGTGTGTGTGTGTGTGTGTCTGTGTGTAGAATTTTTTCTATGGCAAACGATAACAGCCGCAAATTCAAACAGAATCAAATAAGTTTATGCATACAGTCCTGAATTGTAGAGGACTCAAGGCCTTTTGTTTTTGGTAAAGATCGGTTAAGGGAAAGGGGTAGTTTACCTGCAACGTTTTACGTTTTAACAAGAGTAAAGTGCTTAATTTTGATTAATAAAGTATCCTGAAAATAAGGTCATAATAATCCACTGTAGAAAGGTAGATGAAATATCTATAAATAAAAATGGTAGTTGAATGGGGGAGGTAGTAATTTTTTTTATAAATTAAAATGGTAGTTGATGATGGAGGAAGTAAATTTTTATAAGTTTTATATGTGTACTACGTTATTGACAACAAAGAAGTAGTTTCTATGGAATCATTTCATTTCATTTTAACACAATTCTATATTTTTCATTTTAATTTAAATCATGTATGAGAGAAAATATATCGTTCGCCACAGGCAAGCATATCTCAATTATGTAATGTTTATGTTTCCATTTTATTTTCTTACGTTTGCACGCTTTTTAAATGGAAAGTACCAAAACCCACACCAACACAACGCGTGCAAGCCGAAAAGGTGTCTAGCGTGGACAGTGATTTGCTTCCTGTGGTTCGCTTGCCAGTGTAACTGCACATGTTTACAGAGGAACGGTCCATAAACAGACTTTTCGTCTTTAGAGAATGAACCCTCCGCGCAAGATGCTCAGGGTCCATGAGAGACTTGGGAGCGCTCCTTCTTTTCCGCGTGTTTGTTCTGTGAAACGTACACTGTAGATTCGCAGCTTTACTCTGAGCAATAGGGAATGTTGAATATTTTTCTCCACGGTGTGCCCCCATACAGACTAAAACCTGCTCTGTTGTTTTGGTTACGGACATCATAATTTTAAAACTTTGGAAATGAGCACTACTTAATGGATATCAAACATTAACTTTTACAAGCCATTAATTTTGTAACGAAAAATTTGAGCAATTGCTAATTTTACTCAATCAACTATGCTGAACGCAAAGAAATGGGTGTGTTTTAGAAAGCGGGGAGGTAACGAGACGCCTGAACCGTTAGGTGGCATTATTACTTGAAAGAAATTAACTTGTAAAAAAGCTGTAGAGTATAGCGGTAGGTTAGCAACGCCGGCCTTGGGGCTGACGACTATAAGGAAGGTAATTTTAGGCTGTCACGTTTTGGGACATAACTGTCACAAAATGTATTATTCGCTAGGATATTAAGGGTGTTTGCCAATGTTGTAAACTTTAAGTGCATGTAACAATAGATACCGTTATGTGAGAGAGAGCGAGGTGTGAGTGAGATAAATATAGACGCTAGTTTTTTAAGCACGTGGAACGCGGAAAAACGTTTGGCGAATCAGAAAAAGCGTCATGTGTTGCGCGGGAGGTTTTCGCTAAGCAGATTGGGCGATTTTGTATTTAGCGGTAGTTTAAACCTATAGGATCGTTTTGCTATCGATAGTTGGTAAGGGAAATTCAAAGCAAGTATAAAATATGAACTTGGAGAGAAATTAGTTAGTCTTCTTTATATCGGCGAAACTACACGGAAGAGACTCGCGTACGCTGTTTTGCGTTAACTATATATTTTAATAGTAATGTAAAGAATAAAGTAAATTCGCAGAAGTAACTGAAGTACGGGAACGCGATAATTGCTAACACTAAAGTTATAAAGTTTCATAAGCAGTAATAAGTAAATGAGTGAATGATCGGAGTAATAACAAACAACAACAAGTAATACTACATATAAATTTCCATCAATTCGATACGTTGTGGTGAAATCACTGAAGAAGGCGAATTAGTTCGGATTAAAGTCACGACGGTATGAAATAATCGAGACGCACGCGACGCGAACTGTGTTAGATGCACTTAAGGTCAATTCAATAATCGTTGTAACCACAGTGTATAATCATACGACATAATTGTATGTATAACCAATATGTCAAGTGTAGTGTACATCTGTGATAAAGTGAATTAGTGCATTCATAACCAGGATTAACACGCAACAAACAGCTGCTGACGACTCACCGACCTGCAACATCTTCAGGACTACGCACATCGGAAGGATTCTCCACGCAAGTAACAAATAAATGAACAGTTGATTCTATATTGTTTGATAAATATATATATTTGTATTCAAATATAGTGACTCAATTTGTCTAAAAAGAACTCATTGCTATTAAATAATATTCAAATTGTAAGGTAAAACTATCCAAGTCATATTAAGAAATTTTGTAGTATATAAATGCAAATGATTCATTAAAAGTTGATTGATATATTTTAATTTGTGTTTATTATTACTGGCGCCCTGAGGTACAATCAAGAGTCGGTACACTGGAGTAAGTGTTATAGACTATTAAGTAAACATATTAATATCATCAGTGATTAAAGTAGTTTGTAAACCTTATTTCTCACATGCTCGTAGGCCAACATAATATGCAAATGAATAATTTAACTCTTTCATAAAGGCCTATCAATAAGTGTATTACAATTTTATGCATGTTTTGAAGCAATAAATGTTTTAATAAATTAATACAATCTTTGTATTTATTTCTACTATAATATAAGAATTAAAAACTAATATATGCATGTGTGTATGTATGAAAAATATATAAATATTTTTCTCCTCTGGAAAACTGTTTGCCCCTCCTGGAAAATATTTTGACCTCCCTGATGGCTAGTTATTTACTAGCCTGTGTGGAATATAGCGTTATGACACGGATCAGAATGGTGGGTGTTAAACAGAAGACGCAAACGTATTAAGGAAGAAATGTTTTGCTAAGAAATTTATAATTATACGGGTGAACAGAATTGTCGTTCAGGACACATTGTATTAAATAAGCCTACACTTACAAGTAGACGCCTGCACAATATGTGTTTGGCTTCTGGTCTAGTCAATTTACTAGTCGTTACTTTATTTGTCATTAACATTGATCGATTGTTTTTTACTTCCATGGTCCGTAAGGAAATGGAAGTATGGTGATCGCGAAAAAATCAGGTTCGAAATAAGGGCTGATTCTGATTGTACTACCCTCAAAACATGAAGATAAATCTTTTTCCGAAAAGTGTCTGAGTGTTTGTCTCTGTGTCTATGTGTAGAATGTTTCCTATGGGGAACGATAACCGCCGAAAATTCAAACAGAATCAAATAAGTTTTTGTATATGTGCTCGAATCCTAGAGCACTCAAAGCCTATTGATTTTGGTGAAGATCGGTTCAGGGGAAGGGGTCGTTTACCTGCAACGTTTTACGTTTTAACAAGAGTAAAACACTTAATTTTGATCAATAAAATATCTTGAAAAGAAGGTCATAATAATCCACTTTAGAAAGGTAGATGAAATATCTATTAATTAAAAGGGTGGTTGAAGGGGGAGGGGATAATTTTTTATATGTGTACTACGTTATCGGCTACAAAGAAGTAGTTTGTTGTTAAAATTCCTTCCTGGGCTGTTTGGCCGTAGTTCAATGTTTTCTGCAAAACCAGACGTTTCGGCAGTACCATCGACTGCCATCATAAGTGAAAATCGAGTGCACTATCGTGAGGTGGTACACGTTAGTGACCACAGTACTGTGGTTAAGGTTGAAGAAAGAAGTAGAAGGAAGTAGTTTCTATGGAAATAATTTATTTCAAAAATGATTTTAAATATAAATCTTAGAACACGGAAGTCATGTAAGTTTCTCCATACCGATATTTTTCCTTTTCGTTTGCCAGTTTCAATTTTTATTTTTTGATCAGTGAAGGACAAGTATGCCATTACTGGAAACATTTTGTATTCAAAATAGTCTGCTGTTTGCCTTCAGTTACTTATCTTCAGAATTTAAAACAGGTTTGACGTCGGACAACGAAACAGCGTCAACTGAGAAGCAAAAAGAAAGAATTGAACCAGTTTTTAAAACGGGCGCACATATACTATCAGTGTTCACTTCTGCAAACAAAACAGCAGACGCAGCGAACAAAGCCTCTAATAATTTACAATCACTACACGTGGTAACAGTTTATGCAAACAGACCTGTCATATATTCACACGCGTTTTTGCTTTTTTACAAAATTCAAGTATTTTTTTTGTACAAACATGTTTTTTAACATGATAATGTTTTTAGGCTGGGGATCATTCCACAAAAATTAACGTCATCGAAAAATGTAACGCTTCCACACTTTCGATTCCCCACAGTCTAGAAATTTGATATGTAAACGCATCAAGATAGAAATAATCGCTGCTGACACTGAGGTTAGCAAACGTTTTAGTGAGAATAAATTTGGTTTTACATGCTCTGTTTGTGATCGTCTGTGGTTTGGAAATGATTTACGTAATCCACCAAACGTAATCCACATTATACGTTTCAAAAGCCTAAAAACATTATCATGCTTTGATGTTTCGGTTTCGTCGAAATTCTTTGAATGCTTAGGTGCATGAATAGAGGGAGAGGGAGAGTGAGAGAGAGAGAGAGAGAGAGAGAGAGAGAGAGAGAGAGAGAGAGAGAGAGAGAGAGAGAGAGAGAGAGAGAGAGAGAGAGAGAGAGAGAGAGTTTTTTTTTGTACTGTACTGTTTCAAATACTTCTTCTAGTATGCGTGTTGTCTTAAGTGGTCCACTTAGCGCTGACCAGTAAGGCAGATGATATCAGTCTGACAACAGAGCCATCTTTAATTTAGCAAATTAGAAACTAGCGTACCTAGCCCTAGGAGCGTTTAGAGCCTGCCCGGTTAACGGCATCCTAGTAAAGCCTCAAGAATTTCATTTCCGCTTAGAATAAGAAGAATGAAATTTAGTATGCAGTTTACTGCAAGGTAGCTTATGATCCTGATAATCCCGTCTGCCGCAATGTTTTCTCTAGCAGAAAATTCACTAAACGCCCAACCCTGCCCAAACCGTTCTGTGAACGTGTTAATATATACTTCCATACTAATATCACCATAATATCACCACTTTGCCTACTGTTTTTACTCAACAACATCCATAAGAGCTTCCTTGGTGCTGTCCATTTCTCAAATTTGATAACGTAGCTCTGGGTGCTCAAGAGCTACAACAAATCCTTATATTTTCATTGTTTATCATTGTTTAACAACCTACAGATTAATAGGTAACGTTATTGTATCTACATAAGCGCTATTGGTCGATACATGAATTCATTATAATTTTTTCTTTTTTTTTGCTGTCTCTACTGAGACCGATGATGTTGCAGCGACCCGGTAAACTAGAAAATATTACCGGGTTGATTTAGAATATATTATTTAGAAAAAAAACTGGGATATTATGACGTAACGTTAAAAAAGTATGGGATTTGTCTGGAATATGATGGAATGCAACAATTTATTAAAAAGTTGCGGACTTAGAATTTGCTACAAAGGTTCGTAGAATAAGTAATAAGACTTTTCGTGATCAGTTCTTAGGAAATAAGTTTCGTAATCGACGAGACATTGCCACAAATCTTCTTCAAAATGTTAGAAATTCTTCTTCTAGACATCGTCTAAATGTTGCAGTTGTTTTAAACGCAAATAAGTTAGCTTTTACTACCTGCACCTAAAAAATCATATCACCAGCCTTAGTTCGTACCCACTTTATTTACTGATATTTGTAAATATATATCTACAACTTTTTTACTTCCATGTTCCATAAGGAAATGGAAGTATGGTCATGCCGAAAAAAATCGTGTTCGAGATAATGGCAGATTCTGATTGTACTGCCATCAAAACATGAAGAAAAGTCATTTTTCGAAAAGTGTAGAATTTGTGTAGAATTTTTTCTATGGCAAACGATAACAGCCGCAGATTCAAACAGAATCAAATAATTTTTTGTATACAGCCATGAATTGTAGAGTACTCAAGGCCTACTATTTTTGGTGAAGATCGGTTAAGGGAAAGGGGTAGTTTACCTGAAACGTTTTTATGTTTTAACAAGAGTAAAGTGCTTAATTTTGATAAATAAAGTATCCTGAAAAGAAGGTCATAATAATCCACTGTAGAAAGGTAGATGATATATTACATACATACATACATACATACATCCTCGGCGCTACAGCCCAGTCCGGGCCCTGGCCTCCAAAAGAAATCTTCCCCACTGGTCTCTACTCCCGGCCAATGTCCACCAGTTTGCTGCACCCAGCCTCACTGCCTCCTTACCAACCTGGTCCAGCCATCTTGTACGCGGTCTTCCCCTCCTTCTCCTTCCCATCGGCAAATAATTCATCACTCTTTTTGGGATTCTATCCTCCGCCATTCTCTGCACATGACCAGCCCAACGCAATCTGTTAATTTGTATGAGTTGCACGATCGGAAGATCTTTAAACCTTTCGTACAACTCTCGATTATGCAGTCGCCTCCAAATGTTGTTTTCCCTCACAGGGCCATAGATTCTCCTCAGTACCCTCCTCTCAAAAACGGATAGTCTCTGCTCATCTAGTTTTTTTAACACCCAGCATTCCGAGCCATACATCAGGATTGGTCTAATCAAGGTCTTGTATAGGGAGGCTTTTGTATCTTTAGTTATTAATTTTGATTTAAAATGTTTTACCAGTCCGTAGTAACACCTATTAGCAGATAATATTCGTCTTTCAATATCTCTAGAGGAGTCATTTCCAGAGTCCACATATGACCCGAGATATGGAAAACCCTGAACCTTTTCAAATTCATAATCGTTAATGCGCAGGGACAGGGTACGAGTATTGGCACCTACAACCATATATTTGGTTTTGCTTTGGTTTATAACCAAGCCCATAGCCTTAGCGGACAACTCCAGTTCCTGAAAGGCTTCCTTTAAGCCAGATTCAGACCTACTTATGACGTCAATGTCATCGGCATAGGCCAGAAGCTGTACCTCCTTGTGAAATATGTGTCCGCTAGTTTGAATTCCTGAATCCCTGATGACCTTTTCTAGAGCTATGTTGAACAACAGACATGCTAAGGCATCTCCTTGTTTCAACCCATTCAATGTTTTTAAGGAGTTAGATAGATTTGATTGTATTCTGATTTGACACTTAGAATTGGACATAACTACTCCAACCATACGCACCAACTTAGATGGTATATGCAACTCCTTCATAGCTCTATATAGCATTTTCCGGTTGATTGAATCATATGCCGACTGGAATTCCACAAAGAGATGGTGAGTGGGCACTCCATATTCCAACGTTTTTTCCAGGATTTGCCTTAGTGTAAATATTTGGTCTGTTGTTGACCTATTCCTAGTGAATCCACACTGATATTCTTTTATGTTTTCCTCAGCGTAGGGAAGCAGCCTAGAAAATATGATGTTGGACAATACCTTATATGCTGTATTAAGTAGAGAGATGCCCCTATAATTTTTACATATAAGCGGATCACCCTTTTTATGTATTAAACACACCACCCCATTGTTCCACTCATCAGGCATTACCTCCTCCAGCCATATTCGCTCTATAAGATGGGCAAATTCCTTTATGAAATCTCCTCCTGCGCTCTTTAATAGTTCCCCTGGTAAACCATCGGAACCTGCTGCCTTGTTATTTTTAAGCTTTTCTAGAGCTTCATACACCTCGTCATAGGATGGCACCAACTCCTCTCTACCATCCTCGAATTCTCCTACCTCCTCTTCATTCTCAGATGCCTCCATCGAAGCCTCACCAACTGAGCCTAGCAACTCTTCGAAGTGTTCTGTCCATCTCCTGATCACGCCAGCATTATCACTCACAAGGCCACCATTATTATCCCTACAGGCATTTGTTCTAGGCTGAAATTCCTGTCTCATATCATTCACCTTCCTGTAGATATCTCGGCTCAGCCTTTTACTCTTATATTCCTCTATCTTTTCCATCTGTCTCATCATATACTCCCTCTTTTTTCCTCTATGAATCTTCTTTTCCCTCCGCCTGGCCTTCCTGTATTCCTCTTGAACAGCCCTAGTGCATTTCCTTTGGATCATAAATTTGTATGTCTTGTTTTTGAAGTCAGTTGCCTCTTCACACTCCTTATCAAACCACTCATCTCGCCCATGTCTCTTCTTCAAACCAACGATTTCTTCTCCCGTGGTCACTAACATGTTTTTTAGATTAAGCCAGTGGTTTTCTATATCTTGTTCCTCACGGCATTCAAGTCTCCACTGTCTAATTTTCTCATTAGTAACTTCCTCGAACCTCCGTTTTATTTCTTCTTCCTTTAGCATTTCTGTATTGTATCTAACAGTCTTTATTCCTTTTTCATTTCTATTATTGGAGATTCTAGCTCTCAGTTTTGCAACTACGAGATAGTGATCGCTGTCCATGTTGGCACTTCTATAAACTCTCACGTCTTGTAAGTCTGACTTATGGCGGCCATCCAATAGGACATGATCTATTTGATTGACCGTTCTCCCATCTGGAGAGATCCATGTGCCCTTATGTATGTCTTTGTGGTCGAAGAAAGTCCCTCCTATGATCATATTTTGACCAACTGCAAAGTTCAATAGTCGGAAACCATTGTCTGAGTGTTCAGAGTGTAAACTATACTTTCCTATATTACTACAGGTATGGCTGCTTCCCACTTTGGCATTTAAGTCACCTATGATTATTTTTATATCATGTCTAGGGCTGCTAGCATACGCATTCTCCAGCAAGTCATAAAAATCATCTTTCTCCTCCTCAGGCTTATCATCAGTTGGGGCATGCACGTTTATTATAGTATAGTTAAAGAAAATTCCCCCAAGTCTTATTTTACACATTCTAGGTGTAAGGGGTTTAAAATCGATGATATTTGCTTTCATTCTACGGCTTACCAAGAAGCCAGTTCCAAGCACATGGTCCCGGTTCTGACAGCTGTAATACACCGAGTAGTCCCTTCGATCCATGATTCCAGCACCAGTCCACCTCATCTCCTGCATAGCCAAAACATCTATCTTATATTTGAGATGAAATATTTATAAATGAAAATGGTAATTGAAGGGGGAAGGGGTTTTTTTTTTTATAAATTAAAATGGTAGTTGATGATGGAGGAGGTAAATTTTTATAAATTTTATATGTGCACTACGTTATTGACAACAAAGAAGTAGTTTCTATGGAAACATTTCATTTAACTTTAACAAAATTCTGTATTTTTTCATTTTAATTTAAATCATGTATGAGAGATAATATATCGTTCGTGGCAGGCAAGCATATCTCAGTTATGTAATGTTTACGTTTCCATTTTATTATTATGATTACCGCAATAAAAAGGCAGGCAACACACACACACACACACACACACACACACACACACACACACACACACACACACACAATTCGCATTATTTCTGGCCTCACTCATGTTTATTTTCTTACATTTGCACGCTTTTTAAATGGAAAGTGCCGAAACCCACACCAACACAACGCGTGCAAGCCGAAAAAGTGTCCAGCGTGGATAGCGATTTGCTTCCTGTGGATCGCTGGGCAGTGTAACTGCACGTGTTTACAGAGGAACGGTTCACAGGCAGACTTTTCGTCTTTAGGGAATGAACCCTCTGCAACATGGACGTAGCCAGGATTTTGGATAGGGGGGGCAGAGGACTAAAGGGTTACTTAAAAAGCGCCGGGGGGGGGGAATAAGAAAATTGTTTCGTCTCGGTATGTTATTAAGGCTCGTCAGTATAACTATGGCATACCTATTATAGGAATCTAAGCTAAAAAGAAGTTTTTAAAATTAATCCAAAAGGGAATTTAAAAAAGTTTTACTCTATTGATCCAAAGCAGTGATTGTCGGATCTATTTAAAAGACTTTTATGTTACTTTATTTGTGAGTTACCTCTCACGTAAAATTTTTTTTATTAGCTACTTTTTAGTAACACGCACCGTTATCGAGTTAAAAATTAAATTTTTCCTTTATTTAAAAACTTTAGGAATTTTTTCTCTGGAATGAAGAATACTACGAAGAAATGTTTCAGATTTAACCATTGTAGTGCACACTTAGTTTTGATATATTTTACTTTCGTGGCTGTACTAGGCACTGTTATATTCTTGGGCGATTACTTCTATTTGGTCGTTAAGAGGGTACCCTAGATTGTCAATATATACCGCAAGAAGTTCAAAAATATTTTAATTCAAGGGGTAAAATTAAAGATTGGAACACTTGATCCAAGAAAAGATGTTCTGGGGTGTCTGAGACCCCAAGATGCTTTAAGGGTTAAATAATCACCAAAAGTCACAAATAATAATGTGATTTTAATTAAAACGTGGCAACAATGAAAAAACAGAGTTACGTAAAAATACCGTGATGAATGAAAAAATTAAAGTTTTATAGTACGGTATGATATAAAATTAGTATAGTACAGTATAATTTTATACAATTATATATTTTTAAAGCAATATTAGTTTTTCGTATGCAAACTAGCAAAGGATATATGGATATATTATCACAAAGTATTAAACTAAAACATGTTACTAAAATAACTTACTAAAATAAGTTAAACTAAAATAAAAACTAAATCAAATAACTAAAAAATGTTAAACTAAAATAAGTTTTCTTGGATTTTCAGAAAACCTTTTCAGCACTTCCTTCTCCAATTGCTCCTTTTTTTCTAAAGCAGTTTTTCTGTGGACACTCATTAAGCATAGTCCATTGAGACGCTCCCCTGTCATCGTCGACCTAAGCCAGGTCTTTACTCTCCGCAACGTACTAAACGACCGCTCTACAGTACAAGTGGTGCAAGGCAGAGTAATAGAGATAAGCAGCGCTTTTTTTGTGGCTGGGTAAAGGGTAAAAGATTTCAGCCTCTTTTACTAGATCTGCTATTGTCAGTTTTTTTAGCTGCTCTTTATTGATTTCTTCTTCTCTCACATAGTGTACCATAATTCAACTTCGGAGGCAACATCTTTTAAGTTATAAAAATCTGAGAGCTCCTTGACTTTTATTTTAAAGTCTTTCATGGTTATCTCGAGCATAATTAATGGGTGTAGAGACAAAATTGAAAAGGCAGGTGAGTGTTCATCTGAAAAACGTGCCTCCAGTGAAGAAACTAATTAATCCAAGTAAGGAATTACCAAGGATCTGTTCCAGTACTCTAAAGGACTGGAAGCTGGAGGATTGGAGCGATGTTTTTGTTTTTGAATAGATCTTGGGACTGTCAATTCCACTCTAACATCTTTGGTAATCTCGTCGACACCATTTACAAGCTCTGTAGTAACTTTCTGTGCATCACTACAATGAGTTGTTATCACTCCAAGGATCCGTTTGATGTGTTTTGAGCATTGGACCAGGTCCAGGGTTTTAAACTATTGATGTGTCCTGTAGGTACTGCGGATGAAGTGAGGTCTCTGATGAGGTTAGACTATATTTAAATAAAGACGGAAACTAAAAAGAAGCTTGCAAAGCCGAGTTGAGCTATAACGCGACTGGTCTGTTCACCAGGAAAATGGCGGATGCTTTAAAACTAGGGACTTACAAAAGCGGGAAGTTCAAAACTGTAAATTAACTATATATGTTTCTTTAATTCTTTAAAGTAAAGTAAGGATAACTGTCCATCACTGCTCCTGTTCTAGCACTCCTCGCATGTTTTTTTTATCTACTTTTATTTTATATTTTTTACTTTGTAACTTGATCTAGGGGGGGGCAGCTGCCCCTCCCTGCCCCCCCTTGGCTACGCCCCTGCTCTGCAAGATGCTCAGGGTCCATGAGTGAGTTCGGAGCGCTTCGTAGGAGCGATGATTATCTGCGTAGTCGGTTTCTTTATAAAGTAAGCCTACCTAATTTTTATGGATAAAGTGACTGAAAATAACATTATATAAAACGACTACCCCCCATAATAACAAAAATATCTATAAATAGTGAAATTAGTTTGAGGGTGGGCGATATTTTTTTAGAAATTACCGAACCGAATTCAAGTAAATTATTTTAAACATAAATCTTACAACATGGAAGTCATGAATGGTCCTCCATACCGATTTTTTTTTTAATTGGAGCAAATATTTTAATAACATTTCTTTGCGCTGAGTTAAGAGGTGACGAGTGTTCGTATCGAGGCGTTTGTTTCTTCTTCTTATTATTATTTTTCCTCTTCTTATTCTTCTTCAGCTTTTTCGTCTTCTTTTTATTTAACTTCCCTGTTAGGACTCTGTCCTGTTCTGTAACAACGGTCCTACATGCTGTCACTTCACCTCTTCCTTGGCCGACCAGTGCTCCGCTCGGTGTTTGTTTGGCTATCTCTTGCCTTTTCACTAGCCTTGTGACATCCATTCTTGATAATATGTGTTCATTCCGTATCCTTTTTCTTTCCGCAAATCAAGCATAATATCTATTACAATACACGTTTCTCTTATACTATTGTTTGGCAACCTATCGTACTTTGTCTTTCCTGGTGTCCTCTGTAATATAGTCATTTCTATAATTTGTGGTTTTTTTTGAGTTGTTGCCGTATCTGGCTTGGTCTCTGATGCATGGGATATTACTGGACGTATTGTGCTTTTATAAACGCTAGTTTTTTCTTCTAGTGCGAGGTATTTATTATTACATATATTATTATTTATTATTACATATTATATTCACGCATCCAGCATTTCTTCTTGCTTTCATTAACTGATGTTCTATTTCTTCATCTGCCCTATTGTTACTTGTAAGTCTTGTTCCTAAGTAGCCTATCTGTATTACTTTCTGGGCTAGCCTATCTGCCGTTTGTGTCTGTGGTCTTAAATTTGATTAATCTCTTCACGACGGTGTTTTGGTAACGTGGACATTTTTTCCTGGACTAAGTAAATACCCGAGTTTTGATTAAGAAAACCGAATTTAAATTGACGTTGAGTCGTTTATCATCACCGAAGAATGTAATGATGCTAATGTAGGCTTCACGTCAGTTACCATTGCGTTTAATCCGACAGGCTGCCAACAGCTTTTCTCCTTTCATAAAAGGCATAACCCTGTTGCAAACGTAACAACCCAGATATATCCAGAGTATTATATACAGAGTGTTCGTAGAGCAAAATACTATAGTACTGAATGGAATACGAGGCTCGTTATTTCGTAACTAGATATTCAATATCGAGACATTGGGATGAATGATACATTTTAGCAGTGGCGTATCTAACACTATCTATCACTCCTACAATCACAACTTTTTGCCCATTTTCCATTTTACATTCAGCCATACACAAATCGCCAACTGTAGATGCCACTGAACCATAGACATCAGATTGAGTAACGGAAAAATCCATGGATGGAGTTATAATGTTAATAATATCGTCAGACTTTTGAAATATCCAGACACCTCCCGGTCTAATATTTGGTCGTTTATATTTCACAATGCAGTTGAAATTAAGAACAGATACGTCATCTTCATTGGCTAGCCAAGTTTCTGATAAAACTATGACATTTGAATTTTTCACAACTACAGTATATCTTTTAGATCAACAGCATGAGCTGTAAGACTTTGGCAATTAAAAGTGAATATTGATAAACCTTTTCTGTTATTGATGAAATTAACTAAATTTTCATTTATAGTTTCTAGTTTGTTTAGTGAAAGTCGTTTAAATTCCTCTTGCAAATCAATTGTTGATGATGATCGTCTTCGGCCATGGTAGAATATCTTCTCGTCGTTCTGTGTCGTAATATGTAATCCTTCAATACTCGTCACACGTGAAAAAGCAACGTATAATAATGATTGAGAATGACGTCGATCGTATTCATAAACAATTTTTAACATACATGCCATTAAATTATGTAGGACTAGGTAGATTATTTTTTACATATCGTTAACTTAAAATATTCGTAACAATAATTATATATAACTGTACATTTCCTCATTTTGGTATACTACTAAACACATATACACACACATAACGCATAACGCATAACGCGTAACGCGTAACGAACATTTTTCCTACCGTGCCCAAAGAAGTTTCATGCATATAACGCATAACGCGTAACGCGTAACGAACATTTTTTCTACCGTGCCCAAAGAAGTTTCACTTCAATAATTTGTTTGCAAATTTGCCTGCATTGTAGAGGACGCAAGGTCTGTTGATTTTGGTGAAGATCGGTTACGGGGAAAGGGTAGTTTACCTGCAACGTTTTATGTTTTAACAAGAGTAAAGTACTTAATTTTAAATAAAATATCTTGAAAAGAATGTCATAATAATCCACTGTAGAAAGGTAGATGAAATATCTATTAATTAAAAGGGTAGTTGAAGGGGGAGGGGATAATTTTTTATATGTGTACTACCTTACCGGCAACAAAGAAGTAGTTTGTTGTTAAAATTCCTTCCCGGGCTGTTTGGCCGTAATCTAATGTTTTTTGCAAAACCAGGTATTTCGGCAGTGCCATCGACTGCCATCATCAGTGAAAATCGAGTGCGATAACGTGTGGTTGTATACGTTAGTGACCACAGTTCTGTGGTTAAGGTTGAAGCAATAAGTAGAAAGAAGTAGTTTCTATTGAAATATTTCATTTTGAAAATGATTTTAAATATAAATCTTAGAACATGAAGTCATGTATGGTTCTCCACACCGATATTTTACTTCCATGTTCCATAAGGAAATGGAAGTATGGTCATGGCGAAAAAATCGTGTTCCAGATAAGGGCTGATTCTGTTTGTACTACCCTCAAAATATGAAGAAGTCATTTTGCGAAAAGTGTGTGTGTGTGTGTGTGTGTGTGTGTGTGCAGAATTTTTTTTTATGGCAAACGATAATAGCCACAAATTCAAACAGAATCAAATAAGTTTTTGCATACATCCCTGAATGATAGAGGACTCAAGGCTTATTGATTTTGGTGAAAATCGGTTAAGGGAAAGGAGTAGTTTACCTGCAACGTTTTATGTTTTAACTAGGGTAATTGTATCTATGACGAACGATAACTGCTCCACATTCAAACAGAATAAAATAATGTCTTGCATACGTTCCTGAATTGTAGAGGACTCAAGGCCCGTTGATTTTGGTCAATATCGGTTAATGGAAAGGGGTAGTTTACCTGCAACGTTTTATGTTTTAACAAGAGTAAAGTACTTAAGTTTGATAAATAAAGTATCCTGATAAGAAGATCATAATAATCCACTGTAGAAACGTAGATGAAATATCTATATATGAAGAGGCTAGTTGAATGGGGTGGGGGTAATTTTCTATGAATGAAAATTATAGTTGAAGGGGGAGGGGATAATTTTGTATATGTGTACTACGTTATCGACAACAAAGAAGTAGTTTGTTGTTAAAATTCCTTTCCGGGGTGTTTGGCCGTAGTCCAATGTTTTCTGGAAAACCATACGTTTCGGCAGTGCCTACGACTGCCATCATCAGTGAAAATCGAGTGCGATAACGTGAGGTGGTATACGGTAGTGACCACAGTACTGTGGTTAAAGCTGAAGCAATAAGTAGAAAGAAGTACAGTAGTTTCTATGGAAATATTTCATTTCGAAAATGATTTTAAATATAAATCTTTGAACATGGAAGTCATGTATGGTTCTCCGTACCGATATTTTTTATATTAATATTTGTTTACACTGTTTCGACAGCAGGGGCGTATTTACCGGGGGGGGGGACGAGATCGGAGACCCCCCAGAGAATGTCGAAAAAAGTAGACGAATTTGGTTACTCTCTTAATTTTTAGACTATTTTATTATTTTTTTCAGCTGTGAATGCTAATATACTAGTAACTATTTTTAATAATATAGGTTTATCACACAGCATTTGCGTATACGTTTGAAATATGAAATACTCTGTAGGAAAATCACTTCAGTCAATAAGTATCTTCTAAACAATGTTTCAGTATCGCGTATTTCTATTGTGTTATTAGCGTTTACTTTAATGGGGCTGATTTCAGAATGTTATCACACGTTTTTCACCAACTTTATATGTTAGTAATGTTGATTAGTCTTAACTTGTTTCTTTTTTTGTATGAAGCTGATTTGACCGTGATCCCCCCCAAGACCAAATTCTAGATACGCCACTGTTCCGTAGTATATTCACTGATATTTCTGAACATGACAGTTAAAACACTAACAAAACTGTGTAAAAAATATATGTCTAAAATAGATTCTTGCAAAATAAGAAATATTATTTATTACAAATAATTAAAAAAAATAATCGTGAAGAAATGTGAATTAAATACTAAAAATAAGGGAATATTTTAATAGTTTAATGGAAGTGTAAACATGATAAAAATACAATATTTATATGTTTGGTACTTACTTACTTTCATTAATTTTATTCGGAATTATGCATCACAGCTCAAGAAAATAATTATACGATAATTGTTATACAATAATTGTAAGCTATAATACATATATGCAAATCGGATCGTTAATTTTACGTGTTAAGAAAATTACGCCGGCGGTTCGGCTCACCTGTTGCAGAAATCTCGTTGTTGCGAGTTGTGGCAACACTGATTATTCTAGGCGGTAATTTATATAAAAAGAAATGGACATTCTCGCCGCGTAGAAATACAGTAAGAAGTGTACGCTCTCGCAGTTGCCGAATATAGTTGCTCAACTCTTTAACATGTGAAGTGTTTTTTTTTGGCATATTGATTAATGCGCTTGGTTTATAATTTTGAAACAGATTATTTTGAAAAAGTACTCTTTTGAATACTGTGTGCGTCGGTTTTTGGTATTTCGAAAAAAATATTTATTTTGAATTTTTGACGAAGTGTTGATACGATGTCGCCGAATGAAAGGAACTACTCAGGGTATGTGACGTTCGCTTGTTTACTTTTAAAAGAATGAGATTTGAAATAGTGTGGCAGTTTCTTGTAAAATTAAAAAAAAATATTATTTACTATTAATAATTCAAAAAACTAGAATAATCGTGAAGAAATATTTTGTATTCAAAAAATTCATATAGTTTTATACGTAAAGTATAATACTATAACTGTTATTAAAAAAAGCTAATATATAAACTTACTAGTTAAAATCCCATTTAGCAGAATATTGAATTATTGAATTGGATTGTATAATATATATATATAGGCCTATATATAATTTATGTAATATTTATAAATTCTTTACCTCAAGATGTTATTTTCTATTATTTGGTACATGTTTGGGGAATCATATTGTTCCCATCCTCAGCCTTCCTAATTTTAAATTTTAAATCACAAAGGATGAGGATGGGAACAATAAGATTCCAGAAACATGTACAAAATAAGGGAGAATAACATCTTGAGGTAAAGAATTTATAAATATTAAATAAATTACACATGTATCAAGAAATAGACTGAAGCAACGAGTATTTGAATCTATATAATTATGTATTATATAATGAGTTTACCTCAAGATGTTTTCTCCTTATTTGGAACATGTTTCGGGAAGCCTTGTGTTCCGATCTTCAGCCTTCCTGTAAAGTCTTTATAAATATTAAATATATTTTATACACCAAGAAACAGACTGTAGCAAAAGGTGTTTGAATTATATATTAATATAAAATGGTAATACGAAGCTTATATTAGTATATTATTTATAATTATTTTTTATAACTTCCTCAATTAAAGTTTTATTAACAAATATTATTTACCTTTTTTAGCATATATGGTAAGACTGATACTGTTTACTGAATACAAAATTTTCTAGAACATAACGATGTGCACAAGTTGTCTATGTTAACATACAGCTAAAATAAAGTTCGGTCTCTCTCTCTCTCTCTCACACACACACACACACACACACACACACACACACACACACACACACACACACACACACACACACACACACACACACACACACACACACACACACACACACACACACACTGTATTTCTAAACTTTAATGTACATATTTAAAAAACTAGCAACTTTTTAACAAAATTGCGTTAATTTACTTTCTGATATAACGTATTAGGAGAAAGTAGCAGATAACGAGTATAAGCTACTTATTTTTCCTGTAGAAGTTGATTCCTTTTCTTTAAAAGTATGTAATAACTACATCATTCCAAAACTTTGAAACAATTTATCGGATTTTATCAATAAATTTTAAAATTTAAATAAAAAAAAATTATAATACAACCAGATACTTTTAACAATACAAGCTGTATGCTTACAATTCGATAATCTGCTAAATCGGTTATTTTTACTTATTATAAATGTAATAATTTTACTAGGAAGTTTATATATTAGTTATTCTTAAATAACAGTTATAGTATTATACTTTACTTAATAGAAACTATGCAACATAATTGTTTATATCGTATTTTCTACGGACAAATTTCAAAACGTTTGCTTTCGAGTAACAGTTATAGTATTACACTTCACTTTAAAAAAAAACTATGCAATATAGTTGTTTATATCGTATTTTCTACGGACAAAGTTCAAAACGTTTGCAACAATATTCTTAATAGTTAGTAGGAGACACCGTTATTTGGTAAATAATATTTAAGTTAATATTCAAAAGCTTATATCCGTATATTACTTATACTTATTTTTTAGACCTTCCTTAATTAAAATTTTATTAAAAACGATTGTATGCATTTTTAAACACACATGGTAAGATTGATACTGTTTATTGTATGTAAAATTTTCTAGAATATAACGATATACACAGTTGTCTATGTTACGTACAGAAACAATAAAATAGTTTTCTCTCTCTCACACACACGCGCACACACACAACTGAACAATTTCCTATATACCGTACTTATATATTGTTAAAGCCATAATATATAATTTATAAATGCAATATAATATTAAATATAGGCTACAATATAATATTATAGATATAGTCTATAATATACTATATATAATATAGAATATTTATAAAAATATTATGTATTATTTCATAATAATTTTTGAACTATTAAATACTTCTGCAAGTAAAATTTTTTATTGTTTTTAATAATATTTATTATTTTATTTAATAATATTTTACTTGCAGAAGTATTTAATATTTGAAGAATTATTCACATTATAGAAAACCTGCAAGAAATATTGAAGAGTTACGTAGCCTACAAAATAAATAAATACATATATATATATATAGAGAGAGAGAGAGAGAGAGAGAATTCTATACTGTATTGGTACTTAATATATAAGTGATGTAAAATATATCTTATATATTTTTAAAATCTTCTTATACTGTATATTTTTTTAATTTTCAAGTTATTATATTTAACTTATTTTAAATAACTAGTTTCGTGTTTCGTCAACTTGCTAACTCCTTCAAAGAATGCGTCCGACGTGTATCGGAAGATCTTTTAAAAAATTAAATTATAAATGCACACAAAGGCCAAACAATTTTAAAGGAATGTAATAAATTATTATAAAAACATATTGAAATTTCCTTAAAAAAAGTAACTTAAGTAAATGATAAGTGTAAATTCTATTTAATACACCAATTTAGTCATATAGATAAAACACGCACCCACACACACACACTCACACTCACTCACAGACATTATCTAAAAATTCCTATACGTAATAAAACACTGTAATCAACAGAAAAAAAAAGTTCATAACCTACGTTTTAAAAGGCTCATAGCATTAGGCGTTACGAATTTGAATTGTGTACAGAATGCTCTGAGAAGTGTATCACTGATAAATCATTGATAATTTGTTATTATGTATTCTTGATACTTGTGTATTCCATTCTGACATTCTGTATGAAAAAATGTAGCCTACATAGATTATAGATTATGACATTATGATATTATAGCAAAAATTATCTAACACAAAATAATAATTATGATTACCCCATAACAACTATGTTTTTTACTTCCATGCTCCGGAGGTAAATGGAAGTATGGTGATAGCAAAAGAAATCGTGTTCCAGATAAGGGCTGGTTCTAATTGTACTACCCTCAAAACATGAAAAAAATAATTTTCTGAAAAGTGTGTGTGTGTGTGTGTGTGTGTGTGTGTGTGTGTGTGTGTGTGTGTGTGTGTGTGTGAAATTATTTCTATGGCGAACGATAACTGCCGCAAATTCAAACAGAATCAAATAATTTTTTGCATATGTACCCGAGTTGTAGATCGGTTAAGGGGGAGGGGTAGTTTACATGCAACGTTTTACGTTTTAACAAGAGTAAAGTACTTAATTTTGATAAATGAAATATCCTGAAAAGAAGGTCATAATAATCCACTATAGAAAGGTGGATGAAATATCTATAAATAAAAAGGGTAGTTGAAGGGGGAGGGGGTAATTTTCTATAAATGAAGATGATAGTTGAAGGGAGAGGGAAAACTTTTTATATGTGTACTACGTTTTCAGCAACAAAGAAGTAGTTTCTATGGAAATATTTCATTTCAATTTGTCAAACTTGTCAAATTTTTCAATTTATATTTAAATGATTTTAAATATAAATCTTATAACATGGAAGTCATATAATGTTCTGCATACCGATTTTTAATATACATGTTTGCGATTCTAAATGAGCGATACGCTTTTTATGATTGCCATTCTTGCGTAGAATGTAAAATAATGTAAATTAAAAGAATGTAATTATTAAAAGAATATAAAAAAATATGTTCAAATTGTTGCAAGCCCATTATTATACTTTATAGTGTGCAGTCGAATTTAGGTTAAATTTAGCCTAAATATTTATAGCATAAAAGTAAAATTTAATACTATATACTTTTACTAGAATTTAAAATTTACGTTCACACCTACTCTTGTTTAATTGTTTTAACACTATTACTTAATTAAACGCTATTCTTGTTTAATTATTTTAATAACAAATAAATAATGTTTGTTTTCTCAAGTATACGCTTTTTTGTATTTTTTAAATATTTACAGTGTGTAGAAACTGTTATCTTGATGATGGTTTATAAGACGACATTTATATTCAACATGAGGTGACAGTTTATACATACTGTAAATATTTAAAAAATACAAAAACATATAGACCTACTTGAAAACTTGAGAAAACAAATATTATTTATTTATTATTAAAGTTTAATATTTGTAGTTAAAAATGTTGACTTTTACAATATAATCGTTGTTGGAGTAAAAATTACGGTTCACAGTGTGGAATACGGTAAAATATTTCGTAGCAGTTCGCTTTACGCTTTGTGTGTAGATGTACGAAACTACAGTGATGCGATATGTATGTGACGTATAGTAAAAATGGCAAAAGGTGATACGTGTGGGGCCCCAAAGTGTTCCTTGCGCGAACAATAGGGCTGCAATAAACGTGACCCTCGAGAAGTCTTAGGGCCTTATTACACTGGGCCACTCGAGTAGCTCGCGCGCGCGACAGACTAGACGCCCGGGTAAGCCACCGCTGTAGCCTGGCCTAGCTTCCGCGGTGGCATGGGTTGGCTACTCCTTTACTCAGTATGTGAGGTGAACTTTGTCTGCTTCTCTTACTAAAAACAAGGAAACGTAGACGAAACAAGGCGATTGGTGTGCAACCGTTACTATTAGGAAGACCCTCTAAAGGAGTCTTTTACACTCTTTATGACGACCTCAGGGAAGACGACAAGAAGTTTTTTGGGTATTTCAGAATGTCCAAACATTCGTTTGACGAACTTTTAGAAAAAAGTTCAGTATTGTGAACGAGAGCTTGTAAACAAACCACCTGTTAATACAACGCCAAAGGGAATACTGAGTCAATTTCTAGGGTGGGGACGCGACTGTGGCGCGGGTCAGTGTAGCCTAGTATAATTAGCTCCACAAGAAACAACGGCCCCGCTACCGGCGCGACAGACGCGCGGGTGAGCCACCGGTAGCGAGGGTGGGCGGCGTCTGGAGTGGCTAGCCCGCGTGATAGACGCCGCCCCTAGCTTCCGCGGTGGCCCAGTATAATAAGCTCCATACTGTTACGTGTATTGCTAAGAGTGGCTTGTCTGAGCGTCTGAAGCTGTCGCGCTCGCGTGGCCCAGTATAATAAGGCCCTTGGGGAACAGTTTTAGGGTCTTTTGCGTTATACGACCACAAAGCATTGGCATTGGCATTTTGTTCACCTTTCATTAAACTGAGTATAGTTCTCAGAATTTGCTATCTCTGTTTACTGATTAGTTAAAATGATATTCTCTCATTTACAGACTGTCGTACACTATACAAGAATAATTATAAGTTATCTTATCGCTCCACTGTCTGTAACAGATGTAGTCTGTGTTTTAAGGGCATGCAGGCACTGACTTATTTGAACAAATTATACAGGACATCAAGGCCTTTTGGCCTCCTGAATTATAAACAATAACTTTCAAGTTCGTGAAATTAGGTTAGGTTAGGTTAGGTGTTTTTGGTGTATAAAATTTGTGTTTTTGATGAATAAAGTATAAAACTACTTCAAAGTCTTCTATGCAGATCTACATCATTATTTTGGTAAGTTTTCACTATTATGATATTGTTACAAAACAGAAAAGACCCGGTGACTGCCTTTACCATTACTCGCTTTTGTTTCTATAATCAACTCGTATAAATCACCACACACACACACACACACAGAGGCGAGACTGGACGCAGCTTTTAACTAATCAGTAAATAGAGATAGCAAATTCTGAGAACTATACTGAGTTTAATGAAAGATGAACAAAATGCCAATGCCAATGCTTTGTGGTCGTATAACGCAAAAGACCCCAGTTTTACAGCCTCTTGTACTACCTACAAGTATTGCCTTACACTAATCAGTTTGTAAACGGAAGAACTAGTTCCTTATATACTGAGCCGATATGTCTGAATATAGTCATTGTTCAGGTCACACACACACACGTACACGTACACGCTGTTTGCCGTTTACAAATGCACTTAAGTTTACTTACTCTCTCTCACCCCCCCTCTCTCTCTCTTTCCCTCTTAGTAATGTACCCAGTACTTTTCTCACGTCTAGCTTCAACTACCCTCCCACCAACACCAATGTACATGCAAAGCTAAACATTTATTTCAAGTGTGGCCCATTTGCTTGTTTGCTGGTTTCCGATACATACTCGACGTATGTTGCTTGGAACACTCACAAACAGTAGACGGGAGAGATTCCATTCGTCCATACTGTACATTTATATTTAAAATGTTTTGGCACATAATTGTGTGCTTTCACTATAGTGGTTACAAATCGATCTGTGACAAAAATTTCATCACATATAACATCAGCACAGAATCTAGAAAGAGGTCGTAATCTTTTGTTGTTAAGATTGCGTGGGTATGAAAATGTACTGCAGAACAATAACTGCCCTTACGACTAGCCGAACATTGTGGTTTATTGCTTAAACATCTCACCCAGTTGTAGAAAATGTATTCTTTTGCAATCAGAAAAGAGCGTTAAACGGAGGATATCGGACAGGATACAGTGTAGCGATAAAGAGGATGAATCGGACGCAGGAAATCCGTCGACTGGTGTTTACCTGAAGGACAACAATAGCAACTCCTATTAAATGAAAAGCTTCCGCAGAAGAAGATTTCTAAAATATATGATTTTGAATGCCTTTAGATTTTACAAAACGTTGTTGGAGAAAGAAGAGGTTGAACCTGACGGAGGAAATCCGTCGACTCGTGTTTACTTGAAGGTCAGAAATTGCCTCTCCTATTCAAAACCTTCCGTACAAGAATATTTGTACACTGTATTAAATCGAATACATTCAGATTTTACAAAACGTTGTTTATATTTTAATTAACCTCTGGAGTGTAATTAAGTTAATTATGTCTGAAAAATTTAGCAGAGGAAGCTCACGTGAGGTGCAGCTTACTTTCATAATTACCGCCTGCAAGAGCGTGTTTCGTTTTTGTAATTACGCGTCCTTGTAAGTTAACGGTGTTTAGTTTCCACACTGCAGTAGGAAGGACGTGAGAGAGATAATTAAGTAAACAACAGAGGCCTATTCGGAAATTTCAAGAAACACTTTCACCGCGGACCATAATTTGTATTTTAATACCGCGTGCGATGAAAGAGAAATACAGAATTTCAACTGTGGACCAGAGTACGCTTGTTAGTCGTGTTACATAGAAGGCAGCAGATTTCAAAGCAGCAAATAAAATTATGTATTCTTTTCATTTCATAATACTACAAAATTATGCTGCTGCTGAAACTGTACTCCCAATGTGGTGGCCGAGTGACGTGGTCTACTAAGTCTACAATATCTGTTTCCTCGTTCGCGAGCGACTGTACAATGTGTTAATGCTACTACGGTGGTTACGTTTATTATTATTATTATTATTATTGTTATTTAAACCAACGTGTGCCCCAAAGCAACTCCTTAATCTGTAAGTTTAATATCGATTGACGTTCTATCATTTAATCCTTGATGTCAACATAAACTACTACGTTTGAGTTAGCCGTACATGACTGGAGCAGTGGAAAATAGTTAATAGTCAGTTAGTGCTTTGCCTACCTGCGATACCAGGTCCATATTTAGGCTGGATAAATCCAAAGCCCATAAGGAGACTTCGTGTAAAATGATCCACTCATATGAATTCGATGTCATGACTTCCTATTATTTTTTTACTTCCATGTTCCGTAAGAAAATGGAAGTATGGTGTTGGTGAAAAAATTCGTGTTCGAGATAATGGCTGGTTCTGATTGTACTACCCTTAAAACATGAAGAAAAGTCATTTCCCGAAAACTGGCTGTGTGTAGAATATTTTATATGGCTAACGATAACTGCCGCAAATTCAAACAGAATCAAATAATTTTTTGCATGTATGCCCTAGTTGTAGAGGGCTCAAGGTCTATTGATTTTGGTGAAAATCGTTTAAGCGGGAGGGGTAGTTTACCTATAACATTTTACGATTTAAGAAGAGTAAAGTAATTTTTAAAATAAAGAATCCTGAAAAGAAGTTCATAATAATCCACTGTAGAAATGTACACAAAATATCTATAAATGAAAAGAGTAGTTGACAGGAGAGGGGGTAACTTTTTACATTTAGTATTGGTTTAATGAGTTTGGCATTAAATAAATAATTAAATAATTGTTACTTAATAATTATTATTTAAATAATTAAATAAAATATCGGTATGGAGAACCATAGATGACTTCCATGTTCTAAGATTTATATTTAAAATCATTTTCGAAGTGAAATATTTCCATAGAAACTACTGTACTTCTTTCTACTTACTGCGTCAGCCTTAACCACAGTACTGTGGTCACTAACGTATACCACCTCACGTTATCGCACTCGATTTCCACTGATGATGGCAGTCGATGGCACTGCCGAAACGTCTGGTTTTGCAGAAAACCTTGGTCCACGGCCAAACAGGCCGGGAAGGAATTTTAACAACAAACTACTTCTTTGTTGCCGATAACGTAGTAAATATATAATAAAAATTATCCCCTCCCCCTTCAACTATAATTTTCGTTTATAGAAAATTACCCCTACCCGTTTAACTAGCCTCTTTCTTCATTTATAGATATTTCATCTACGTTTCTACAGTGGATTATTATGATCATCTTATCAGGATACTTTATTTATCAAAATTACTTACTTTACTCTGGTTACAACAAAAAATGTTTCAGGTAAACTACCCTTTCCCCGTAACCGATCTTCACCAAAATCAATAGGCCTTCAGTCCTTTACAATTCAGGAATGTATGCAAAAAATATTTGATTTTGTTTTAATGTGCGGCAGTTATCGTTCGTCATAGAACAAAATTACCATTGTTAAAACATAAAATGTTGCAGGTCAACTACCTCTTTCCCTTAACCGATCTTCACCAAAATCAACAGACCTTGAGTTCCCTGCAATGTAGGGACGTATGCAAAAAATTATTTGATTTTGTTTGAATGTGCGGCAGTTATCGTTCGTCATAGAAAAAAATTACCATTGTTAAAACATAAAATGTTGCAGGTTAACTACCCCTTTCCCTTAACCGATCTTCACCAACAGATCTTCACCAATCAATCAACAGACCTTGAGAGTTCTCTATAATTCAAGAAGGTGTGCAAAAACGTATTTGATTGTGTTTGAATTTACGGCAGTTATCGTTCGTCATAGAAAAAATTACCCTTGTTAAAACATAAAACGTTGCAGGTATATTACCCCTTTCCCTTAACCGATCTTCACCAAAAACAATAGGTCTTGAGTACTCTACAATTCAGGGCTGTATGCAAAAATTATTTGATTCTGTTTGAATTTGCGGCTCTTATCGTTTGCCATAGAAAAACATCTACAGATAGACACAGACACTTTTCGAAAAATTACGTTTTTTCATGTTTTGAGGGTAGTACAATCAGAATTTGCAATTATCTCGAACACGATTTTTTTTTGCCATCACCATACTTCCATTTCCTTATGGAACATGGAAGTAAAATGCATGTAAACTTTTTGAAACAATGGTAATTGTTAAAAATAGAATAATTTTGTTGCCATCCAGTAAAATTATAATTTGTTTAGTTTAATTTAAATAATCTATGCGTGAATATCCGCAACCACGAACCAGAAGGCCACATAATTACATAATTATATAAATATGTATTTAATGCGTGATTATCTGTTAGGTTTAGTTTTTTTACAAGAATAAAGTACCTAATTTTTATAGATAAAGTGACTCGAAAATAACATTATATTAAACGACTACCGCATAATAACAGAAATATCTATAAATAGTGAAAATAGTTTGAAGGTGGAGAATATTTTTTGTTAAATTATCGAACCGAATTCAAGTAAATGATTTTAAATGTAAATCTTAGAACATGGAAGTTATGTCAAGTTCTCCATACCCATATTCTGTATACAAATATTTTACCGTATGAGAAATGAATTAATATTTCACTACTGTTGACGGCGTATCGACCTTCTAATGGAAGTATTCGTTGAAGGTGGCGAAGATATGGATCTTTCAAACAATAAATGAACGTAAATAGGCCTACTCTTGAATTTAACAGGGATTTAAATAAATACCCTGCGATTTGCTAGTAACATTTCGAGGGGACATATTCATTACTAAATTGTCTAGTAAAGAAACACGCCTAAAATTCTACATGACCCTTCCCACACTTTTTTATGGGTCCGAGAATTGGGCTTTAACAAGAAACAGGTAAGTCGTATCCAAGAGGCTGAATTTCTCAGGCACGTGGCAGGGTATACTCTCCATAATCATAGAAGAAACACAGATATACGGCAAGAACTGAATATTTTGAGGAGGCCTACTCGACAGGATCACTCAGTATCGGCTGAATTAGTGGGAACATCTTTGCCGAAGGGATGACTGCCGCATCCCCAAACAACTATGGAACTATAAGGCGAAGGGAGGGAGAGGTGTGGGACGTCCGAGGAAACGCTGGAGTGACCAGCTCTAGACTTTGCCTGTTTGACACCGGAACAAACCATCCTTGGTTTAATTCTTGCAGACGACGATCCAAATAAATAATTAGCTCGTATTGAAATTTTGGGGTAATCTACTACAACATTAAACGTTTGTTAGCACAATTGTATCAATGAGGTAAAAAGAAAAAAAGATACAGTACCGCTTACCAAATGGTAAAAGCTTAAGAGCATGATAATGTCTTCACATCTAACGATTCCGTATCTACAGCTATGCAGTGTTGTTTGCTTGTTAGGTCTTTAATCTGCGACGACGTTAGCATGTTAGCGGTCGCGGTTTTAGTTAACGATTCCCGGCTGGTAAATTGTGCTAACACTTGATTTTAAACTTTCAGGACGCTTTATAAATCTGGTTTAATTGTTTGCAGTGATATTATTTTTAACACATAATATATATATTGTAGCGTGACAGATAATCCACACAAATACATTACTCAATGATCATTAATAAAGCTCTAATATATGGAATATCCAGATGAGAATCAATTAAAATGCACTATTTAATAATATATTCACAAGAAAGGTTGAATAAAGAAAATTTCTGCAAATAATATAATATAATACAAATTTAAAAACCCAGAAGACTAAAAATGATAATAACAAAATTACCCAGGTAAGATAGAAGCAGGCAATTAATATACCCCGACAAGGAAACCAGACAAGAAGAAACAAAGGCATGCACAGCGAAAAACTACTGAAGACAGAAGAAAGAAGAATAATTACAACCAAAGAAGAAAGAAGACTAATTAAAACTAGAGAAGAAAGAAGAACTAATTAAAACTACTACTACAGAAGAAGGAAGAAAGAAGAACAATCAAAGCTACTGAAGACAGAAGAAAGAAGAATAATTAAAACTAAAGAAGAAAGAAGAAGAAACCAAAACTACTACTACTGAAGACAGAAGAAAGAAGACTAATTAAAACTACTATTACTGAAGAAAGAAGAATAACCAAAACTACTACTACTGAAGAAAGAAGAAAGATGACTAATTAAAACTAAAGAAGAAAGAAGAATAATCAAATCTACTGAAGAAAGAAGAAGGAAGAATAACCCAAAACTAAAACTACAGAAGAAAGAAGAAAGAAGGATAATCCAAAACTACAGAAGAAGGAAGAATAACCAAACTCAAAGAAGAAAGAAGAATAATTAAGACGACCCATATAAAACAAAAACCCCATAGGGATAGAACCCCAAGATCAATGAATGTCCAAAGAGAAAGTATAACACCCTAAAAAACCATATCACTGTAAAACTGACAAAAAACTAAAAGTGTTAGTAGTATTAAATATTAGTGCATTCTAAAAGTTATCGTTTAGTTTGTAGAAACAAATCTTCACAGTTCCCCCATGGTTGAATATTTCATGTTAAAAACTAGAAAAAGACTAGTAAATATATTGATAGTTCACCATAGACAAGTGTAAGTGATCAAATTATAACTAATAAACTTTTAAAAGGTGCATGAGTTACAGTACAAAGTAATAAACTTTAAGTTTTATGAACAGTGTCTACTTTGATAATGAAATAGTAATGTTACTAATAAAAAGCTACTAAAGCTGTATGAACATTCCATAGAATGGAATATAACTTAGATAGCCAGGGTTATACTTAAAGAGGGGGCATAAATCTTGTAAAATGGGGAATTACAAAACAAATTGTTAATGTTGAGTAGTAAAAGATGATAACCATTATATGTAACCAGGATGTCAGATCCCTATTACATATAGTAATTAGATAAGTAAGAATTATCCATAAGAAATGTTAGTGTTATAATTTGTTATTTTATTGTTCATTTTAATTTAGGAATGACATATCTAAAAATAGATACCATTCCAATGTTATAGAATATTTTTTATTTATGTTATTAGGTAATATACAAAACAATGTTATTCAGAACACCAGTTTTGATATAGAGAGATGTTATATGTTAATTATATAATCAATAATTTATGTTATACCAGTCAGAAAAGGATATAAAATAACTACATTAATAAAACATTTGGAAATTAGCCACACATCAGATCTAGGCCAAAGAATGGATTTAAACTGCAGAATAATTAACAAACCTAGTCTTATAAACCAGATAAAATGACAATATTTAGGCAAGATAAACTCAACAGGTTAAATACTATGTAAATAAGGCTTTCTAAAGATATGGTCATTATATGAGTAAAATTATTTAATTGTCTAATAAAATACCATTAAAACTGAAATAGATTCACTGACATTATCCTAGGGGGAGTCATATACAAATGAATTGTATTAAAAAACCATCATTAATATACTAAATTGCAATAAAATAAGTGAGAATTGATAATTATATCAATTTCAGATTTAATAGAATAATAATTATATTAGGGAAAATGGCTATTATTTACTTAGAAGACAGGAAGTATAATGTTAGGCCTACCTCCCAAAAATTATAAGAAATATAATTTTCAGATAAAACTTTGTAATACTAACTTAATTACTATCAAAATAAGTAGAATAGAATAGTGAAAACGAATATGTATTTTATATTTCAAACAGTTAACTAATAACGAATTTACTTTATGAGCATAATGTACATTTTTAAAGTGTGTCGGAAGTTATGACAATTTGAAACAAAGTATGAGATATATTATATAGGCTAAGATTTTCATGAGACGAAGGAAATACAGACAGTTCATTATTATACCTCGAAGAGAGCACTTCATGTGAATATTTGATAGAACCAACCTTTAATGGCCGTTACGTTATAACGGAGTTCGGAATCATTTTATGTAAAACTAAACTTTTTAACTATTTTAATGAAAGTGAAGTGGTGAAGTTGACCCATGAACTACATAATACCAATAAACGAAATTACATATAACTAATTAAATGAAATAACACTGAAATCGCACCAAACACCAAGTGAAAATTCGAGGTTAACTGACACGCATAAACACCAGTAGATATACCCATTTAACAACATTTTTACACAAGTGAACTATTCCATGATACACCAGTGACAATAAACTATACCCCAGAAGATCATATACAATTGCGAAGAACTTTTAACCGAAGAAAGGACATATCATTTCAACCAGTACTCTGTCAACATTAGAAGCTATCAACGCGCATGCGTCAGGCGGCCATTTTGATCCAGTATCGTCACCGCAATAAGACACGACTAGACTGCTTTCTGGTTCGAATAAAAGGTAAATATTTACCTGTGCTCCACCATACAATCTTGAAGTGAAATTTTTTTTTTTCTATTCTTCTATGTTATATAAATACGCGAAAATTAATTTTAAACGGGGGTCGAAGCTATTTACGAAGAAAAAAAATAAAATAAATACTCCCATAAGCGCGCATGGAAAGTGAATGAGCGCCATATTAACTGAGTCGGATCACCGTAGTCGGGCGACGGCACAGTAATAGACAGCGAATGACGAGTCATGACGTCATGCGCGGATTACCTGTGACTTAAGTTCATCAAATTTACGCGCCAAATAACACGCGTTTTTCTACTACTAAATAAAATTTAAAAATCTTTAAATGTAATTTGTCACAGTTAATATGGCGTTCGTTGGCGTCTTATGGGAGTAATTATTTTATTTATTTTTTCGTAAATAGGTTCGACCACCGTTTAAAATTATTTTTCCCGTGTTTATATAACATAGAATAGAAAAAGAAATATTTCACTCACACACACACACACACACACGCGCGCGCTCACATGAAATGCATGCATTACCATAATTATGAAAAGATGAAACTCTTACCTTAATCCACTCCTCAATTATTTTGAGGAGAGTAGCGGAATCCCGGCGCTCAACCGGTATCAAAAAACACGGTTTACCAAAAACACTTGCCAGAACCGCGTTCCACTCCCCCGAACACCCACTGTCCTTCAATGAACCTGCCCCGATTATATTTCAGACGGCAAAATTTGGCTTCGTCGACTTCTACAGTCTTTCCAGGGCCCCCCAGCTTAGCTGAAGTGCGCTGGGCGTCGAAAATAAAAACTTCTCGACAAAAACTGTAGGTCGACGACGAGGACCCACACGAAGGACAATTTATTGACCGTTTAATAACCTCGTGGGAAATTAAAAAGTCAATAATCTCAGACTCTGTCATTCGAATCCATTCGTCTGACGTCCCACCGCACTATCATAGCAGGCCATTTCAGTGTAAAATGTTAAATAAATAATATATGGTATATTATAATAATAACCCTAAACAACAGAAATAATAATTAATAATAACACCACACAATAACACAAATGAAAACACTGAATTCACAAAATAATTAAATACACGATAACCGTATCTTACGAGGTTCGTTACAACAGCGGAACTGAGAATACAGTACTGTTGCCGCCGAATCCTGACACCCACACACACTAGCAACCAATGACAATTGAGAATATGCAAAATTTTAAAATTAACGGTGTATAAACGCGCTTTTTTTTATATCTACCAATCAACATCAGCTTCATAAGGCGGTTTTAATGAATTCGCGGGTTATTTGCATCAGACCTATGTCATTGGTTAATCGTTGTGACGTCGCCGCGGGGTTTTTCAAAATGTTTACTATCGATAGTTCAGTTGCGATTTTCATACTATCGATAACTACCACAAAGTTTTAGGTAATTAGTTTTAGAAAAGTATTAACAATGTTACTTTACACTGTGATTTTCAGCTTTTACTGTTTAAAAGAAAATAAGAGAGTTTATAGGTCTATCTCTCTTTGGGAATACTAATTTAATGTTGAACAAAGTACGCGAGTCAAAGTCGAAAGACAAAGTACAAGTGAAGTTTGGCACTGAGGAGTTTTCTATCAAAATTACAATTTGGTAATTCTCACTAAATGCTTTGAAGGACTACCGTTTGACAAAGATTGCTTGACAAACACAAACTTATAAATATCACTATAATATTGACGACTCGGAACACAAAGTTTTTTATAAGTAAAAACGTAAAGTTTTACCTTACAGCCTAAACCGGCTTTCACCTATAGAAGGCTTCATCAGAGGCTCTGATGAAGCCTTCTATAGGTGAAAGCCGGTTTAGGCTGTAAGGTAAAACTTTACGTTTTTACTTATAAAAAACTTTGTGTTCCGAGTCGTCAATATTATAGTGATATTTAGTTAAGTAACGGACACGTCATGGACAACGAAATCCAAGAACAAACTTATACTTTGAGCATTACGCTCTGGTTATTTTTGCTTGTCTCTGTTTCGGCTTCAGTTCGCCTCTTCAGCTAAGGAAGTTGTGATAGCAGTTTTCACTGCCGACCACTACCTTAGGACAGAGTGGAGAAGGTAAAATTTCTCTTTTGAGAATTACCAAACTAACTTAAACTTTCACTGTGGCGTACGTGCTACTATACGCATATTGCGAGAATCTTCTAGACTGTGCCGGGCGCTCGGCCTGTGTCAAGGCTCCAGTTAATTACGTAGTTCACACGAGAGATAAGACGCAGTTTTGAAGCTTCTGGTGTGTGAGCGGGACTATAAATACATGGCGGTGGCGGCCTTAGTTTTCAGTTTTAGTGCGAGATATTTACAGAGCGGTTCGAGAGTTATAAGCGAGATTACTGTGTATGTTCAAGCAGTTATTAGTGAAGTGTTGCGTTTTATAATCGGGCGGTATAATTACAATTTATTGTAGCATAATACAATTGTGTTAATATTAGTGACATTTTATTGCGTGTGAACCATTTTGATTTGATTAATTGTAGTAGACTGTGTTGGTAATTACGAACTGTTTTACTGTAAAAATTAAAGGTGTGATTAGTGACTTAATTGGTGTCTTGTACTTATTTTGTTTCCACTGTAGGCCTACCTACGATGATAGAGTAGACCGTCGTAACAATATGAAGAATCATCATTTTCTATATAGTTAACTCGAAGTTTCTTGCAGCAATTATATAATGTTGTGATGTTATACAATTTGTTTCTTCTGAAGTAGTGTACACTACTTGCTACAAGAATGTTACAAGAAACAAGTTGTAGGCCTATAACATCACAACATTATATATGAAGAAGAATAAATAGCTGTTGCAATAAATGTAAATAAACAAAATAAGAGTTGAGACGAGCAATAATTGTATACTCTATTTAATAATATTAAGCGAGCAATAACGTATTACGTATTTAATTTATAACGTGTTCCCTGTACGCTCTTGCGTTTTCCGTGTTCTCTGAGGTAAGTATTAATATACGGACACGTCATGGACAAAAAATTCAAGGGTTTGTATTGAAACGTTCGAAAACGGTTTTTAGTAAGCTAAAGTTAATAATAATTTATGAGTTTTTTGAAACTGTTGCTGTTGCTTCTTTGTGACAGAACAGAAAGATACGTTTTATTACAGAGTAAAACGCTCAACCTCGTGCTAACCGCAGTGAGTTGGTAGACCTTTCGATTAAGAAAAGCAGTTCTTGGATTTCCTTGTCCATGACGTGTCCGTTACATAACTAAATATCACTATAGTATTGACGACTCGGAACACACCGGCTTTCGCCTATAGAAGGCTTCATCAGAGGCTGTCGTAGGTAGCGCTGTTCGTCGCCGGTTTAGGCTGTAAGGTAAAACTTTACGTTTTTACTTATAAAAAACTTAGTGTTCCGAGTCGTCAATATTATAGTGATATTTAGTTAAGTAACGGACACGTCATGGACAACGAAATCCAAGAATTTTATTTTTATCACACTTATCCCAAAATTTGTCGAAAGAACAATCAAACAATGAATCAGACAATAAAACAAAAGTTTCAAATAGTCTGTTCTCTCACTCTGTTCCGATTCATCGGAACTGATAGACTTTTACAAATCCAAAAACCGCTGATTAGTTTTATAAATGGCCGATTGGAGCGTGGCTAACGCGAACTACTGTTCAGCGGCTCGAACGACTGTAGTCAATAGTTCACTTGACGGAGTACTTCTTTCTGGCTAAGCCGTTCGCGGACGACCCGCCACTACATAACGCGTGAATTAAACCGTAAAATATGTTGAAAAGTAAAAGGTTAGTGGTGCTATTGTGAATTGTGGTGTTTGTGATCCAAAACTGGGTTCAAAACTGTAGTGAAACAATTCGAAAAATAGTATACAGTGATATCAGTGAAGCCGTTATCGCATATAAACGACTGTGTAAGCAAGATAGGTTAAATGTCATTTCTCACCGTCTACACAGTTAATATGGCGCTCATTCACTTTTGCATGCATCCTTATGGGAGTATTTATTTTATTTTTTTTCTTCGTAAATAGCTTCGACCCCCGTTTAAAATTAATTTTCGCGTATTTATATAACATAGAAGAATAGAAAAAAAAATATTTCACTTCAAGATTGTATGGTGGAGCACAGGTAAATATTTACCGAATAAAATTATATATAAACTTTTATTATTAATAACTACCATTATATTGTTTAAATTTAAGACATTTTTTGAATTGTAAGTGTTATACTTTCATGTCCCTGACCTTCTCTGGCTTTTTATATTAATAACCGTTCAAAGAACCTGTTTTTATAATACAACTGTAAAACTTCTAATATCGACCGACCCTGAGCGAGTCGATACGGCTTTGTAACCTCGATTAATTAATCGACCAACTTTATTATTGTGTTTAATAAACGTTTTTGTTTGTTTTTTGGTAAATTGAAGTTGATTTCTCTTATAAAAGGACATAATCATTAATTAACCAAGAAAACTAGATAATCTTTAAAGGCAGTATATGCGAAACTACAACATTTCAAGAGTAAGAAGAAGAGAGCCGTTTTCGCCTAACTTGAAGTTAATTGGATTGTCTTTTTAACAAATTTACAGAACAGAAATTTATTACCAAAATAAACACCATACCATTAGAATTATAATTACAATCAACAACCTCGATTTATTCCTAAATATTAAGCACATAAAAACACCGAAAACATTTTTTCCGAAATTATTTTTTTTTTATAAATATAAATTTTAAATTTATATTTTATTTCAAATTGCTACCACAGCAAGATACACCGAGTTTATTTGATAATAACAAAGACCAGGAACTTTACCAAATCGACGATTCCCAGAACGGAACGTCACTACTACACATACACACCATAAAAATTATTCTGGGTAATATTATACCAGAACACTATACAATTACAATTATAGTATGGTTTTATTACAAAGTGAAGATCAACAGTGAGAGCTTAACGAAGACAAGAAGGTATTAGCTACGTTACTACACACATTATAAATTAAGCTATATTTTACCACACACCGTTTTATTACAAAATCGGCTAGCACAACCAGTGGGGCTTACAGGAGAGCACAATTTACATACATCGATATTTATTTTATTATTCCCACCATTCATAGTTTTATTACAAAATTGGCGCCCAACGTGGGGCTGTAATTAGGGGTTGAAATTACTGTAATTACTTACCCAATTCCTAATTCAGCTTGGCAGCGGTTAGTCAGCCAGGGAATCAGGGAAGATGATGCGTCGTGCCACATCAAAGAAGAGAGCGGCGGAGGCCGAGAAAGAACTGGATATGGATGATAAGGGGGCGACACCAGTGGAGGACGTGGAAGGGATATTAGAACGGGTGGAACATAAACAACCAACACCACCAGAGAAACAACCCGAAATACCCACTCAAACAGGGGACGTCCATGTCCAAGACCAGGAGATAGAAAAAACTAAGACTACAAAGGAAAGTAAAATGGACAAATTAATGGAAATGTTCATGCAAATGAGAGAAGAAAATAATAAAAGGTTAGAAGATTTGAAGAATGATAACCAATCTTTAAAGGAAGAATTGAAGAAAGACAACCAAGAAACAAAAGAAGAATTGGGCCGTAAAATCGAAAGGACCAATAAGAGAATTGAGGAAACCAGCAAGAAGGTGGAAAAGAAAATGGAAGAAAATAAGAAGAATTTGGAAGAGAAGATGGAAGAAACCAGCAAGAAAATAGAAGATGACAACCAGCAATTAAGGGAAGAATTACGAGAAAATAATAAGAAAATGGAAGAGAAGATGGGGGAGAGGTTGGAAGAGTTAAGAGAGGATAACCAACTATTACGAGAAGAATTACGAGAAGTTAACCAAGAGAATTTAGACAAGTTAGACGAACGAATGGAGCTATTGAGAAGGGAAATGAACAAGGAACTCATGGAAAATAAGAAATCTGTGACCAAAAGGCTGGAAGATGAAACCATAACTATAAATCAACAGATAAGAGAAGTTGATGGAAGATGTCGGCTGACGGAAGTGGAGGTACAAGAGTTCAAGGAAGTGGTGAACACCAAGGTCACAAATCTTGAAGAATCTACTCGTAAGAAGGCAGAAGAAAACCGAAAGGAAAGCCAAGAAGAACTCAGCAAGGTACGAACTCGAATTACGGAAAGATGTGACGGAATGGAGGAAGCGATGACTAACATCACTGGTCAAGTGAGACTGAACCAGGAGGACATGGAAGCAATTCGGAGCCGACCAACCAGCTTTACTAATATCCCAATCAACGAGAACAGAGAATGGCTTAACTTCCGCCAATATAAAAGGAAGCCAATGGAGTTCTTGGCTCGTATCGAGGAGTATATGGCCAAACATAGAAGTAATCGATGGTCCAATAATCGTGAACTATTAGACGAATCATTCCGTGATATGACGGATAATTGGTGGATGGCGAACAGGAGCGAAATCAACAGTTCAAAGGTTTGTTCAAGTCTAAGTATTGGTCAGAGACCACCCAGAATTTAATAAGGGACAACATCTGCAATGGCCGATATAGAACTCAGTTTGGCAGTACCATGACTGCGTACTTTCTTGGAAAGGTGTGCCTGGCCAAGCACCTGGAACCAGCCATACCAGAGGAATGCCTGGTGAACAAGCTCTCTTATCATTACGACGAAGAGGTCATAAGAGCTCGAAGAGGTAGTCAGATAAAGACCATACAGGCGATGACGGAGTTATTGGAAAACTATGAGAATGAAGAATATTACAGGCAGAGCAGAAGAAGAAATGAGCGGCCAGAAGTTCGAATTAATCCGTCATCAAACAATAATAGTCAACCGGTCAACAGTGGGTACCAAGGAAATAGATATAATCCGAACTACCATAATCAACACCCCACGAATGGAAACAACAACAATAATAACCACGGGAATATAAACCCGAATAATAACAGAAATAATAACGGGTTCTCCGGTAATCGAGGTAATTATTACCCGAATAATTATGTAAATAGACAAAGAAACACCAATCCTACCAATAACACCGAGCGGTTTGACAATAACAATAGGGGTTACCCTAATCATAATAACAACAACAACAGGTTCTCCCGACCCCAGGTAAATTTTATACGGGCGGAAGGAAACAGCCAAAACAGGTATAACCATCAACGGAGTAACAGTTTCCATGAGGAGGAGGATCGATGGAGAAGCCGAGAACGGGAGGATACTAGATATAACCTGCCCAGACGGGGTAACAGTTTAGACGACCCAGAACGGAACATGAACCGAAATCAACCATCTAACTCTCTTACGGAGCGGTCAGCAACCACTCAAGGTTTACCGGTAGGGCCTGACCGGGATAACAATGAGAATGAAAATTGGGTAGTAGTCGCTGAATATCCTAGTCATTCAATACTGCATAACGAACCAAAAAATGACGGAGGATCCCAAATCGCTCAAGTCAACCATATTAAAGCAGAAGGGAGCCAAAAACCTAAAAAGGATCCCAGCAAGAGGAAGGAAAATGATTACTCCAAAGTTAACATAGATAAGTATGGATCCGATAAGCTAGATGACGGATACATAATGAGATGGTAAAGGAAATGGATGTCATGAGAACCGACGACGGCCAAAAATCTATGTCAAAGAAAAAGAAATTATGAGCAACTGTCCAACCTAATAAAAATCTTCAACCTGGGTATATAAAAGAAAAATAATAATGAGAAGTACATTTGAAGTAAAGAAAAGAAGAGAGCTAATACCATATTTAGGGTAGTAATATGATATGTTAACCATATTTATGAAAAAACATTATGAATAATTGAATGAATGGAAGAATGAATTTTGAATTAAAAATCACCTAAATTCAAAAATGAAGTAATGACTACTTACTACCAAATATTTATGAAAAAACTTTATGGAAAATATCAAAAAGAAAATGAATTTTGAATTAAACCACTAAATTCAAAAATGAAGTAATGACTACTTACTACCTATTATTTAGAAAACAATTTATGAATCAAAAAGAAAATGAATTTTGAATTAAACCACCAAAATTCTAAAAAGAAGTAAGAACAACTTACTACCTATTATTTAGAAAACAATTTATGAATCAAAAAGAAAATGAATTTTGAATTAAACCACAAAATTCAAAAACCCAAGTAAGAACAACTTACTACCTTATCTTAAAAACAACTTTTAGAAATGAACAAGAAGAAAAAGAATTTGGATAAAACATTACAAACTAACTTGAAGTTAATTGGATTGTCTTTTTAACAAATTTACAGAACAGAAATTTATTACCAAAATAAACACCATACCATTAGAATTATAATGAGACCTTTATTTCATATATATGGGACCAATTCTGAAAAACTTTCAAGAATAAAGAAATGGCAGTACAAACCACTGATACAATTTAAATGAATAAACTTATTGTGAAGTAAAATTAATGAGAATTTTATGTCAAATAAACAGAGATATTAAACATATGGAATTAATAAGTAAAGAGTGCATTTGGATAAAAAGCAAGAGCAAAATAAAATTTTGAAAAAAGAAAGGAAAAACTATATATAAATAAATCCATAAGAAAAAGATGATCATACAATAAATGTCAGTTATTAGAAAGACAATTAAAAGAGTAATTGAAAAAACATAATACTAGTGGAACGATTCACAAGAATTAAGAAAGGAACAAAAATATAATACAAAATATATGCTACCAATGACCAGAAGGAGATTGTGATAACAGTCAGAAAATGACAGAGAATTAAAAACTTTACACTGAATAATAAGTGATAATTATATTATACCAGCTTCCAACCACAAGGAGAAATAAAATGCCAGCAGAGCTAACCATTGAGAAAAATAACTGAGATAGAAATTAACTAAGATAGAAATATTAATAGATCTGTTCGTATACGAAGTGAAATATCCAAAGATATTTAATTTTTTTTTATAGTCATAAGGTGGACTATTTTTATATAATTTTTATTAATGACTGTCTGAGATAAGTCCAGCAGTATTATTATGTATTGGTCAGAGATGATTTACCTCTGTTATCAATAAATGACGTAGTATGGCCAGCAGAGTGTGAAGCCTACAGAGCCCCTCTGGACACTGCCCCAGCTAACGTATTAGGGAATTTTAGGGAATAAATATCCCAAGGATAAAGAAACAAGTTAAGAAGAAAATGGAAAAATAAAAAATAACGAACCTCAGATGATTATTACTATCAGTAAGAATCCAGTTAATAATGAAATATAGATCAGCTCAAAAATATAGAAGAAAAAATTTTAGAAATGTGAAGTAAGTAAAGAAATATAATTTATAATATAATGTCATAAGCAATTACTTCAGACAAACTAAGTATGATCTGAACTAATCACTTCTGGAAGAGAGCAATCTGTAGCGTGACAGATAATCCACACAAATACATTATTCAATGATCATTAATAAAGCTCTAATATATGGAATATCCAGATGAGAATCAATTAAAATGCACTATTTAATAATATATTCACAAGAAAGGTTGAATAAAGAAAATTTCTGCAAATAATATAATATAATACAAATTTAAAAACCCAGAAGACTAAAAATGATAATAACAAAATTACCCAGGTAAGATAGAAGCAGGCAATTAATATACCCCGACAAGGAAACCAGACAAGAAGAAACAAAGGCATGCACAGCGAAAAACTACTGAAGACAGAAGAAAGAAGAATAATTAAAACCAAAGAAGAAAGAAGACTAATTAAAACTAGAGAAGAAAGAAGAACTAATTAAAACTACTACTACAGAAGAAGGAAGAAAGAAGAACAATCAAAGCTACTGAAGAGAGAAGAAAGAAGAATAATTAAAACTAAAGAAGAAAGAAGAATAAACCAAAACTACTACTACTGAAGACAGAAGAAAGAAGACTAATTAAAACTACTATTACTGAAGAAAGAAGAATAACCAAAACTACTACTACTGAAGAAAGAAGAAAGATGACTAATTAAAACTAAAGAAGAAAGAAGAATAATCAAGATGACTAATTAAAACTAAAGAAGAAAGAAGAATAATCAAATCTACTGAAGAAAGAAGAAGGAAGAATAACCCAAAACTAAAACTACAGAAGAAAGAAGAAAGAAGGATAATCCAAAACTACAGAAGAAGGAAGAATAACCAAACTCAAAGAAGAAAGAAGAATAATTAAGACGACCCATATAAAACAAAAACCCCATAGGGATAGAACCCCAAGATCAATGAATGTCCAAAGAGAAAGTATAACACCCTAAAAAACCATATCACTGTAAAACTGACAAAAAACTAAAAGTGTTAGTAGTATTAAATATTAGTGCATTCAAAAAGTTATCGTTTAGTTTGTAGAAACAAATCTTCACAGTTCCCCCATGGTTGAATATTTCATGTTAAAAACTAGAAAAAGACTAGTAAATATATTGATAATTCACCATAGACAAGTGCAAGTGATCAAATTATAACTAATAAACTTTTAAAAAGGTGCATGAGTTACAGTACAAAGTAATAAACTTTAAGTTTTGTGAACAGTGTCTACTTTGATAATGAAATAGTAATGTTACTAATAAAAAGCTATTAAAGCTGTATGAACATTCCATAGAATGGAATATAACTTAGATAGCCAGGGTTATACTTAAAGAGGGGCATAAATCTTGTAAAATGGGGAATTACAAAACAAATTGTTAATGTTGAGTAGTAAAAGATGATAACCATTATATGTAACCAGGATGTCAGATCCCTATTACATATAGTAATTAGATAAGTAAGAATTATCCATAAGAAATGTTAGTGTTATAATTTGTTATTTTATTGTTCATTTTAATTTAGGAATGACATATCTAAAATAGATACCATTCCAATGTTATAGAATATTTTTTATTTATGTTATTAGGTAATATACAAAACAATGTTATTCAGAACAACAGTTTTGATATAGAGAGATGTTATATGTTAATTATATAATCAATAATTTATGTTATACCAGTCAGAGAAGGATATAAAATAACTACATTAATAAAACATTTGGAAATTAGCCACACATCAGATCTAGGCCAAAGAATGAATTTAAACTGCAGAATAATTAACAAACCTAGTCTTATAAACCAGATAAAATGACAATATTTAGGCAAGATAAACTCAACAGGTTAAATACTATGTAAATAAGGCTTTCTAAAGATATGGTCATTATATGAGTAAAATTATTTAATTGTCTAATAAAATACCATTAAAACTGAAATAGATTCACTGACATTATCCTAGGGGGAGTCATATACAAATGAATTGTATTAAAAAACCATCATTAATATACTAAATTGCAATAAAATAAGTGAGAATTGATAATTATATCAATTTCAGATTTAATAGAATAATAATTATATTAGGGAAAATGGCTATTATTTACTTAGAAGACAGGAAGTATAATTTTAGGCCTACCTCCCAAAAATTATAAGAAATATAATTTTCAGATAAAACTTTGTAATACTAACTTAATTACTATCAAAATAAGTAGAATAGAATAGTGAAAACGAATATGTATTTAATATTTCAAACAGTTAACTAATAACGAATTTATTTTATGAGCATAATGTACATTTTTAAAGTGTGTCGGAAGTTATGACAATTTGAAACAATGTATGAGATATATTATATAGGCTAAGATTTTCATGAGACGAAGGAAATACAGACAGTTCATTATTATACCTCGAAGAGAGCACTTCATGTGAATATTTGATAGAACCAACCTGTAATGGCTGTTACGTTATAACAGAGTACGGAATCATTTTATGTAAAATTAAATTTTTTAACTATTTTAATTAAAGTGAAGTGGTGAAGTTGACCCATGAACTACATAACACCTATAAACGAAATCACATATAACTAATTAAATGAAATAACACTGAAATCGCACCAAACACCAAGTGAAAATTCGAGGTTAACTGACACGCATAAACACCAGTAGATATACCCATTTAACAACATTTTTACACAAGTGAACTATTCCATTATACACCAGTGACAATAAACTATACCCCAGAAGATCATATACAATTGCGAAGAACTATTAACCGAAGAAAGGACATATCATTTCAACCAGTACTCTGTCAACATTAGAAGCTATCAACGCGCATGCGTCAGGCGGCCATTTTGATCCAGTATCGTCACCGCAATAAGACACGACTAGACTGCTTTCTGGTTCGAATAAAATTATATATAAACTTTTATTAGTAATAACTATCATTATATTGTTTAAATTTAAGACATTTTTTGAATTGTAAGTGTTATACTTTCATATCCCTGACCTTCTCTGGCTTTTTATATTAATAACCGTTCAAAGAACCTGTTTTTATAATACAACTGTAAAACTTCTAATATCGACCGATCCTGAGCGAGTCGATACGGCATTGTAACCTCGATTAATTAATCGACCAACTTTATTATTGTGTTTAATAAACGTTTTTGTTTGTTTTTTGGTAAATGGAAGTTGATTTCTCTTATAAAAGGACATAATCATTAATTAACCAAGAAAACTAGATAATCTTTAAAGGCAGTATATGCGAAACTACAACATTTCAAGAGTAAGAAGAAGAGAGCCGTTTTCGCCTAACTTGAAGTTAATTGGATTGTCTTTTTAACAAATTTACAGAACAGAAATTTATTACCAAAATAAACACCATACCATTAGAATTATAATTACAATCAACAACCTCGATTTATTCCTAAATATTAAGCACATAAAAACACCGAAAACATTTTTTCCGAAATTATTTTTTTTTTATAAATATAAATTTTAAATTTATATTTTATTTCAAATTGCTACCACAGCAAGATACACCGAGTTTATTTGATAATAACAAAGACCAGGAACTTTACCAAATCGACGATTCCCAGAGCGGAACGTCACTACTACACATACACACCATAAAAATTATTCTGGGTAATATTATACCAGAACACTATACAATTACAATTATAGTATGGTTTTATTACAAAAGTGAAGATCAACAGTGAGAGCATAACGAAGACTAGAAGATATTAGCTACGTTACTACACACATACAATTACATTGAAATAATCTCGTTTTATTACAAAATTGTCTAGCCCAACCAGTGGGGCTTACAGGAGAGCACAATCAACATACATCGATATTTATTTTATTATTCCCACCACTCAAAGTATTATTACAATATATATATATATATATTGTAATAAAACTATGAATGGTGGGAATAATAAAATAAATATCGATGTATGTAAATTGTGCTCTCTTGTAAGCCCCACTTGTTGTGCTAGCCGATTTTGTAATAAAACGGTGTGTGGTAAAATATAGCTTAATTTATAATGTGTGTAGTAACGTAGCTAATATCTTCTTGTCTTCGTTAAGCTCTCACTGTTGATCTTCACTTTGTAATAAAACCATACTATAATTGTAATTGTATAGTGTTCTGGTATAATATTACCCAGAATAATTTTTATGGTGTGTATGTGTAGTAGTGACGTTCCGCTCTGGGAATCGTCGATTTGGTAAAGTTCCTGGTCTTTGTTATTATCAAATAAACTCGGTGTATCTTGCTGTGGTAGCAATTTGAAATAAAATATAAATTTAAAATTTATATTTATAAAAAAAAAATAATTTCGGAAAAAATGTTTTCGGTGTTTTTATGTGCTTAATATTTAGGAATAAATCGAGGTTGTTGATTGTAATTATAATTCTAATGGTATGGTGTTTATTTTAGTAATAAATTTCTGTTCTGTAAATTTGTTAAAAAGACAATCCAATTAACTTCAAGTTAGGCGAAAACGGCTCTCTTCTTCTTACTCTTGAAATGTTGTAGTTTCGCATATACTGCCTTTAAAGATTATCTAGTTTTCTTGGTTAATTAATGATTATGTCCTTTTATAAGAGAAATCAACTTCCATTTACCAAAAAACAAACAAAAACGTTTATTAAACACAATAATAAAGTTGGTCGATTAATTAATCGAGGTTACAATGCCGTATCGACTCGCTCAGGATCGGTCGATATTAGAAGTTTTACAGTTGTATTATAAAAACAGGTTCTTTGAACGGTTATTAATATAAAAAGCCAGAGAAGGTCAGGGATATGAAAGTATAACACTTACAATTCAAAAAATGTCTTAAATTTAAACAATATAATGATAGTTATTACTAATAAAAGTTTATATATAATTTTATTCGAACCAGAAAGCAGTCTAGTCGTGTCTTATTGCGGTGACGATACTGGATCAAAATGGCCGCCTGACGCATGCGCGTTGATAGCTTCTAATGTTGACAGAGTACTGGTTGAAATGATATGTCCTTTCTTCGGTTAATAGTTCTTCGCAATTGTATATGATCTTCTGGGGTATAGTTTATTGTCACTGGTGTATAATGGAATAGTTCACTTGTGTAAAAATGTTGTTAAATGGGTATATCTACTGGTGTTTATACGTGTCAGTTAACCTCGAATTTTCACTTGGTGTTTGGTGCGATTTCAGTGTTATTTCATTTAATTAGTTATATGTGATTTCGTTTATAGGTGTTATGTAGTTCATGGGTCAACTTCACCACTTCACTTTAATTAAAATAGTTAAAAAATTTAATTTTACATAAAATGATTCCGTACTCTGTTATAACGTAACAGCCATTACAGGTTGGTTCTATCAAATATTCACATGAAGTGCTCTCTTCGAGGTATAATAATGAACTGTCTGTATTTCCTTCGTCTCATGAAAATCTTAGCCTATATAATATATCTCATACATTGTTTCAAATTGTCATAACTTCCGACACACTTTAAAAATGTACATTATGCTCATAAAATAAATTCGTTATTAGTTAACTGTTTGAAATATTAAATACATATTCGTTTTCACTATTCTATTCTACTTATTTTGATAGTAATTAAGTTAGTATTACAAAGTTTTATCTGAAAATTATATTTCTTATAATTTTTGGGAGGTAGGCCTAAAATTATACTTCCTGTCTTCTAAGTAAATAATAGCCATTTTCCCTAATATAATTATTATTCTATTAAATCTGAAATTGATATAATTATCAATTCTCACTTATTTTATTGCAATTTAGTATATTAATGATGGTTTTTTAATACAATTCATTTGTATATGACTCCCCCTAGGATAATGTCAGTGAATCTATTTCAGTTTTAATGGTATTTTATTAGACAATTAAATAATTTTACTCATATAATGACCATATCTTTAGAAAGCCTTATTTACATAGTATTTAACCTGTTGAGTTTATCTTGCCTAAATATTGTCATTTTATCTGGTTTATAAGACTAGGTTTGTTAATTATTCTGCAGTTTAAATTCATTCTTTGGCCTAGATCTGATGTGTGGCTAATTTCCAAATGTTTTATTAATGTAGTTATTTTATATCCTTCTCTAACTGGTATAACATAAATTATTGATTATATAATTAACATATAACATCTCTCTATATCAAAACTGGTGTTCTGAATAACATTGTTTTGTATATCACCTAATAACATAAATAAAAAATATTCTATAACATTGGAATGGTATCTAATTTTAGATATGTCATTCCTAAATTAAAATGAAAAATAAAATAACAAATTATAACACTAACATTTCTTATGGATAATTCTTACTTATCTAATTACTATATGTAATAGGGATCTGACATCCTGGTTACATATAATGGTTATCATCTTTTACTACTCAACATTAACAATTTGTTTTGTAATTCCCCATTTTACAAGATTTATGCCCCCTCTTTAAGTATAACCCTGGCTATCTAAGTTATATTCCATTCTATGGAATGTTCATACAGCTTTAATAGCTTTTTATTAGTAACATTACTATTTCATTATCAAAGTAGACACTGTTCACAAAACTTAAAGTTTATTACTTTGTACTGTAACTCATGCACCTTTTTAAAAGTTTATTAGTTATAATTTGATCACTTGCACTTGTCTATGGTGAATTATCAATATATTTACTAGTCTTTTTCTAGTTTTTAACATGAAATATTCAACCATGGGGGAACTGTGAAGATTTGTTTCTACAAACTAAACGATAACTTTTTGAATGCACTAATATTTAATACTACTAACACTTTTAGTTTTTTGTCAGTTTTACAGTGATATGGTTTTTTAGGGTGTTATACTTTCTCTTTGGACATTCATTGATCTTGGGGTTCTATGGGGTTCTATCCCTATGGGGTTTTTGTTTTATATGGGTCGTCTTAATTATTCTTCTTTCTTCTTTGAGTTTGGTTATTCTTCCTTCTTCTGTAGTTTTGGATTATCCTTCTTTCTTCTTTCTTCTGTAGTTTTAATTTTGGGTTATTCTTCCTTCTTCTGTAGTTTTGGATTATCCTTCTTTCTTCTTTCTTCTGTAGTTTTAGTTTTGGGTTATTCTTCCTTCTTCTTTCTTCAGTAGATTTGATTATTCTTCTTTCTTCTTTAGTTTTAATTAGTCTTCTTTCTTCTTTCTTCAGTAGCTTTGATTGTTCTTCTTTCTTCCTTCTTCTGTAGTAGTAGTTTTAATTAGTTCTTCTTTCTTCTCTCTTCAGTAGATTTAGTTTTGATTATTCTTCTTTCTTCCTTCTTCAGTAGTAATAGATTTGGTTGTTCTTCTTTCTTCAGTGGTTTTGACTATTCTTCTTTCTTCTTTCTTCAGTAGATTTGATTATTCTTCTTTCTTCTTTCTTCAGTAGTAGTAGTTTTAATTAGTTCTTCTTTCTTCTCTAGTTTTAATTATTCTTCCTTCTTCTCTCTTCAGTAGTAGCAGTTTTAATTAGTTCTTCTTTCTTCTCTGGTTTTAATTAGTCTTCTTTCTTCTTTAGTTTTAATTATTCTTCTTTCTTCTGTCTTCAGTAGCTTTGATTGTTCTTCTTTCTTCTTTCTTCTGTAGTAGTAGTTTTAATTAGTCTTCCTTCTTCTATCTTCAGTTGCTTTGATTGTTCTTCTTTGTTCCTTCTTCTGTAGTAGTAGTTTTAATTAGTCTTCCTTCTTCTCTAGTTTTAATTAGTCTTCTTTCTTCTTTGGTTTTAATTATTCTTCTTTCTTCTGTCTTCTGTAGTTTTTCGCTGTGCATGCCTTTGTTTCTTCTAGTCTGGTTTCCTTGTCGGGGTATATTAATTGCCTGCTTCTATCTTACCTGGGTAATTTTGTTATTATCATTTTTAGTCTTCTGGGTTTTTAAATTTGTATTATATTATATTATTTGCAGAAATTTTCTTTATTCAACCTTTCTTGTGAATATATTATTAAATAGTGCATTTTAATTGATTCTCATCTGGATATTCCATATATTAGAGCTTTATTAATGATCATTGAGTAATGTATTTGTGTGGATTATCTGTCACGCTACTATATATATATATATATATATATTGTAGCATGACAGATAATCCACTAAAAATTAATTCCATTAAGATCATAAAAATAATTAAATTACATATAACCAAGAATTTCAAATGAAAATAAAATTACACTTCAAAGAAAAACACCATTATAAAAGGAAAAAGTAATTAAGTAATAAAAATGCAACAATAAAATTCAAGAAAATAAATTAAAGGAAACTCATATTAAAAAATCAGGAGATTACCCAGGAGATTAGGAGCATGCAATAAATAAGATACTCCGAACCCAAGAAAGAAGAGGAAGTTTAGTAGCAGGTGATAAATAAGATATCCCGAAATCAAGAAAGAAGAGTAAAGTTAGTAGCATAATAAATAAGATACTCCGAACCCAAGAAAGAAGAGGAAGTTTAGTAGCAGGTGATAAACAAGATATCCCGAAATCAAGAAAGAAGAGTAAAGTTAGTAGCATGATAAAGAAGATACTCCGAACCCAAGAAAGAAGAGGAAGTTTAGTAGCATGATAAAGAAGATGCCCCAAACCCAAGAAGGAAGAAGAGAAGAAAGGAAGATATAGGATGGAAAAACCACAATAAAAACCTATTATTAACGACCATGAACCCCAAACCAAATGTTAATACCACAAAAGAAAGTATAACACCCCAAAACCTTATGAAATTGTAACTTAATTATAGACAAAAGTATTTAGTAATATGATAAGAAGTGAACCAACTAAAGTTATTATATGGTAAAATAAACAAATCTTCACAGTCCATTATGACAAAAGGTTTGGTCTGAGAATATAATAAAACTCAAATATAAGTCAGAACCAACAGTGAATGTGTACCAGTGGAAGTGGTTTTAAGTATAATAAACTTCAAGTTAATGTGTAACTATAACTTAAACAAGGTGCTATTAAATAACTTTTATATTTTATAATTAACAGGTGATGAAATATTGAAATGACAAATATTTCCTATATTTCATAAATAAGGTCACTTTTTTATATCAAAACATTCATAGTAATGCCAATAATAAAGAAAGTATGTGGGGGAATGTTTACTGTACAAGGGGATTAAAGATAATAATATAGTATAATCAGAAAAGACTGAAAGTAACTTAAGTTAAATAAAGTTTAAGAAATTTAAATGGCTAATAATGTTTAGAGCCTAAGAACTCCAACTTTCAAAGAGTTCCTATAGAATAAGGTTTATATTTAGTGTAAGATGTTTTAGTTACATAACAGCATGCATACAGATTAAAATGTTTAGGTATGGATGCTGTATCAGTTTATAAAATGTTTAAAATGTATGTTCAGAATAGTTCCAACAAACATGTCTAACTTTGAAGACTGCTAATTCATGTCAAATATTATTTTTTTGTATTAGTAGCATGAATTATATGCTACTGGTATCAGTAGTTATGTAAGCAATTTTATTTCATGTTATGTTAACTTTTAAAAGTCAGAGGAGGTGTAGAATTAACTTTATTTGAAAAAACCATATATGTAAAATACTAAACTCTAGGCCAAATAATGAATTCCCAAAAATTAATATAAACTAGTTAATTAACCAATGAACCATGCAAACTAACAAGATTTATGTAAGGTGGATCGATAACTAACTACTATAAATGATCCTATGCTTTAAAAGAGTAATATAGAAAAATATCTTAAATTATTAAAAATTTTCGAAATGTAAAAACTAACTATTTCAGAGGAGAAATAGTAAATTAATGAATTATCACTAAAAGACAGTTCAAATGGTAAATTTATAAGGGATTAAGGAAAGAGAAAGGTTTGTGACCATTTGAAATTTATTATAATTATATTTATAACACCTAAAATGGCAGTAATTGTGTACAAGAACAGGAAACAGAGTTTTGGGCCTAGATTTCCAAAAAGACAGAAATATGGCTATTTTAACAAAAATCTCAACAAATATGGACTATGACATATCAAATTAAACAGAATGAGATAAATAAACCAATTATGAGGTTAATAGTTCATGAAAGCAATCAATAAACTAAAAATATTCCATATATAATGTACTTTATAATTACCTAAATAGGAAGTGAAAATTATTTTAACAATACTTTTCCAATATTAACTTGGCAAGATATTTCCTAAGACGAAGGAAGTAAAACAGTTCATTATTAACATTCAACGGGAACGGTTGATGCTCGATCGCGTTCTAAAACCGTATAACGAATTGTAATGGAGTATAAAGCGAAAATCAGTGAAAACGAGAGTTAACTAAATTGACACTTTTTGACTTAAAATCAGTGAAATACTCTACCACAACAGTGAAAACAAACAATACACTACACAATACAAGTGAATTAAACCGGTCAAACAACCTAACATTAATAATTCACTTCGTAACAACTTCTCGATTTTTTCGCCATAAACAGCAAACTTTCAATACATCTAAAATAAGACAATTAACACCAGTGAACACTAAACCCTTATCCAGGATACCAGAACAACACAATAGACAATATACACTATCACGGAGACCAATAAAACAGTTGTGAAGGTGATTTTATTATCAGAATTTCCAACCATCAATTCGCAGTAATATTCTACAGCGAGACGTGCCGCCATTGTGAATTTCCCATGATGCAAAGTATCAACCAGCAACGAAGTCGTCTAGTCAACTATTGGGTATAAAGTGTATACTACAAACATTATATATTATTAACAAATTGTCATTTATTAATTTTAAGAATTATTTTTGTACATGTTATACTTTCTATGCCTGCTCCCTTCTCTGACTATATAATTATAATCGTTGAAAGAACCTTTTTTGATATTTATATAAAAATAACCTGTAATTGCAAATCGATATATCCCTGTGAAAGAGTCGAATATTTGCTCAACATCGATTTTAAATCGATCTTTAAGAATTATTATTAATAAATTAAATTATTTCAATTATCTGGATTTTACAATTATTTCACATATTAAATTAAGAGTTTAACTAACTACAGGACTTACTGGGAGACGACAAGGATCAACTGAAAGTGATATACTGGAGCAAAGCTGAAAATCACAAATCGGTTACTGTCAGCAGATAATCTGATTAACTCCAGATTTAGTTAAGGTCAACCAGAAGTGTAAAATTTAACCAAAATAAACTCACAGAATTTTAAAATTTTAACCAAAACGCAGAACCAGGATTATTTCTAAATTCTTACAATAACAAACAAATATAAAAAAATTTTTTGAACAACATTTTTTTTAAATAAAATTTTTTTTTTCTTTTCTTTGAACCTACACAAAGAAATTATTTATTTGTAACCAGTGTAAAACAGGACGTGTGTTACAATATATATATATATATATATATATATATATATATATATACACACACACACATATATTGCGACGTACCAAAACAAACCTTTATTTACAACAATCCCAATGACGTCATGCAATGATGACGTCATACAGCGTGACTGTAAATAAAATTTTACAGAAAGTTTCAAACGATGTACAGCTAAAAGACATTATCATGTCAAAATTGAAATACAAGACAACTACAGTGGTCGTGAACGTATGTCAATGCAGTGGCGTAATTCGGAGCTATTCATGTGGGGAGGGGGCGATGAGACTAGTTTGAAGAGTGGACTCCCCACTTTTCTCAGGACAAATGGGGGAAAAATCAGAATTCTTTTCATATAATTATTATAAATATATTTTATGAATTCCTAGCGTCTCAAAGTTTTTCAGTAACAGACGTGAATGCTTACGTTATTCACCAGGTGTTGAGTGATTGTTGTTATTAGGAAAACTCAAGTTTCATTTTATTATTTTAGAAATATTTAACTGCTTTTACTTCTACAATTATTTATCAGCCTTATTTTAACACGCACAACTGTCTTGGAAATCGGCCTGTGATAAGTGATTACGGAATTTTGAAGACATTTTTGAGGGGGAGGTTTGATCCCCCTGATCCTCCTGTAGTTACACCGCTGCCTCAATTGTTAGTAAAACTGACAACTTATATAACGTAAAGTGTGGTGTTTGGTTACTGCTGCTTCAAGAGCGCGGAACGTAGACAAGCAAATATCATCATCTCCACAACGTGGCATAGCCAAGGTGCTGCCTGTTACGCCTTCAAAGATCCTCCAGTCGTCTCTTCCTGGGTCCGCCCCCACACCTGTGTCCTATAGGTTTGTATTTCCAGACTTGTTTCTGCCAGTCTGGAATCTGACATTCTTTCTAAGTGTTCTTTTCACCGTTATTTGTAATCTTTTAATTTTTCATTCAAGTCAAAAACTTGAAATTCTACTCTTATGCCTCGTTCTTTATACGATCGAGCTTAGAACACATTTCAACTCATCTTAAGAACGTCGTTTCCGATGCCTGTATAGTATTTTACTTTCTTGTTTCTTGGTTGTTGTCCATAATTCACGCCCATAGGACAGTACAAGGACGTAAAGGGAAGTTGTATTTAAAAAAATTCAACCATTACTAGAGTGTTTAACACGTCCTGTTTCTCTGGCTGTTAATAGGACTAAATTAAAAAAAAAAGAATATTTACAAAATTACAGAAGTTATTCCTGTCTTACTTATTGAAACTCAGACTACCATTTTCCTCTCCAAAATGAAATAATATAAAATTGCAATTATTTAATTTTGCATCCATGGGTACCATGTATGAATTTTACTTTCGCTTTTTAATTCATCATGAAAATGACAAGCCAGAAAAACGATTTGCACGTCATGACCATCTGAATAAATATAATTGGGTTGTATATTCTTATACAAAAAAGAGTTATTTTTGTAAATATTGCCCTTTCTTGATTGATTATGGTGTTGGAGGTGATAAAAATGCAACTTTAAATCAGTTAGTTAAAGTACCTGTCACGAAGTTTGATAAGTTGTTAGGGAAGGATGGGATATTAGAAAAACACGATAAAAACTAATTGCATAAAAATTCCATCTAAACTGCAAACGTTTTATATATAATTTGGATCAGGCAGAGTCGTCCGTTATTAACCGAATAAATTAGCAGCGTATTTTCTAAATATTTGAAAACAGCCTATTACCAATTTTAGATACTATAAAAGTCCTTGGACAACAGGGTATGGCATTACGGGGCCACAGGGACTCAGGAAAATTTGAAATGAAGTTTTGTAAACCACGAAAATTTTCGGGCTCTCTTGAGATTGACTGAGTCATTTCTATGAACTAGCGTTAACCTGATTTAGCGCGCAGAAGCTGAAATGAACTTAGAAGTCCTATAGAAAACTCTTTTTGGTAGGCAGCTGTAATTGGTGGTAGCACAGTCTTTCGCGGTAGAAAAAAAGCAAGTTTGTTAACTGTTGGTATAATTATAGTTGTAGTCCATGTTACCTAAGCCACACAAGTGAGGCCTTCTAGAGATTAGCGTGACACGATTTGATAATGTTAGTATAGTATAATCTGCCGACCGTCACTTAAACTTCAAACCGCTCATTATTTACTAACCTGCTTTCCCCACAATACCTTGTTACTGATGTTGTGTGGAAAACTATTATGGAAGAATATTCATTACGGTGACTCATAAATGAAGCAATATATCGTTAATTAGACAATTTTAGTTCAACCTTTCTTATGCAACATGCAAGCTTATCAGTACGTTCGTAAACGATTGCTGTTTACTCGACTTTGTAATCAAGTTGAACTGTAACTGTTTATTGTATATTATTACACACTTAAATGTATTATTGCTGCTCAAAGTAATGTTACATCCTAGTATAGTACTAACTTTGTGTTGCTGTGAGTGTTGAAATAGGATATATGATAAATGTTGTTCCTAATTTTTTTTTAAGCAAAAATAACATTAATGGAAAATCAAACCAAGAAGTGTTTGGTTTGAGTGAAGATGCTTTTATTTACACAGCTATTAATGGACAATTGTCAATCTAATATCTCCTTCTTCTTCTTCTTCTACGCTTCAAGGATTAGGCAATGTGCCTTTTCCGACTTGGCATTATCGATTTTCCATTTCTTTCTTGATCTTCCTACATCCCTTCTTCCAGAATGCTTGTACTTGTTTAAAATTACTGGTATTCTATCTTCTTCCATGCAACTTAAATGCTGTCTCAATTTTCCCATGTATTCTTCAATTTACCCATTTAGATTTTATATATTCAATTCTTTCCGTATATCTTCATTTCGTATGATTCCTTCTTGTGAGTCCTTTAACCCTTCTTAAAAATCTCAACTCTGCTGATTGTATGTTGCTTTTTAGCTCTTTGTTTTGTAATCCAGGATTCACTGCCGTATAACAGGACTGGAACAGCCATTGTTTTGTAGAATCAATGGTTAATTGTAGAATTAATTAGGATCTTCACCGGTTAACCACAGTACTGTGGCAAAAGAATCGTTTTGCAAATTGAAGATGGCCTCTAACGAAGAGGCAGAAACATCTGTTCATAGCGGCAGGAGTGGACCACGGGCTAATAGCCAGGAGTTAGAAGTCGATTACAATATTTCAACACAGTTTCTGTGTACATGATTTTGTGACTGTCAGCTTGAGCGCGACATTAAGCCGTCTGTACAAAACAACAACGGATGGTTGTGGTCCAGCTGTGTATCAATAAATAGAGTCACTCTGAAGATCTCGTAGAACAGAATACTTTGAAAAATAGATCAGAGAACAACAAGAGACGTAATCAAATCCGGCGGAAAACGGAGAATTCAAATAAGAACACACACACACACACACACACACACACACACAAATGGGGATTACTGATGAATATAGAAAAAACGCAGTATCTGTGTGTCGGAGAAGAAGCAACAGATTTAAACTTTGAAAACAACGAACTTATAAACAAATGCGTTAATTCAAAATTCATTAAGGACAGAATAAATGTGAAAAATTCAACAGTTGATTTTATCCAAACAAAAAAATTACAATGGTATGGACACACGAAAAGAATGCCACAAGAAAAATTGCCAAGGAGAGTTGTGGAATGGACCACCAGGAAGAAGGAAAAGAGGAAGACCACCTATCACCTGGATAGAAGAAATTCAGACTATGTTGAGGGAACGAGAGACTGAAGAAGATCTTTGGATGGACAAACAGCTGTGGAAGATCAGAATGCTATAACCTCTGTAATCTTTGGTTTCGAAAAATGTGTAAACATTGTACAGCCGGAATAATAAATAATATAAATAAAAAAATGCAATAGCTACAAATACTTAGGAATAAACTTTAATGAAAAAGGAACAGAGGATGTTGAAATAAAATCAAGAATAAACAAAGGAAAACAAATAAAGAATATACGATAGTATGATTAAAATCTTGTTGATGTACGGATCCAAAACATGAAGAATAAAAGGACAGGTAAAAGTAAAGTTAGAAGCTATAGAAATGGATGCTTTGAGACGAGCTGCTAGAACTTCAAGGCTAGAACGAATACGAAATGAAACAATCGAAGAAGAAATGGGCGTACAAAACACAATAACCGACTGCATTGAAGATAAACAACTAATCTAGTATGGACGCGTACAAAGAATGGAACAAGAAGACCGACTACCAAAGAAACAATGAGGTGGATACCTGGAGGGCATAGAAAGAAAGAAAGACCCAAGGAAACATGGATGAGGGGCATAAGAAGATCAATGAGCGATATACGACTAAACGATGAAAACTGCAACGACATACAGCAATGGAGATTAGGACGTCTTAGGACGTTTTGACCCAGAATTAAAAAAAAAAATTAATGATTTGTTCAGTGCTTTCTACTTCATTAATTTTGAGTAACATCGACTGCCACTAAAGACAAATGCTAGTGGCGTCAGTGTAGTGTAGTAGGAAAATTCACTTGCGTGTTTAAATTCATGAATTTTGCATTGTAGAGGTTGTCTGTCACATGGTGTTCTTGTTTTTTCCTTTAATTTGGTTTTCTTATCATTTATTTTAATCTCTCTCTCTCTCTCTCTCTCTCTCTCTCTCTCTCTCTCTCTCTCTCTCTCTCTCTCTCTCTCTCTCTCTCTCTCTCTCTCCTTTGTGTCGCTATCTATATTAACTACAGCTCCTTTCAAAGTATCTTTATTTATAACTTACAGTATAATGGCAATGTCGTCAGTATAAGGAAGAATTTGTGCGGTTTTTATTCTTAAGAGTCCCGTAATTTCCATCCAATGGTGGACTATCCATAACGCTAGTGTATGCTTCAGCACCAGGCACCAGGGACTCAGCTGTCAGAGGGGGCAACATCCAGCTGAATTGACTAAGCGAAGCAAAGCTTATGTTCGCATTACGCAATTGTTTGGTTTTCTTACGCAGTTATTAACCGTGGACAGTGTCGAGTTGGAAAATGAAGCGCAAGCTCTTATAGAAGTTTACTCGATCGATTTGAATAACGATCTTCTAATAGAACTGAAGCACTTTGTGCCACGAGTAAAACTGCAAGAAGACTTTTTTTTTTGAAATCGTTCGAATGAAGAAGATAGATTCCATTATACTACAGGTTGTCCTGTAGAAAAATGAGATGGTTACCTAGAGAGCACAGAAAGAAAGGAAGACCCAAGAAAACATGGATGGAGGGTATAAGAAGATCAATGCGCGATAGAGGACTAAACGACGAAAACTGCAACGACAAACAGCAACGGAGGTTAGGCATCGTACAAGCGCCGTAGGACGTTTTGACACCCGAATTAATAGTAACACACACACACACACACACACACACACGAACTATGGTGCACGTGGCCGGCAGCTCTATCGTTACTTTCATCAAACGTTTTGCTACACTTCGGTGGCGGTAGACGGTGAATCAAACGGAGAAAGCTTGCACACACACACACACACACACACACACTGTAGGAGTGCTCTAAATATGTGATCTGTAAGGAATCCTGTTCGCGAACTGGTTCTGGAATTGCAATTTCACTTTCATGAAAAATGCGTTTAACAATTGCATGCTATGATTTCTATATTCTCTCGCTCTAGCAATTAAGTACTACATATCACATAGATAAATATCACATAGTATGCGGTAACTGTTGCGAGTGAAAGCTCCTTACACACGTCTCTAGATGAACTGCCGTATTATCTATGTTTTATGGTTTCGTATTTTGTTATCTTAATCCGGAAATTATTCTTACGTAACATTTATCTATAGGTAATACTAAAAATGTGTGGTCAATAAAAAAATGTTTTTAAGATAGTATATCAGGTATTGAAATGTTGATACTTCTTCTTCTGATGGTTCCTATCCGTTTCGGATGTTGGATATCATACAGACTATTGTATGCTACTTTCTGTACTGCTGCACGGAATAAGTCAGTTGTATTCATGCCAAACCAGGTCCTTAAATTTCTCAGCCATGATATTCTCGGTCGCCCGACTCCTCTCTTTACAAGTCAAGTACTTTTCCCTGTAGTACGGACTGCAATAAGTAAAATCTCTGTTCATTTCTCATGAGATGTCCCAAATACTGAAATTTTCTTATCTTCACTGTGTTAATAACGTCTCTATCTTTCTTCATCTTTCTAAGACCTTCAACATTAGTTATATGTGCTGTCCATGAAATGCTCAGTATTCTACAGTAAAGCCACATTTCGAAAGTTTCCAATTTTTTAGCTGTGGCTTCAATAAAAGTCCAAGATTTTACACCTTAGAAGAGGACCGAGAATACGTAGCAGCGTAAAAGTCTCATCTTTCTGTTTATTGTTAAATCGTGATTTTTGAATAAACTGCTCATTCTAGTGTACACTGCTCTTGCCTTTTGAATTCTGCTCTTTATTTCTTGAGAGTGGTCCCATTGTTCATTGACTATAGTACCAAGATATGTAAATATGTAAATTTGCTTACACGTTCAACTGGCCTTTGGTTTATATTAAGGGGTCAGTTTGTGAACTAGTTCTTAGATACAATCATTAGCTTCGTTTTATTAACATTGATGTCTAGACCATATTTACGGCTGCTTTCTGTTACTCTATTCATTGTTGTTGGAGACCCTCTTACTTTACTTTACTAAGTGGGTAGAAGCCTATGCAATTCCAAATCAGGAGGTTACCACTGTGGCAAAGCAGTTAGTTCACAACTTCTGTTGCCGTTATGGAGCCCCTATGGAAATCCATACTGATCAAGGGAAAAATTTCGAATCAGGAGTGTTTAGATAATTATGCCGTCTACTCGGAATTCGAAAGACCAGGGCAACGCCTCTGCATCCTCAGTCGGACGGGATGGTTGAGAGATTCAATAGGACACTTGAGCAACATCTTTCGAAGGTTGTTGACGAGAACCAAACAGACTGGGACCAACGTATACCACTATTCCTCATGGCGTATAGATCATCAGTACACGACACAACCGGCATGACTCCAGCAAAATTGGTGTTTGGGCGGGAGATTCGTCTTCCTGGGGACTTAATGTTCGGATCACTTGAGACTCAGTCCCAAGAGCCGCAGAACTATTCTTCGCAATTAGAAAACCAACTGCGAGAAATGAATCGCTTGGTAAGAGGACGGCTGAAAATTGCCAGTGATAAAATGAAAACTCGGTATGACATTCGCAGCAATAGTGTGGGTTTCCAAGAAGGAGATCAGGTCTGGTTGTTCAATCCAAAGCGCCGTTGTGGTCGCTCACCTAAGCTTCAGTCTAACTGGGAAGGACCCTACACTGTAAAAAAAAGAATCAACGATGTTGTTTACTGGATTCAACAGGAAGGACAACGAAAGTTCAACGTCGTCCACCTAGATCGCCAGGCTAAGTACTACTTCGGAGACGGTTTGCCAGTTCGGGACGAACAGGCTTAAGGAGGGGGCGTGTTACGACATCACAGAACAATCTACGTGTTTGTCCAATGTGCCAGAAGAATCTCGCTCTAATGTGTGCGGCATACGTGACTGTAGACGCATTTGCGAGAGTCTTCTCGATGCTGCCAGCCGTGGGGACTGTGTCAAGGCCGCAATTAATTACGTAGTTCATACGGACGCTAAGACGCAATTATGAACGTCCTGGTCTGTGAGCGTTGTATAAATACTTGGTGGCAGCGACCTTAGTAGTCAGTATTAGTGCGATATATTGACAGCGCGGTTCGAGAGTTATAGTAGCGATATTACTGTGCGCGTTCAAGTGGTTATTAGTTAAGAGTGGTGTGTATAATTGTAATACAATTGTGTTTAAGTTTAGTGGACATTTTATTGCGTGTGAACAATTTTCATTTGATTTGTTGTAGATACTGTGTTGTTAATTACGAACTGTTTAACGGTACAAATTAAAGGTGTGATTAGTGACTTAATTGGTGCCTTGTACTTATTTTGTTTCCACTGTACCTACGACGATCGAATAGACCATCGTAACAGCATGTTATTTATTCTTTCACCGTTCAGAGAGATTCCCACATCACATTCATCTAAAGCTTCTCTAAAAGTACCTTCCGGGTAGAATGTTGATACTAACTTGCTACAATATGGTTTTAATTATCTTAATCAAATATTTAAAAAAAATCAACGTTTATAATAAAACTACAAATTAATCTGTAAAAAGGGACTTGTATTGTAAGAAGTAAACTTTTTAAACTCATTGTAAAGTAAAATATAGAAGTAGTTCGTATTAGGTTATGTGTCTTGACGCAACATCAGTCAAGCAAAAAACATAAATGTTACAAATTTTATAAATATAATTAAAGATTTAATCCAAACAAAGTATTACAATGATATGGACACACGATAAGAATGGCACAGGAAAGATTGCCAAGGAGAGTTATGGAATGTACCCAACCAGGAAGATGGAAAAGAGGAAGACCACGTGTCACCTGGATGGAAGAAATTCATACTATATTGAGGGAACGAGTGATTGAAGAAGATCTTTGGATGGACAAGCAGCAGTGGAAGATGAGAATTCAATCACTTCTGTAATCTTTGGTTCCGGAAAATGTGTAAACATTGTACAACCGGAGTAATAAAAATATAATTCAAGATGACTTTTCAAACTGTAGTGGACCAACGCTTAAATAATATTTGAGAAAATTATGTAAATATTCCGATCCACCCCATTATCAATTACCGTAATTCCCCTGCACACAAACTCGCAAAACATCTAGACAAAATTATCAGACAACACACACAACTAGACAACAACATTGCAGTAAATAACAACACAGACCAAGTAACAAAAATAAAAGACATACACATCCCCCATAATGCCACATTAGCCTCCTTTGACATAAAAAACCTGTACACAAACATCCCAATCTCTGAAACAATCACCATCCTACAAAACAAACTCAAACAGAACAACACACCAGACGAACTTATCAACGAAATAACAGAAACTCTGAACATTATCACAAAACAAAACTACTTCACATATAACAATAAATTTTACACACAGAATGATGGTCTACCCATGGGCTCACCCATATCCAGCATTCTAGCAGAAGTCTTCCTCCAACACTTAGAAACAACAAGAGTGCTCACAAACAATGACAGACACTCACATAAAATAATATATTGGCACAGACAAGTTGATGACATTCTAATACTATACAGGGGAAACAAAAGACAATGTGAACAGTTACTAACGCACGTAAACAAAATACATAAAAACATAACCTTTACTGCCGAATACGAACACAACAATAGCATAAACTTCTTAGACCTATCCATCACAAAACTTGAACACAGGCACAAATTCAGTATATACAGAAAACCGACTCACTAATACACAACTCCTCCAATCACCCGATACAACACAAACTGGCTGCCTTCAGAACCATGACACATAGACTTAACAACATCTCCCTAGATGAAAAAGACTACAAAGATGAACTAAACACGATAAAATATCTAGCAGAATCCAACGGATACGACAGAACAATAGTCAATAAACTCCTACACAAAACACAAAACAAACAACAGACGCAGACAGAAATCAACAAATTCCTAACACTAACATACATCAACAAACAAACTGAAAAAATAACCCACAAATTCAAAAAAGCAGGACATAGAATCGCTCACAAAACTACTAACAAAACAGAAAACACACTATCAAAACACACACACAAAGCACAAAACAAATTCTATCTACCTGGTGTTTACAAACTAAATTGCTCAGATTGCAACAAATTCTACATAGGCCAGACAGCACGTAGCTTCAAACAAAGATACATTGAACACACAAAGGCACTACACTCCAGAATCCACCTTTGCAAACCACCTCATTGAAGCAAACCACACATATAAAAACATCGACAATAACATGGAGATTCTACACGTACACACAAAAGGCCGAAAACTAGACACTCTAGCACAATTGAAAATACACAAACACACGAAAACAAATAAAAACGACATCCTAAACGAACAGACACAATTCAAATCACACGCATTATTCGAACATATCACACCCCACACACACAACATCGATCTTTCGAAAATCGATAGCGTCACCAACAACAAGACAGCGGCAGTCTCTGAAGAAGCTTTTTAAAAGCGAAAACCGGTTCAGGTTATAAGGTAAAACTTTTACGTTTTTACCCATAATAAACTTTGTGTTCCGAGTTAACACAATGGAGATTACCTCCTAAAGGTTGGAAGGAAGGAAAAACGAAAGATGTTATGAAAAGGTACATCGAAGCGTAACCAAAAATCATGGTAAGAAACAAGTGGAATAAGAGAGAGAAAGAGGGAGTGAGAGGCGGGGAAGGAGTAGGAGGAAGGGAGATAGAGAGAGAGAGAGAGAGAGAGAGAGAGAGAGAGAGAGAGAGAGAGAGAGAGAGAGAGAGAGAGAGAGAGAGTTATTTACTAGACACATAGCTACACCAGTTCAGTTATCAATAAAAAACACTGAATGAGCGAAAGAGTTGAACAGAAGGGTATCACTCGAAAGTAGGCATACGTTGCCTTGAATAAAGTCTTGCAGAGTAAATTGGTAAGCCACACAACTAACTCTGAGTTTATAAAGCCCTAATCAGCTGTAATAAACCAGGAAATGATAAAGAAATTTATTTTTTCATTTGGAGCATATGCACATACGGATCGGAAAACTGGCCTCTGAGGAGGTTGGAGATGAGCTACCTTAAAGCTTATAACATGTGCTGCTTGAGGAGGGCCTTTTATATGAACGATTAGGTTATATAAACCTGTTCCGGCACCCATCTCATCCTCGGACGACCCACGTCTCTTCTACCGATGGCTTTCGGCAATCGATCCTCTGTCATCCTTGCCACCATTGCCACCATTGTCTTCTGTAAATTAAAATAATTTCATTTATGTCCTTTACTTCAAGTTCTCTGATATCTTCATTCCTTACTCTATCTTGCAATGTATAATTTAAAATATTTTGAAGCAACTGCATTTCAGCACGCTGAATCTTGCCGCTTTCCTGTTTTGTCATGAACCACGTCTCACTTGCATAAATCAACGTGGGTACTGCAATTGTCTTATATAAAATTTAATCCTTGTGCTGTGTCTTGTTTTATATCTAAGATTTCTATGAATCGTACCGCAAATATTCCTAAAATTTATCTTCTCTCTTATATCATATTCAGATTCATAGCTTAATGCACAGCCGAGATATTTGAAACGGCTCACTTCTTCCAAAGTGCTGTGTTTATAACTATTCTAGTCCTCACTGGATATTTACCTTTAAAGGCCATGGTTTTTTGTCTTTATAACTGAAATTGTCAGTGAGTACTCTCTTGCCACTTCTTGTAATTGAAACATAGCTCTTTGTAAATCATCCTCATTTTGTTGAATAAGAACTATGCGATCCGCATATATCAGCAAATATTATAATTGTTTAAAATGATAATAAACAAATTATCAATACAACTGAAAATAAATAAAAGTTGTTTATGGATACCGTTTCTGCTTCTTAAGCAGATAATTAGCATGTTAAGATCGGTTTAGCAGCCCACGCCTTACTGAACACAATTGTGTGGCCGATCAATAAAAGTAATTATCACATTATTTGAAAACAATACTATTATCAGATCAGTACAACCACATGTTTGGACACAAGCTGTGAGAGGTTTTGCATACGTTAGCCACCTCGGTACCTCGCTGTCTACTTTTTTTGTCGCTTTCACGTTAATTAAGTGTCCAATATTTTTACTACAGCTGTTCCAGCTTTCATTATATGTTTTATTTTTGTAAACTGTGATCTCTTTACTATTTTACTTTTGAAGGACTGCTAAACAGCAACGTCTCCACACAAGCGTCCAAACGCTAATTAAATGTAAGATCCATTGTTCGGAAGTATGTTAATGTGACTTTCATTCTGTTTATCCTAAAATACAGTAGAACAGTTAGAAGATTAACCCAGCGAACAGAGGGTAATTTAGAGCGGACATTCATATTAAACTGTGCAAGAGACATGTTGAAGCCGGATACGTCATATTGGTCGGTCACAGAACTGGAAAATTAGTGACGAAGACACGAAATTTTTAAATGTATGCTCTTTAAGTTTACTGTGGTTTTAATATCTTCTAAAGGCATACGTTCGACCTGCGCGGTTAAATCTCAAAATTTCACACATTTATAGAGAAATAATTGAAAATGCTAACAGTACTACTTAAATGTTATAGTTCATAGTACTTAAATTTTCTGACATAGTACTTATCTCAAGAAGCCAGCAAGATCTAATAGAGGGTTTCTTGAGTCTAGAAGAGGCCGCAACAAATTTAGGTCTAAAAGTAAACACTGAAAAGACAAAATACGAGGGTAGGCTGAAAAGTAATGCACACATGCTTGTAGAACACGAACGAAAAGAAATAGCAAGATGAGGCAAAAAGTAAATAAAAGTACATTTCCTTAGCTTCAAAATTATATATTTATTTTTCAACATAGTCGCCGTTAAGTCTAACACATTTCTCCCAACGCGTAACAAGTTTTTTTATCCCGTCACTGAAATATTCTTCCGACTTTTCTCGAATCCAGGACGCGACAGCTGCCTTCACCTCATCGTCCGAGGTGCAATGATTACCCTTGAGGTCTCTCTTGAGTAGAGGAAAAAATAGAAATCGCAAGGCGCGAGATCAGGGGAGTAGGGAGGGTGTGGAATCGGTTCAAACTTCACGTTTCGCAGAGCCTCTTGGGTTGCGCGCGAGGTGTGTGGACGAGCGTTGTCATGTTGCAAGATTATTGGCGCCAGGCTGCCTCTAACCCGACAAACTCGACGTCGGAGGTGTTTTAGATCATTTTGAATCAAATCGTCGACGAGTTTGCGATGTTCATCGTCTGTGGCAGTGATCGGACGTCCGCTGCGTTTTTCGTCATCAATTACGGCTTTTCCAGGCTCGCAACCACGAAATTTTATTACCCATCGATTCACAGTAGACCTATCAACAGCATCGTCACCATAAACAGCCTTTAAACGACGATGAATCTCATTAGGAATCACATTTTCAGCAGTTAAATATTCGATAACCGCACGCTGTTTAACTCGCGTTGACATAGCACTACAACACGTCTCCATACTTCTGCTACTTAAAGCGTAGTCTATTGTTGTACGAAACTCCTTCAAACTGCGCATGCGTTTGGAGGGGGAATGTTACTCCCGAATGCCACCAGGTGCGCTTCTGTAGGTAATTTTGTTCGTGTTCTACAAGCATGTGTGCATTACTTTTCATCATACCCTCGTACATGTTAACAGGTTGTAAAATACAAGAGAGAAGAGCATATACAAGAGTAAAAAAAAAGTCGATAAGGATACAGGGATTTGTTAACTTTGAAATAACTTAAATATTTGGATAGACTTCATAATACGCGCACAATTCAAGATGTCAAAGTTTAGATAAGAAATTATCGATATCTGGTAATTGGAGGACACAAATTTCAAACTGTTTAAATACTAGGGCTCTTTATGACCGAAGAAATAAAAAAAGGATGTCTGCTGGGAACAAACGTTACTTCTACCTACAAGGAATATTTAAGTGTACAAACATACGCAGAGCAACTAAGATTCGTCTCTGTAAAACAGTTTTTAAGCCAGTAGTCATGTACGGATCCGAAAGTTGGACAGAGGAAGAGTGGTTGCACATGTGGAAAAGGAAAGTCCTCAGGAGGATATTTGGTGCAGTGAACGTCCAAGGAGCATGGAGAATAAGAACGAATGCAGAATCCAGAAAATCTATGGAGAATCAGATACCGCCACTGACATAAAGAAAAGTAAAATCCTGTGGGCAAAGCATGTCCAGAGAATGTTAGAGACATCCACGTTCAAGAAAATTTTACGGGGAGACCTGATTAAAGAAGAAGGAGGGGTCGGCCCAGAAAACGATGGCTGGATGATCTTGAGGACGACCTGCGAATGCTCGGTGTAAGAAGATGGATACTGAGGGCAGACGATCGAGACGACTGGAGGCGGATTGTCCAGGAGGCCAAGGCTCTCCAAGAGCTGTAGCGCCAATTGAGAAGTAGAAGAAGTTACATACCTTCATACAAAAATAGATTATGGGAATTACAGCACGACAAATATTTTGAAGCTGTGTCTTCATGAACTCGCTCTGTAAGTACTACTTGTGTAGTACATAACAAGTTAATAAAGCCTACGGAAATTATAATCGCTTGAAGGTTTCAATTTAAATGGCCTGTAATATGTATACGTTGATTATTCGCGCGTGAAAGACGATCCCATGAATAGACTGAAATGTATATTATTAATTAATTACGTTGTTTACATAACCTTCGTGTTTTGCGAGCGTGTGTACGCACGAATATTGCATATACAGTATATATATATATATATGTTTATTGATAAAACAGCGTGTTGTACATCCTGAGAATTTACAGGAGGCTGTTGTTCTAGAAAACGGAGACACGTGATGTTTTGGCGCGCACAAACGTGCGTGTGACTCTGTAGCAAAAGTCTTGTGAGCGTGCGTGTATGAAAGAGAGAGAGAGAGAGAGAGAGAGAGAGAGAGAGAGAGAGAGAGAGAGAGAGAGGGGGAGGGATTGTTTTTACCGGTATTGAGTATTATTTACTGTTAAGTAAATACTCAATTTACTTAAATATATATATATATATATATATATATATATATATATATATATATATATATATTGTAACGTTACATAACCCATGCCCAAAAATGATACGTAATCACCCCACTACAAAGGTCAGAAATGAGTATAATATACATAGCTATAGATTACTTTGTATTACAAAACACTATAAACTATAATTAAGTGATATAAAGGGTACAAAGTGACTATAGTGTACACAGTGAGAACGTAAGTGTTTTTAAAAGGAGCATCTCACAGACTTATGCTGTAGATGGAGAAACAATTAATTGTAACAATAGACTATATTGCTACTGACCAATTCTGTATTTTGTTTGAATTTTGTGTAATTTATATTGTGTAGGCCACAAAGATTTTGTACCTAGGTCTAATTTTATATTTAATATAATAATTGTGTTTGAATATAAGATAACCCAGGGTTAGATATAAAATAATAATAAAATAAAATAATACTGTATGAGTAAAATGGCAGAGGAAAATAGTTTAGTGTAAGGATACTATAAGCTTATAATAAATAATAAATAAATACAATTAAAGGAAATAAAAATATTAAAGACCTATGTATAAAGTTAAGAGGAATAGAAGGAAAACCCATATATAAATTAAATTGGATAATAAACAAAAGTTAAAAAGGATTATTTTTCTATAAATAAGAAATAAATTTATAATAATTAAAAAACAGCCTATATACTCAAAAGTATATATAGATGCACCAATAAAAAATGATATAAAAATTCTTGGTTACTAACAGTAACCAACTAACAAGATACAATTTAATTGTTAAAACGATTGGAAAACGTACGTTTGGAAAAAGTGTAATGCCATTTAAAATTTGAAAAAACTTTATGAATACTTTTGGAAATAGTGCGAAATTTAATAAAAATTAACGAGTAGTGTCCACCTTATGTCAGAACTCCTTCAAGTATCAACATTCACGTCCTTTATTCGATGAAAATTTGAAATAATCCAACCACCAGGTCAGGCCTAGTTTGACGGCACTTCGAGATTTTTTGGTGAGTTTGTATCTTAGAAAAATTTAAATAAATTACAAAACAACTATAACTCCAACACTAGAAACAGCACCATACCAGTAAACACTTCAAGAAAAGAGGTGAAACAAACTTTATTAATATTTGTTAACCAAAAAACCTTCATAACGAATCTTTGTGCAGTTTCAGTATTCATTGAATGATTTCGTGTTTATAATAAGGAACATAACCTGTACTCTAGCGGATAAACCCGGAACTACATACTACAGAAAAACAAATATAATCTATGTTTCTTTGTAAAGCGTAGTATTTTATTATTCATTTCTGACCGTCTCATAACGTAAAGAACTTACCCTTAACCCTGGGGAAATTAATAAATAATTCTTTATTGTTTTAATATTTTATCAAGGATAAAAAAATAGTTTGTTATAATTCCGATGTTTACTAAATAAGATCGAACCAATGTGGAGGTTGTTTATTCATATAAGATGCATATGTTTATCTCTAAATAAGATACATTAGGTGTTGACGGGGAGAATCGATTATAATTTTTTTGTAGTGGAAGAAAATAAAAATCAGTGTATTTAATAAATAAATACCCTGAATAATTTGTTATAACTAATAAAATGTGTATTATTTCTTGTAGAGGGTAGTTGTTACAGAATTTCAGGAAACCAAGAAGAGGACGAACCACCGGGAAAGTATTACCGACAATTGGTGTTTATTTAACCTCAAATTGGGAAGCAGACGTCAAGATCAGCTGGTTTCATGAGCGGGGAATATTTAAATTAAGTAATTGTATACTCCGGGGATAATATCCTTGGTCCTCTCTCTCCTAACTACGGTCAAACAACTTTATTGAATTCTCCCAAATCACACACACTCGATTTCAGTTTTTTTGTTTTATTTCGGTAAACATAAATTTTAACCGACACAGGACATTTGCGAATACAATCAATAAAGGATTAACAGTGACTCTCACAAAGCGAGATTTTCAAAGAGCCATTAAAAGTTACCATTAAGTAAAGTACTGTTTAAGACACTGTTATGAGAATAGACCCGAGAGACGTTACAGAATGGCGAACCCAGCATTGGGGCTTTGAACATTCGCAAATATAATTATTAAGTAACGATTACATACAGAGAGAGACATTACAAAGATGACGCTAACAACGTGGGGCTTATAAAATAAAGAAATAATTTCAGTGACGATCGCAAAAGGTACTTAGGCTCAGAGAAAAACACTCGTTAATACAGAGAGAGACGTTACAATATGTACAGGGTGATTCACGAAGAAACGGAAATACTTCGGGAGATGAATCTACATCGAAAAATAAGAAAAAAAGAACATATAAAAATAGGTCCGGAAATGCTTCGTTAGCGAGTTGCAGCTAGCGAAAGATTTCGCCCGGGTTTCGGTTCCCCCGGGTAAATGAAGACTTTCTTAAATTCTGGGAAGGGGCGAATTCTGCTGTTTCTTATGGTTTTTGACCTGAAAAATCGAATAAAACAGGTCGCAGAACTGTATCTCTAATACGTTTCATGATATCCGACGTAAAACAGAAAAATCTTTGCCTAAAAACAAATTTTGAAAAATTGGAAACAATTGGAATTTTTTGTTGATTTGTATTGACTTTATTTACACCATTTTGCTCAGAATTAAATTATTTACAAGTTTTGTTTTAAACTTTTATGCATTTATTAGTCATTTAACAAAGTTATTGTACTTCGAACCTAAGGTTAGGTTAGAACAAAGATTTTTCTGTTTTACGTCGGATATCATGAAACTTATGGGAGATACAGTTCTGCGACCTGTTTTATTCGATTTTTCAGGTCAAAAACCATAAGAAACAGCGGAATTCGCTTCTTCCCAGAATTTAAGAAAGTCTTCATTTACCCGGGGGAACCGAAACCCGGGCGAAATCTTTCGCTAGCTGTAACTCGCTAACGAAGCATTTCCAGACCTATATTTATATGAACTTTTTTTCTTATTTTTCGATGTAGATTCATCTCCCGAAGTATTTCCGTTTCTTCGTGAATCACCCTGTATATATATATATATATTTATATATATAATTTACTTAACAGTAAATAATATGTTCGCGATAACAAGCAAGTCGCAAGACACATTAACTATGGAATAAAAATAACGTAAAATAATTGCACGTATAAATATTATCTTAGATAACAATAAAATGTATGACGGTAAACATGAAGGCCTACCGCTATTATCAGGAGACTATAAATACAGCTGTTCAACCTTCGAAAGACCGAATAGACGTCAGAGATTATGTAATCGTGTGTTTACTTTGTGGCAGTAGGCTACGTTCTTAATTTAGCAGGCTGTTAAATTTTCTTTTGATGTCGGTTCATAAAATAATAAATTAGAAAGTGTTGTAGACTGTTGTTTGTCGGTTGAATAAATTTATAACATCAATACAAATAAATTATCCCCCCTTCAACTACCCTTTTCATTTATAGATGTTTCATCTACCTTTCTACAGTGTAATATCTACCTTTCTACCTTTCTTTTCAGGATACTTTATTTATCAAAATTAAGTACTTTACTCTTGTTAAAACGTAAAATGTTGCAGGTAAATTACCCTTTCCCCTTAACCGATCTTCACCAAAATCAACAGGCCTTGAGTCCTCTACAATTCAGGAAGGTATGCAAGAAATTATTTTATTCTGTTTGAATGTGGAGCAGTTATCGTTAGTCATAGATACAATTACCCTATTTAAAACAACTCGGGCACATATGCAACAAATTATTCGATCTGTTTGATTTGCGGCAGTTATCGTTGGCCATAGAAAAAATCCACACACACACGCACACACACACACACACACACACACACACACACTTTCGGAAAATGACTTTTCTTCATGTTTTGTGGGTAGTACAATCAGAATCTGGCTTTATCTCTAACACGATTTTTTTCGCGATCACCATACTTCCATTTCCTTACGGAACATGGAAGTAAAAATTTCAATAAAATAGTAACAATTGATATCGTTCCGTGTAAACAAAATATTGTAACCACGAATACGTAAACAAAATAACTTTTCGTTTTTAGAAATTCACAGATTACAAACGGCTGGGCGGTATTCGCTTTTTTTCGCTTTGTTTAAAAAAAAATATAATTTAATAAAATTAATTCTTAATTTTTAAAATATTAATATCTATGTACAATTCGTATTTTGATTATCTTTCTCGGCGTTTTTACCAAAAGCTTGCTGATATATTTAGTTTTGTTCTGAGTGTACATAGTAAAAATAATTTTATAATTAATTAGAACATGCAAGTCACGTATGGTTCTCCATACCGATTTTTTCTTTTATTTGTTTGTATTTTTAGTTACAAATTTAAAACCCTTGCCGGTACCTCTCGCGCCGGAAGGAAGTCCTGGCTGCGTCCCTTATACATGGATATGTAACTCAATGAAGATACTTCAGCTGAGAGGGAACGCACGATACGACGTAAGCACGAGCAATTGGACGCCGACACCGGACGTTCAGTAGGGCGTGTAATGTCGGACACTCTCTGTGTTCCCGTTACCAGATTTCCTTTCGCTGACGCAATGTGCGTGAGTCTGCTGCCGCTGCAGTGACCCCTTTCACTCTCAGTCGTTGCCACGAATCCGTAATTCGTTTCTTACGGCAGGCAGCACAGACTGTTCTCAATACCGGCACGGCGTATTTGTTGAAATTATAATTAAGACTCGCGTAACAACGACAGCGAAACTGTACGCGTCACAACTACATAAGGTGGACGGTAAATGGCAAGTATATGTTAATGACGATATTCATTGATAACTCGTTGGGCACATGGTGAAACATATTACTACAAAGATTTAAAAAAAAAACATACAAACACTTGGTACGTTTTACAGTTTATTATTTACCTGTGACAGCTGTTTCAGTGACCACAGTACTCCTAGAGTTGGCCTGATCAATTGTGGAGTACGACAAGGATGTCGATTATCACCTTCTCTCTTTAATTTATATATTGACGATGTCACACAAAACTGGCAGATGTGTCTTCCAGGACATTTTATGGTTGGTCACTCTACAAATGACACTTTGTCGTTTCCGGACGATCAGGCTATTCTGTCGGACTCTGAAAACAGATCGCAGATGGGTATACATCTGTTAAATTGAATCTGCAGAGACTCTGGATTGCAGCTATCCACAATTAAAACCAAAGTGATGGCTTTTCGTGGAACTTATCCCGTACGGGCAAAAATTGATATAGATGGTACTGCCTTGGAACAAGTTAGCAATTTTGAATACCTGGGCTACAGTGTGTCTTATAATCAAAGTAACGACGTTGTGAATAAGTTGCATAAGTTCAACCTTATGTGCGGGACCATCAGGCGAACTCTTAAGTCAGCAAGTAAAGGAACACGCCTAAAATTCTGCAAGGTGTTAGCTCTTCCCACACTTCTTTATGGGTCTGAGAATTGGACTTTAACGAAAGGCCAGGCCAGTCGCATCCAAGCGGCTGAAATGAGTTTTTTCAGGCACGTGGCAGGGTATACTCTCCATGATCATAGAAGAAACACAGATATGCGGCAGGCACTGAATATTATGAGTATACTCGACAGAATCGCCCAGTATCGGCTGAATGGGTGGGAACATCTTTGCCGAATGGATGACTGCCGCATCCACAAACAACTATGGAACTATAAGGCCGAGGGGACGGAGAGGTGTGGGGCGTCCGAGGAAGCGCTGGAGTGACCAATTCTAATCTTTGCTTGTTTGAGACCGGAACAAACCATTCTTGGTTTAATCCTTGAAGAAGACGATGAAGATGATGATGACAGTACTGTGTCAGTGTGTAGCCTGAATCAGCAGTGAAGATGGCCGTCTGCTGCATCAACCATCAACAGCTGCCACCATCATCTGCTGCCATCAACAGCTTAAGACCACGCGGCCTTGCGCCCCGGAAGACAACAATTTTAACAACATTGACATTGAGGCGGCCGTATAAGCTTCAGACAAAATTTGAGATCTATATTCTCTACAGATCTACGTTTGATCACGTAGAGCGTGTGGGCCCATCACGAGTAGCGCACGTAATTGCAACATATATGGCTGAAGGTAAAGGAAGTCTGAGACGGGAGACGGAGTAGGCTTTGAGACGTATACTTGAAAATAATAACAACAATAATAACAAGAAGAAGAAGAAGAAGAAGAAGAAGAAGAAGAAGAAGAAGAAGAAGAAGAAGAAGAAGAAGAAGAAGAAGAAGAAGAAGACATTGGAAAAAAGAGATAAAAAAGGGGAAATTCCGGTTAAAACTCGACGACAAGCCACTCTATGCTGTACAGACATCATTAATATAGAACAAATGTTAAAAAAAAAAAAAAAATACAAACACTTGGTAAGTTTCACAGTTTATTATTTACCTCAGACAGCTGTTTCAGCCTATTAAGCTATTCTCAAAGAGATCACAGAGAAACAACTAAACAAAGAAAGCGAGGACGGTGAACATGTGTTAAAAGGGTGTGTATACGGACATGTGTGTGGGGTGTGTGTTGGAGAGGATGGAGAAGTTAGTATAGGGAAGGTGAAGTGTTGTAAAAACTAAGTATAATAGGAAGGCAAAGTATAAAAGTTAAATAAACTAAATAACAAATTTTAATAAAGGGGAGACGCAGAATTCACCTTCGTTTGTTCGTTTGTTAAATTTTCGTTACTTTTGATTGCTTTAATAAAATTTTTGACTTTTATAAAATTTAAATGAAAATAAAAACGAGGTATAGTGTATTTTTGAGGTCTGAAGCCGTATTCTGTAGCTGCTGAAGTAGACAAGACGTCACATCTGATGTAGGGTGTATCAGCAATTCAGAACAACCACTGATGGCGACTTTAACCTAATTAATTGTGTAGTTTCTAGTCTGGAAATTTCACTTATCTGGTAATTTTAGTTTCCTAAACAGAAGTACTTTACCATAGAAAGCCTTCGCTCGCTGAACAAGTTTCTCAACAAAACCGTTGACGGCGAATTAGACTGTATTTACGAGTGAAAGAATCTAGGTTTCACAAAATTTCAGTTTGCTAAGTCACATTAATATCGTCACATCGGTGACCGTCAGTTTATTAATTTTATGAGTGAGTTTATTAATTTATTATTTAATTTATCAATTTATTAATATTTAATACTATTTATTGATATTAATATTTATTGATATTAATATTTATTAATTAATTAAATTTATTAATTTTATACTATTTTGTAAAACGAGGCACCCGCCAGGACTTAGAAGCGCGTCGAAGAAAAGAAAACACTGAATCACGATAAACATAGAAAATTACACATAGGCCTATATGTATATACACATAAGTATATATATACGATGTTTATACAGATTGCTACGACAATTATTATGTAACGCTCTCGAAATGTCGGCAGGTGGAGTTGCGGTCCCTAACTGCACTTCCGGCACTAAGAGCAGGTGGAGGAGGAGGTCCTTAAAATAATAATAAGGATGATAATAATAATAATAATAATAATAATAATAATAATAATAATAATAATAATAAGAAGAAGAAGAAGAAGAAGAAGAAGAAGAAGAAGAAGAAGAAGAATTAATGAATTAATCCTGATAGACTAAGAAGGAAACTTTTAACTATTTCAAAAACCTTAAAATGTCCACTACGTGGTTCAAAGAAACAGAAAAGACATAGGAGAACTCCAGGTACTCAAGAAGACATTGAATACGCTTACCACTCAAAAAGAAATTAAAAAATGCCCAAGGTTTTCAGGAAAACCCAAAAAGAGGACAGGTGTGCCACCTGGACTGACGAAAAGAGGGAGAGACATCGATCAAGAATGATGAAGGAAATATGAGAGGGGAGGATGGAGATGTAAAGAAGGGAAGAACCAGTTGAACCAAACGTAGCCCACAATGGTTCATACAAATAATAATAATTATCTTGTTGGTCCATCCTCTTCGTTCACTTGTTTGTGTATTTAATCCCACTGAGGAAGAGGAACAACACCTCGAAACGTTTGGGAAAGTGTAAAGAAAGTAAGTTCATATTGTGAAAGTTTATATATAAAATAATAATAATAATAAAGTAATAACAATTGTTGTTGTTGCTGTTATTATTATCATTACAGTGTCTTCCTAAAAAAATAGCATCGAGTCTGTTTTTTGTTTGAAACCTTTTGAGGTCATTGAGCAAAATTCTTTATGGTATTGTAAAAAGTATCATACACTTGTTTATATATAGAAAACTGACATTGCAGAGGAATTTAAATATAATTCTAACAACAAAGGGACAAAGCGAATATCTCGTCTTTTCCCTCTAATACTTGTGTGTGTAAAAATAGAATAACCCAGTTTTAGTAAGAATTAGGAGTAACAATTAGTTAGAATTAGTAGTTTCCACAAAGCGTTTTATGGAATTGTTTTAATAAATAACGTAAATATCTACACAAAGATACGTATGCCTCGAAAGATTTGTCCCACAGTAAGAACAGAATCATGTAGTCGAATTTTGCTCGATAGAAAGAATCAATCGATTCTGTCAGAGCAATCGATTGTTCTGACAGAAAGAGGCTAATGATAATGTGACGTATTTATAATATACACACACTTATTGCTTACTAATTGTACCTATAATCTGAATCTTCTATTGTGGTTTATTAATTGTTCATTACCTAAAGGTATGGTACCTTTACCTATAACCTATGATACCTTTATATTATGTACAATGGATACACCACAATAGAAGATTGAGAAAGAAGCTGTCAGAGCTTTACATTCGTGCAGACGATTTTCCTCACCTGTAATACATTCAGCATGTTAATGCTGACGAAACTAGTATTGGACGTCTGATTGAAATGTCTTAATATTAGAAACCTTTCAGTTCGGAAGTGTTATTGCTGGTTTCGTAACAGCTACGGTGTCTAGCGTGCATCTGTCAGCATTGTTAAGAAGGATATTTCACTAATACTTCTGCTCAGTGCAATAGTTACGTAGTAATTATATTATCTTGTTCGTATTGATTGTGAAACAGTCCTAGAGCTGATTCCTACTAGGAAAGCAACACGCTACAGGGCAAATACCCGACACGCGAATTTTCGATTAAGTGCAAGTCCCCACAAGCAAATAGTACATAATTAGCCGGCTACGCACTATCCATCGCCGCTGTCCAGTATGCCCGACGTTGGTGATCGGTGTGCGCACCACACTGTTGTGCATCTCGTCCAGCGTGCCAGAACGTACTTTAGTTCTCATTGTGTTTTGTAAAACACTGTCTATGGTTCCACCTTCTCCTAGGACAGACATCATATCTTGCAACGCTGTCATTCTTTTATTTTTATTCATGTAATATGCCGAGGATACGTCCCACAGATATCTATTTAATTTATATTTTCCGATAAATTTTGTCGTTTTTCACGGTCCATTATAAATTGTAATTAAAGCCAATTAATAATAGCAATATTTAAAATAATAACTGCTAATGATATTTGAATGTAGCCTATTATGTAAACGAAGAATGAACTAAACTAAATATTAAACTGAAATTTTATCTGAATCGTTACTTATTAAATATAAACTAAAGAATGAATGTAACGTAAAATTAAACAGTAAACATTTATTAAACGAATGTGCTCTAAAAACATGTACTGTACTTGCTCGACAATGACGATTTGATAGACAGCAAGCGTACGCATGATCAAACATGCAGGATTCCTTGACATCCGTCAACACTACACACGATCCATCCGCACGTCGTGCGGCTTGAGATGATGGTCTTGCTGGACTCATTTTTCGTCGTGCACATCCTTCAAAAAATACACGAAGTGCGGATGGATGTCAAAGCTATGCACTGTCGTTTTTGACTTGCTGTCCGTCATGACGTTCAGCGAGGATGGTTAGTGCGTAGCCGGCTATTGGAATCTTTTGGCAAATTAGTATCGTTACTAACTTGTGTTATTAATGAAATAATCGTATTTTATGTAATTTGAGTCTAGTAGTTTTTAATTGTTGTTGACTTTGAAGTTTCCAATTTCTACGAACCTTAAAGTCACTTCCAGTGACTTACTGAAGTTTACAATCATCGCTAGTGAAGCTTACGACAGTTTTTCTAACAATTCGGTGTGTTTTTTACGAACCGACTTGAGTCAAAGTAATATAAAATCCAATATTGGATACTATTATGTAACACATAACTAAAAATTGTGTTAATACTTCTTATTTTTTCAAGTTGTTTTCGATTTTCCATCGGCTGTATAAGTGCAAGATTTCTGCAAGCTTTTCTCGTAATAATTTTTTTTACATATTAGCTCTTTATGAATCTGGGGGGGGTCACAATCTCTGTAATTGTGCGTAAACCTGTGAAATAGGATTAATATTATTTTACTTGAGTATAGTTTAAATTGAAAAAGGAATGCGGCAAAGGTCAGAGTGCTAAAATGCAGTTTCTTCGAAATGCTTAAACTATACACTGCTATACATTGCAAGATAGAAGAAGAAATGAGTATATAAGAGCAGAACTGGAAATGAAAGGATATTAATGAAATCCTTTCAACTTATAGAAGACAATGGTGTGATATTTGAAAAGGATAACCTAGGATCGATTACCAAAAGCGGTGCTGAAATAGAAAGCCACTGTTAGATGAGACAATCCAAGGATAAGGGTGCCGGAATAGGTTTGTTTAACCTAGTTCTTGTAGTGAAAAAGAAGAAGTTTAAATTATTGCTCTAGAATGCTTTTTACCATTTTGTACAGCAATATAACTGGACAGCGTGGCCATTAATTGTCGCAATGTTATAATTCTTGAACACGTGCTTCCTAACACACACACACACACACACACACACACACACACACACACACACACACACACACACACACACACACACACACACACACACACACACACACACACCACTTATTCACTTTTTTTTACTACTACTACACCTTAAGTTTATATTGTAAATACATTAACGCGACATTAAAATAATCTTTACTCTAATGACGACTGATGACAATATGTTCTCACAACATTTATATGTTAGCTCTGGATAATTATAATTTTAAAATGTAATAAATAAAATATCTCTTTATTTATACACTTAGTAGAACGCTTGTCACATTGCAGTTAGAATACTGTAGAGTAATTAATGGTGAAGTGATTATTGTTCCATTTGCGAGGGTCTCTGGAAAGGTTCTACGTCTAGGGATCCTTAGAAAGTGTACCGTGTCCTGTTGATTTCTAAGGGATATTTCCACTTAACGTAGTCCGAAAGGCGGGAGTAATGAAGAGTTGTATCTTGCGAGGTATTGCTTTGGAGCTTTCTAGTTACAGACGTTGTGCAAATGGTTCTAGGTTTAAGGATCCTCGAAAGTTCCCGGTCAATCATAGCAATGTGTTCTGGTTGGTTTCTAGAAAACCGTTAAAAATATTCCTATTTTAATCACGTTCTATGAGAGCAGTGGCATAACTACATGGGATCAATCCCCTCCATAAAGTTACTAAAAATGTCAGTGAAATTCCATAATCACTTAGCGCAAGAATATTTCTAAGCCAGTTGTCTATGTTAAAATAAGTCGCCTTGGCGTTTTTCCCTTCGCTTATTTGCGCCTTTCCATTTTAGGCACCCTCTCATAAAGACCGGTACCGTTTCCATTTGGCAGTCGTCGAGCACGTTCCCGACGCTGCAATCAAGCCACGGCGCAAAGATGCCCCACTACCTGCAGCAAAGTAAAGCGAAGTTAAAACAAGGTTTATAAATAACTGTGTAAATAACTTTATGGAAAGAATCTTGAAAATCTCATTTGTCCTGAGGAAAACGGGGAGGCCAACCTTCAAACTAGTCTCATCCCGCCCCAAAAGCTAGTCACCTCCCCCCCCCCCCCCACCAAGGAGTAACACTTCTGTATGAGAGTACAGATGTTCAGATATTCGTGGTAGGTGCTGGGGACCAGTTGTCCTTTATAAGAGTCTCTGGGAAAGATTTCAGGCGTAAGTGGATTCCAGATCCCCCCCCCCCAACAGGAGAAGTGGATTCCAGATCGTTATCTATTTGCAGCGGAATTCTTATCCTCTCCTGGGATGAAGCGTCAAAGAAGGCACATAAAATAATTAACAAAATGCTATAATAAACATAGGCCTATAGGCTCGAAAGTGTTCAACCTTAAAGTATATAACTGTCGTAGATATAATCTAAGGTAGTGGTTCCCAAAATTTTCAGTCCGCGGACCCCCCCTCAAAAAATTAAGAAATTCACGGACCCGTCTGAGTTATGAAATACAACGAACAGTAAATACGATACAAACTCTTATATTTTAATTAAAATGTATTAAAATCAAAATTCTCTTAACTTGCAAAATTATAATATTAATGATATCGAACATAGTTTAATGTGAACAATAAAGCTGCTTTTAAACAATTAGCTCTGCAATATTAGGTTTAATGTCTGATAATTTCAATATTAAGTCACTCTCGACAGTTTATTTCTTAACTTTGCCAACCTCGGCTCTATCTTTCCAGCCCCACACGTGTCGAAATCCAGCTACTTAGGCGTAAAACCAGCTACACGGAAAAACGTTTTGCTTAGGTACAGTGCTTATACGTAGACTAAAACAGCGCGAGTTCTGTGTTGATGCGACGCTCTAGTCAGTTCGCCTGGCAAACAGATCTGCTACACGACATGATTTAAAGACATTAAAGCTATTAGTTTGAAATTACTTTACAATTACAATTAGTTTGCGCCAAAAAACTGGAATCTTCTACTAATTGTTTAAAAATTCTAAAATTTAGATTTTAGACTACATAAAATTGGAGGAAATTACGGTATATTCTATTTTATCTTAAAAGTGTTCGCGGACCCCCAGGGGTCCACGGCCCCCCACTTTGGGAACCACTAGTCTAAGGACATTGTTTTTTATACACAAAGATCAGCAGTAAGTACATAAGATGTTAAGTACTTAAGATATACGCATTAAATATATTCCATTTGAGAAATAAGAAACAATGTTTAATTGAACTATTTCGTATTGTTTTTGGCTACTCACTTTGGACAAGTAACCTGTTTAAAGTTAATTAAATTTTTATTTTTGTTACAGGCTTGGAGAGAATAAGGCGGTCTTTACAATTAATGGAAAAGTACATGTAGGTACGTTAACTATATGATGAAGTAGTGATCTTTGATTACAAGGAAAACTCAATTACACCTACACATATTGTACTATACAATCTGAATTAAATAGAGAGAGAGAGAGAGAGAGAGAGAGAGGACTACTGCAGTAGCTTTCTAATTAAGCATAATCGAAAGAAATTTGTTTTCATAATTTCTTTGCATATAAAAACTATAATCTTCGTTGGTTTCCTAATATTTTATAAATAGATAACAGTTCTGTATCCTGGAACTGCTTAGTTTTAGGGTACATTACTTTATTTATTTAATAAGATAAGAAGAATAACTCACTTGCAAGCAGTTATCACAAAACTTACTCTACGAAAAGCTGCTGTCACTAATCTAGTGTATGGAGTAATGTACATTGTTCTGATGATAATGTTACGACGCGTCGCAACGGTTACGACGCGTCGTAACCGTCGCAACCGTCGCGACGGTTGAAGGATCGTCGTGTTTGAACAGTGAGCACAGAATAATTGACTCCAGAGAAATCGCTAGTTAAAATTGCATTGCAGTTGAAATAAATAAAACAACAATAAACAGTCGTACACAACAATTCTTCAAGCTTATGATTGTCCGACAGACAGTAGTGTAGCTTATGTGTAGCTTATATCTGTGTAAATGTAATTGTAATTCATTTTTAAATAACTTCAAGAAAATTTCATATTTTAAAACAATTCTATGGTATAATTTATTATGCTTTATTATAATATTATAGCGTTACTATAGTATTATTATCCTACAATAATTTAGTGACATTCCGCATTAATCACTTTTGTTCATTTAACTTTAATTTTTATATTGTTGCGTTTGTAAATCAACATTCATTATGTTGTGCAATTAGAATTATAAATGAATTTTAAGAACAATATGGAAAACGAACTTTTTTTTAAATATAAATATTTTTAAAACGTAAAAAAAATTCGTATTTTAATAATTCGACCAAACCATAAATACTTGTTATAGCTGCGATTAACTTTGTGGTGGTAATTTTTTCTGACTGTTCACGCTTGTTAGTAAACGAATCTCCGGTAAACTTTTGTTTATATTTAATATAGTAATGTTACTTACACCTGAAGACGATCAAAGATGGTTTAGCGGTTGAAACGTTGTGCTAACGTTTAGTTTTGTTAGTTTGTAATAACCTGGATAATATGTTAAAGTCTAGCACTACAATTTGTGTGAAGTGTATGTTGTTTACAATTATACTGCTAAGTTATTGGATTGGAAGTCTTGAAGATAATAACAGCGGCGTTCTGGATCGCCCTAAGCTAAGTTTTGTATTGTTTGTTTAAAGGCAGAATTTGTTTGGTATAACTCAGACCTAATATAGTCGTCGTCATCGTCATCCTTTACGACTTAGGCCAGTAGCCTGTTCCAGTTTCAATGGATGGTCATCCAACCATCGCTTACGGGGTCTTGCCACATTTCTCTTTCCTCTTGGATGATAGTCAAGGGCTCTTCTTCAAAATCTAGTTGGATCCATTCTCTCTACGAGTAATCGCCAGATTGTACCGGGAGATTTTCTCGTTTAAGCTTTCACGTATGCCTAGCTCCATTGTAATATGATCATTTCTGATAAGATCTCTCCTGGTACAACCCTTTACAGCCCTCAAGAACCTCATTTCCTCTCCTTATATTCTAAACGTTTGGCCTTTATAATCCAATTCTCACTGCCGTATAGTAGGCCATTACATTATAATATTTCAATTGCGTCTCTTTCCTTGTTTTATTCTTAAGTGTTTAATGATACAACCACAAAGCGACTGGAAGAGACTAATTTTGCTTTCAACCAGCTTATCATTTTGGTATGTGATGCTGCACCCTATATACTTGAGATCTGGCACCTGTTCTATTGGCGAGTCCTGTATGACAATCTTTGTTATAATATGGTTTGCCCCAGAAAAAGCCATAACTTTTGTTTTGGATAAGGAAACAAATAGCATACCGAATAAACAAGAACATATCTGAAGAACATATCAACATATCTGAGACAAAGTATAGTTGTTTACACGCGTTGCTCCTTTGTTTACACGCATTGCTGCTTTGTTTGCATGCATTGTCGACACGAATGATGCAGCACGCTCGCTTTTGGAAGCAAAAAATGGCAGCCGTTCGTGAGCGGTGCAATGCGCGAAGCCAAGGAAAGAATTATCGCCACTTAAAAGTAGAGTGTAAGGTATCCAGGGAAGAGAGAATAGAGACAACACTATAACAGTTTGCTGTCTCACTCACACGCCATCTTTTCACAGTCACATACTGCAGCTTCGCAACGGCACTAGCATGCTTCCAATGTTCTCGCAGCCGATGTTCACACTATGAAACACTGTATAAGACTGTTGTGCGCATGTGCGAAATGGACGACAATTAGCCTAGCAACGAGTGTCTGTCCACTGCGCTTCTCTAAGCACTGTCTAAAATCAATCGTCAGGTCTATTTGAAGACGGCCACTGGCGCTTATCGAAATAATACTCGGTCAGTATAAAATTCTCAATCATGACTGTCCGGTTTACACTCTCTGGTTGTCCAAGCTGACTTACTACTGCCCCTCTTCACTTTATGCAGTTCCTTTTAGATTCTTTTGTTTCATTATGCGTTTCTTCAGCGGCGCGACAACCCATTAATGAGTCAAGGCATCCTTTAACAGCCTCCGCCAGTTGTCCCGGTCGAGTGCACTGCTCTCCAGTTCCTGGTCCCAAGGATATGGCGCGCATCATAATTCACACCGTCTTCCCAACGCAGTTTGGGTCTACCAACTCTCCTGGTGCCACAGATCTGTTCTGTGAGTGTCTTTCTTGGTATTTGATTCTCCCAAATTCTGATCATATGTCCAGCCTACCTAAGTGTACCAAGTTTTATAACTTTCACAATATCTGGTTCGTTCAGAAGAGTGTTCAGTTCTTGGTTGGTCCTTTTCCTCCATTCACCTCACACACATATTGGGCCAAAAATACTGCGGAGGATTTTGCGTTCATGAACCAGCAGGCTTGACTCATACTTTCTAGAAACGGTCCAGGTCTCACAACCACAGGTGAGAACTGGGCGGATCAGTGTTGTATACAGAAGCAGCTTGATGCACCTGTCAATTGTTCTGCTCTGGAACAGGGGTCTGAGACCAAAGAAGCACCTATTAGCTGAGGTGATTTTTCGCTTTATTTCTTCTGTCGTTTCCCCATCGGAGTTAACTTGACATCCTAAATAAACAAAGTTTCGAAGGAATAGATGCCAATTTGGACGTGCTCTCCTTCTCTAACTTCCTGTCCTGTGACCATGTACACTATTTTGTTTTGGTATTGTGTTTCATTATGAATGTTAAAGATATTCAGCTTGTCGTGAATATCAGTATTTTTTAATGTATTCGTATGTCTTCAATCCTTCACCGTGTGAGGGAATCTTAATTTTCGCTAATTTCACCAACGCCTGTGTTGCAACACTGTAATACATGCAACAATCGTCCCTGTATACATTTATCTTTCCTGTTTATCCGGTACCAAGGTTAATGTTTGAAACTCATTGGTTCGTTTACGGACCAAAAATGTATAATTGTGAATCACAATATTATGGAAAGAAGCTAAATGATTACACTCTTCACGAGTATAATAGAGCTTCCAGACGAATAATTTGTCTTGTTTGCATTCTTCAAACTAATGGAGAATGCTTGTTTTCTTCATTAGTTTTTAATGTTGGAGAAAACGATTATTCAAAATACCGTGCACAGTACGTTTGTTGTACTTTGAATATTCGTTCAGAGTTAACGAAGAGGTAGCTATTAACTTAAAAATAACTGTTAGTTAATTAAGTCAGATTGTATTATATGTATTAATATAAAATATAATATAAAATTTATGAAATATTTATCAATATAAACATTTCTTGATACATAAATTATTTCTTGATCATTTCTTGACAATTTCTTAATACATAAATTATTTAATATTTATAACTATTTTACCATCAAGATATAAATATATATTATTATTATATCAATATATATGTTATATTATATATATATATATTAGATATCAAATATATATTATATTTTACCATCAAGATACATTATTGCCTAAACACAAAACACAAGACAAACCAATACCTGAACAAATACAAGTCAACACAAAACACGACACAATCATTTTCTAAATACTCAACACTGAAAACACTCAAAAATAAATATAGCCCAGTGTTACGTAATGCGGAAAAAGTGTTACACCGTTACAGAACATTCTACGTGTGTCTCGGCTCTATGTGTGCGTGCGTGCGTATTGCTGCTACGGAGATGAAGGACAATTACGCGACACTTATCACGCGCCCGAGACTGGTCCAGATTTCACCAGTCCGCGCGCGCTGTGTGGATAGCCGCAAACAATTACGTTCTGGTGTTTTCTAGTAGCGTTTTCACGCGTAGTATGGAATATTCTGGTATCTCAGCGGGGTATAAATATAAGACTTCAGCGAAGTTTAGTCAGTTGGAGTTGCGATTTATTTCAGTGCGGTTCGAAGTATTGTGGCGAAGTGTGCGTTTTATAATTGTGCGGGACAATTGTAACCCAATTGTGTTTTATATTAGTTGAGATTTCTATTGCGCGTGAACAATTTTTATTTGATTTGTCGTAAGAGACTATCTTGTTGATTACAAATTGTTTAATTGTGACAATTAAAGCTGGTGATTAGTGACTTAATTGGTGTCTTGTATTTTGTTTTTCCACTGTACCATACGACGATCACTAGATCGTTGTAACAATATATATGCCACACCCACACACACAGTAATGCCAATTTAAACTACCAAAAGCCAACAGGAAGCCATAGCAACAACCAACTTAGACACAAATATTCAACAAGGTCTAGAACTAAGACGAGAAAAATATCTGATTTCCGAAAAATGTTCCTAGCAAGGAAATAATATAGTTTGATGATAAAATAGTTATAAATAATAAATTAATGTTTATGGAAATAGCACAAATGCTTATTTATAATAAGCAGATTGGTGTTGTACTTATTACAATAATACAGAAAAGCAACTATCAAATATGATGACAGTTGTAGTATTTACAGTTATGTAAATGACATGTTGGTTTGGTTCAGTTTCAGACAACGTTCCCGCCCACACATCGCTGAACACTTACATCAGAGACTATGCCGAGCTGAAGGGCACCAAGTTTATGTGCAGGGAGGGAGGATGCGGCGTCTGCGTGGTGACCCTGACTTACGAACACCCCGTCACGAAGAAGATCGTCAACATGGCTGTCAACTCGGTCAGTAGTACACTACACTGAACATATTGAATATCCAATTTTGCAATTATGACCAGGAGTGCCGATCCCCCCAACCCCTATGACGCTTCCCCCAATTTTATAAAAAAATCCCCCCCTTTATCTGACAAGACCTTTTCTCTCTTTTACAGTAAAATTTCTTACCGAGTTGAGCAAAGGCCGGGGCTTTCTAACCCAAATTTATTACAAAATCTCTCTGTAAGAAGAAATCTCCTTTTACCGAAATCTCTCTGTATACCTGCCTATGAATCAGGCATCACTTCCATGCCAGGCGTTGGTTGTGTCGATGAACGGCATTCACTGTAACAAAGTACGTCTGTTATCCCTAACTAGATTCGGCGGCACAATTCTCTTATATGTTTCCCAGCTTCCTTATCGACGTTCGGCATCCTCAGCGCTTGCCATAAGCCGCCACACGGTGATATCTTGAACTCGATCTGTAGCCTGTTTGAAGCATCGAGTAGAAGACTACTGTCGGATTTTTTATTATGGATACTCGAGTTTAAGCGGTAATTACAAGGGAAACTGTAGGTCTACTTATAAACTAGTTGCATCAAATTTTTGCGCATTTAATTTTGCGTTGATCTGTGTAAGAAACATATTTTTTGAAGGTTGATTTAAATTTTTTTTCGCGGTTAGAGTAAAAAAAGTCCATGTTTTTTTGTGTTTTCAAGAAACCGCTCTCTTTGAAATTATATAAATTAAAAACCCTTGGTCCAATCATAACTGAATTTTTATATAGTATGGACACAAGTGTTTTCAATACATTACGTAAGTTACAAAATTGTTTTGTGATCCAAAAAAAAGTTATTATCGGTTTTGTGAAACAACGTTTTCTCGGTACAGGATAGTCGTACAAAGGCAGACTTGGACTTGTTTTGAAGCTCTTGATCGTGGTTATGAAAATTCACAACTGCTGCAAACATACATTGAGATGCCGATTTTATACAGAGTGATATTCATGCAAGGGTGTGTGTGCGCTGGACCGTGTGTAAGCGGGGCTTCCGGCGTCGATAGCGGGTGCCGTGTTGCCACGTTCAATCACCCCGGCCGCTTCACTGCAGTTGAACAGTTGCTGTTTGGATAATTTTAACACCTTATTAATGTTATAACATTGTTTTCTATTATCCATTTCCCATCACCTTTTCTCATGAGGGCCGTGTGGTAAGCGGGCCATACGGCAGTGAAGGCGGGTGCGGTGTTTCCGCGATGATTCACCCCAGACCCGGACCTTGCCCTGGATTTTGTGGCCTACCCCCAGACACGTATGATTTGCTCGTTAAAAATGATTCATTTGAACATTGGTCAGTCTGAGTCATCAGTTCTTTAAATCTGCTTCGTCCGCATGCCACTTGTCATTCTGGCTGTGTTGGTCGTTGTATATCACGACGTTTATATCACGTACACAACGTTTATATCACATCAAGATGCCTCCGAGACCTCCGCTCTCAGAGGGTGAAGTAGCGATGATTTTAAGTGATATATGTTTTTTTTAAGAGTGAAGGAGAAAAGGTTGGCGACAAGAGGTTTCCTGTATACCAGAAATTATCACAGTGTCTTGGAGTATCCTTAGCGTCTGTGAAGAGAGTGAGTGCCTCTACCAACGAGGACGAAGAAAATACGTCACCTGGATCAAGAAAGAAGCAGTGTGTCAGGCGAGGACGTCCGAAAATCCAACTTGATGACTTCACTTTGGGCACAATACGAAGGAGCATACATGATTTTGACATAAACAAGATTTTTCCCACAATCAAAAACCTCCACACGAAACTTGTTGAAAATATGGGAGATTTTCCTGAGATGTCAAGATCTACTCTCTTGAAGATTGTTAAAAGCTTGGGATTTAGATATAAGAAGCTTAATAAGAAGCCAGTCCTGATGGAATCTGTGACAGTAGAAAACATAATGTTATAACATTAATAAAAAATTATCCAAACAGCAACTGTTCAACTGCAGTGAGGCGGCCGGGGTGATTGAACGTGGCAACACGGCACCCGCTTTCAACGCCGGAAGGCCCGCTTACACACGGTCCAGCGCACACACCCTTGCATGAATATCACTCTGTATAAAATCGGCATCTCAATGTATGTTTGCAGCAGTTGTGGATTTTGATAACCACGATCAAGAGCTTCAAAACAAGACCAAGTCTGCCTTTGTACGACTATCCTGTACCGAGAAAAAGTTGTTTCACAAAACTGATAACAACCTTTTTTTGGATCACAAAACAATTTTGTAACTTAAGTAATGTATTGAAAACACTTGTGCCCATACTGTATAAAAATTTAGTTATGATTGGACCAAGGGTTTTTAATTTATATAATTTCAAAAAGAGCGGTTTCTTGAAAAACACAAAAAACATGGACTTTTTTTACTCTAACCGCGAAAAAAATGTAAATCAACCTTCAAAAAATATGTTTCTTACACAGATCAACGCAAAATTAAATGCGCAAAAATTTGATGTAACTAGTTTGTAAGTAGACTTACAGGTTCACTTATAATTAACGCTTAAACTCGAGTATCCATAATAAAAAATCCGACAGTAGATCATTTTTTCCGTGCACACCGCCCCTACAGCCCGCTCGAAAAAGTCAACTGGGTAGATTTATTGTGCGTCTGATACGTGTCCGTTATAAGTTTTTTACAGTTTTGTAAAAGTGGGGAAGATTTTTCATGCAATAGTAAAAAAAAAATTTCCCCCAAAAATTTTCTAAATGTCGCCAATGGCGACACGATCCCCCCCCTTGTAGGCACCCCTGATTATGACGGAAAGTCATGATGGAACCAACAGTTTTTACTATTTTTTCCAGTATTAACCTACCTTAATACGAACATTGTTTTGTCAGACAAACATGCAACAAGTTGTGGCTTTTCCAATTTATTTTATCCAATTGCAAAGGGGCAGTTTAGAATTGCTATTCACACATTACTGATTGTAATTAAAAATACAGTAGGCCTAAGCTTAATGAAACAGGCAGCAAGTTAAACAGTGAAAGTTGTAACCTATATTTAAATTTCACTGCACAAAAAAACTTTAATTAGGAAGTTACGATCCGGTTTTCTATTGCGTGGTGGTTGCTGGTTTATCGCATCTGTAAAGTATTTCGAAGAAACTGCATTTCAGCACTCTCAATCTTGTCGCTTTCCTTTTTTGTCATGACCCACGCCTCACTCGCATAAATCAACGTGGGCATTGCAATTGTCTTATAAAATTTAATCCTTGTTCTGTGTCTTGTTTTATTTCTAAGGTTTCTATGAATCGTTCCACAAATATTCCTAAATTTATTTTATCTTCTCTCTTATATCATATTCAGATTCACAGCTTACTGCACAGCCGAGATATTTGAAACACCTCACTTCTTCTAAAGTGCTCTTGTTTATAACTAATTTAGTCCTCACTGGATATTTACCTATCTGGATATAACCCAAAGGCCATGGGTTTGGTCTTTCTTACTGAAATTGTCAGTGAGTACTCTCTTTCCACTTCTTGTAATTGAAACATAGCTCTTTGTAAATCATCCTCATTATAACATTAAATAATTACGCTAATTAGTTATGTGAGTAGCCATCTTGGGAGTACGAGACCGCTTCATCTAGACATTGCCACTTGTCTGGTGGTTGACGGATGGTTTTTGACCCCTAATTTATCCTAGCGTTTAACGTTTTGTCCTTTTAATGAGTAAAAACAGAGATAAACTTAAATGTTTATTCAGCCAGCAGTGTAACCAAGTCGGTTTATGATTTTTATTACAGCCCAATAATTTTTCCACAGGAAATTAAAAAATCGGTATGGAAAACCATACATGACTTCCATGTTATAAGATATATATATATATATATATATATAAATTTTTAAATGTAAATTGAAAAATTTGACAAGTTTGGGAAAGTGAAATGAACTAATTCCATAGAATTCTATGTACTATAGAAAGTACTTTTCTGTTTCCGATAACGTAGTACACATATAATATCGGTATGAAGAACCATACGTGACTTCCGTGTTGTAAAGATTTATATTTAAAATCATTTACTTGAATTCGGTTTGATATTTTCTAACAAAAATCGCCCACCCTCATACTATTTTACTATTTATAGTTATTTTTGTTATTATGGGGTAGTCGTTTAATATGATGCTATTTTCGAGTCAGTTTATTTTTATTAAAATTTGGTACTTTATTCTTATAAATAAACTGAACTACGCAGATAATCATCCCTCCTTCTCAACCGATTCCCACCATTAATGATATTTACACTTTCATATAGTAACAGTTTTATCATATGTAATTTCTAAGGTATCTTATCCTTCAAAATCCTCGTAAATATTCGTACTTTACTAGACTTCAGCATAAGAATTTTCAATAAATCACCACCTCCTCCTTTACCTATCCACTCCATCTCATTTACATTTTACAGTGGATTAATATGACTTTATTTGCGGAGCACTTATTTATTAGAATTAAGTACTTTACTCTTGTAAAACACAAAACAATGCAGGTAAACTACCCCTCCCTCCTAACCGAACAGCCTGGCAACAAAATTATTTTAGTTTTAACAATTACCATTGTTTGAAAAAGTTTAAATGAATTTTCAAGTACTTTACTCTTTTTAAAACGTAAAATGTTGCAGGTAAACTACGCCTTCTACTTAACCGATCTTCACCAAAATCAATAGGCCTCGAGTCCTCTACAACTCGGGCACATATGCAAAACATTATTTGATTCTGTTTGATCTGCGGCAGTTATCGTTCGCCACAGAAAAAATTTACAGGCATTGCACAAATGCAATGCACAGAGAAGGGCATTGAAAATGCTTCAATAAATCTAAAATATTTATATATTTATGTTAATTCACCAATCAGTGAATTCATTCTTCATTCACCAATCAATGAATTCATTCTTCATTTACCAATGTACAGATTGTAAGTTAAATGTAGTCGCATTCATAAGCGAAGTTTTATATGTGTATTACGTTATTGACAACAAAGAAATAGTTTCTATGTAAACTCACCGGTTCCCATTTTCGATCACGCACCAGCGATCGGCCGCAAATGTGCGACACGTCCTTATAAACATTTTCAATGTTAAAATTCTACACACAGACACTTTTCAGAAGACGACTTTTCTTCATGTTTTGAGAGTAGTACAATCAGAATAAGTCCTTATCTCGAACACGATTTTTTCGCGATCACCATAGTTCCATTTCCTTACGGAACATGGAAGCAAAAACAAAGTGTTGATATCAGTACTGTGTTCAGTTTTAGTTAAGGAATGGAGAATATTAAGTCAGCCTCTAAACAAATTAGTGTCAGTACGTGAAGTGTTACGTATAAGTGTAAGTATTTGGTACTTTCAGTGCTTGTTCCCTGTGTTCGCGTGCCATGGACTGGCCGTGTGTACCATAGAAGGTATCGGCAACAAGAAGTCCGGTTACGACAAGGTACAGAGCAGGCTGGCGCACTTCAGCGGTACACAGTGTGGCTTCTGCTCGCCGGGAATGGTCATGACCATACACAGGTATGTACAACTCAAACACCAGTAATATTACAGTAAAACTATGAAATGTATTTTATACTCTAGCGCAGTCATAGACAACCTTTGAATTTATAGGGGCGGATATACGAGGGTCATCTCAAAACTAAGTTTTCCTAATTTATGAAAAATAAGAAACGCATGTAAAAATTAAAAATAAAACTATAATTTTATTCAAAAACATGTACCGTACTTAATATTCAATATAATCTCCACCTTGTCAATACACTTTCTGTAGCGTAAAAACAGAATTTTTTAATTTTATCTTTGAGCCACTGCGTGCCCAGATTCCGGAGCCAGGCGTCACCCGCCTGTTTCATTTCCGTGTCCGTTTCGAAACGTTGTCCTCCCAGCGTTGTCTTCGAGATGAGTGAAAATATGGAAATCACTGGGAGCCAAATCGGGCGAATATGAGGGATGGTCGAAAATCTCCCTTCTAAAGGACTCCAACAAATTCTACGTGACTCGCGAGGAATGAGGACGTGCGTAGTCGTGGAGTAGAAGAAATTTGTTGCTCAACGAACATTTTCCTTTCGAGAACAATGTATGCAACCAGCGGACCATTTGAATGCTCATGCACTCAGGTCCGTACACAGAAACTAAGTGACGATGAATTTCACCCGCTGATTCATTTTTTGTAGCAAAGAACCGAATCACAATACGCACTTTGCAATCGGACACGCTGGTAAATGGAACGTCCGTTATTTTAAATTCTGTGTTGTTGTTACGTTGCTATGAAACGGACAAAGTTTTGGCACTACTGCCACTACACACAACTAAACGTTCTCCAATTTTCGTCAGCCTGGTTGTGCCATTTTTCTTTGAAAGAAAAAATAGGGAAACTTACTTTTGAGATGACCCTCGTATAACTGAGGACCAGTTGGATGGGCGCACCCCTCCCCATACCATCAATAGAAAATATAAATTTTCGGAGTTCAATAGCCGGACGTTACAAACATTAACTGTCGGTTTACAATACCCTTGCGCTTATTGCAGTATTTTTCATATAAATTTGTGAAAATTTTTCACATTAGGTCATCAGCAATCTGTCATCATGCACACGCACGTTAAAACTAACGTAACTTTAAACGACAAAAATGGTTAAACAGGAACCATTTTAATAAAACTATATTAAAGAACTTTCCGCAATAGCGTTATTTATTTTCATAAAGTGCACAGAAATGTAAAACTTGAAAAAATCAGGTATCTCCTTTGGGGAGAAAGGTGTTTACAGGCTCTGGGCGACAAGCTCGACAATCGTATTGGGGCAAGACGTAGCGCGGTTCGGTAAATGGTTGATACTATTGTATAATACACGGGTGACCGAAAAGTCCCGCGCCATAGGGGTTTACAATATTATGTGTTCAATATGGTTACCGGAAGTGTCTAAACACAACTGTAAACGATCTCCCAAGTTCCGCAGAATGTTGGCCACCAAGCCAGGTATTACAGAACGGCACTCAGTTGTGGTCTATACCCCCCCATGACCTTGACAGCATAAACTTTGGATTTTACATAACCCCACACAGCAAAATCCATTGGGTTTAAATCCGGAGATCGTGGAGCCCATTCCACTCGTCCCCTACGGCCAATCCACTATGGGAAGTTTTCGTCAAGCCAATCACGAACTTGTGTATCATAATAGGGGGGTGCACCGTCCTGCATAAACCATTCTGTTCTTGGACCCAGCAGATCCAAATCAGGCAATAATGAATCTCCTAACATTTCCAAATAATTTTCACTGTTAACTGTTCCGTCAAAGAAGTAAGGGCCAATGATCCGGTTTTTCCACAAACCACACCACACCATGACGCGAGCTGCTCCTTGTTCCTTACTGCTGGAAAACCAGTGCGGATTACTCTCGGACCAGTAACGTAAATTCTGTCGGTTCACCTCTCCGTTTACGTAAAAGTTAGCTTCGTCAGAGAACATAACTTTTGATAAAAACTGTGCGTCCTCTTCCAACTGTGCCAAAAACCAATCGCACATTTCCACACGCCGATCCGGATCATCATCTGACATGTGGTGTAACACTTGTAACTTGTACGGGTGAAACTTTTGTTTTTTCAAAATGTCCGCGACTGTTGATCGAGGAACGCCCACTTCCAAGCTTGTTCGGCGAATTGATTTCTTTGGACTTGCTGCTACCTTTGCCAAAACCCCTTCCACCACATCTTCTGGTGTCCTTGGACGTCCAGATCGGGGAGCATCTGCCACACTACCTGTAGCCTGGAATTTCCTTAACAGTCTGCCAACCATGGTGTGCGACACTGGCTCTCGTTCCGGGTGCCTCAGATTAAATTCTGCTGCAACGTTTCTATTGGAGAATCCTTCTCTTCCAGAGAGGAGGATAAGCTCTACCCGCTCTTCAGTATTCAACATTTTTCAGTACTGCAACAAACAAAAACACAACCCAATTAATGAAATCCCTAAGGTGCGGGACTTTTCGGACACCCTGTACAATACTTCGAAGCAGCTACGATGCGGGTGCGTTCCTTCGTTCAAAAGAAAAGAAAATTACAATCGGTTCGCGGGCGCGTCAAACCTTATCGACGGGCGCAGGGTTGTCGACTGCTGCTCTAGCCGTTCAGTAAGCGACTCCCCATCCGGGTCAAACGTTCTCGTCGGACGATTCTTGATGACCCGCCATGAAGAAAACTACGGGGTTAACTTCTGTTACCCCCTTAGCTGCTTACCTTCCTTCGTCCCGTTTCCCTACCTCTCCTCAGGGACGCCTCCTGCTGAACCTGACGCTTGTCGGTGTTCACGCCACCGGCACGGAGGCTCTCTGCCTCGCGGAGAGCGACCGAGACCTCAACGCTTCTACCCACTGTGTTTGAGACTAGTGACACCTGTCGCCTGGATCAGTACAGTCTCAGTGTCACGACATTATGCATTCTTACCCCCCCCCCATTTACAAAAACACGATGGCGGTCTCTCCCTTTCCAGAATTAGGAACCAGTCGAAAATCAAGCACAGTTATCTTCTGGCAGCCGTTGGGCTCGACCCACATGCTGCAACCAAGCCCCGCTACCACATTGCAATGCAATGCAGCAAGCGACTCTGACACGTTGTCAACTGTACACGGGAAGCTTTACAGTTACTGAGCCCTGCCGCACGGTGGAAAACTGATCACGTGTTTATCTGCGTAACACGTGCCACCCAGATTTTCGCACGGTTCGGCCCCATATTCGAGGTCGTCTTCAGTATCTTTACCACAACACTGTGGGAATTTGGGGCACATTCTTGCCAGTTACTAACGTTCAATCGTCTTCAGTATCTTTACCACAACACTGTGGGAATTTGGGGCACATTCTTGCCAGTTACTAACGTTCTATCGTCTTCAGTATCTTTACCACAACACTGTGGGAATTTGGGGCACATTCTTGCCAGTTACTAACGTTCTATCGTCTTCAGTATCTTTACCACAACACTGTGGGAATTTGGGGCACATTCTTGCCAGTTACTAACGTTCTATCGTCTTCAGTATCTTTACCACAACACTGTGGGAATTTGGGGCACATTCTTGCCAGTTACTAACGTTCTATCGTCTTCAGTATCTTTACCACAACACTGTGGGAATTTGGGGCACATTCTTGCCAGTTACTAACGTTCTATCGTCTTCAGTATCTTTACCACAACACTGTGGGAATTTGGGGCACATTCTTTCCAGTTACTAACGTTCTATCGTCTTCAGTATCTTTACCACAACACTGTGGGAATTTGGGGCACATTCTTGCCAGTTACTAACGTTCTATCGTCTTCAGTATCTTTACCACAACACTGTGGGAATTTGGGGCACATTCTTGCCAGTTACTAACGTTCTATCGTCTTCAGTATCTTTACCACAACACTGTGGGAATTTGGGGCACATTCTTGCCAGTTACTAACGTTCTATCGTCTTCAGTATCTTTACCACAACACTGTGGGAATTGGGGCACATTCTTGCCAGTTACTAACGTTCTATCGTCTTCAGTATCTTTACCACAACACTGTGGGAATTGGGGGCACATTCTTGCCAGTTACTAACGTTCAATCGTTGTGGGCCCGAAACGTCTGTTGTTGGAAACAGTATTAGACCACTGCTCAATAGCTCGGCAATACATAACTATATTAACAGAATACGTTTAAGTGGTATTTTATGTATAGAATATGTACACGTAGTTTGAATGTTTAAAATGTTAAGCATTTAATTAATTATAAACATTGTTTATATTTTTTATGTACTGTATGCTTCAAGTATATAATATAGCCTATATATGTGTGGGTAGTGTGTGTAAATGCAGAATATGTGTGTGTGTGTGTGTGTGTGTGTGTGTGTTTACAACTATACGTATATTTATGTAGCAAGCTTGTGTATAAATAGTTGATTGTACTTTGTGCTGGAAAAACAGTTCCTTTACTTAGAATGCAATAAATGTGCATACAGTTGTGTACTTGCGTTTGTTATTGAAGCATGCTGAAGGACAATCCGACCCCGTCGATGCAAGAAGCTGAGACCGGACTGGACGGTAACATCTGCCGCTGCACCGGCTACCGCCCGATTCTGGACACGTCCAAGTCTTTTGCAGCCAACGTTTCTGACTATCTGCAGAGGAAAGTGGCCGATATTGAGGTAAATTGGGGTGGTGGTGATACTCATAAAGTGAGAAGTTAATTTCATTTACATTGTTTATATTACATTTACGGTTCTTCATCAGTTAACCACAGTAATGTGGCAAAAGAACCGTACCAATTACTCAAGTCGTTTACACTGAAGATGGCTTCCAACGGTGAGACCGAAACGTATGTGTTATGCGGCAGTAGTAGACCACGGTCAAATAGCCTGTCAACGTATGTGTTATGCGGCAGTAGTAGACCACGGTCTAATAGCCTGTCAAACGTCTGTGTTATGCGGCAGCAGTAGAGCACGGCCTAATAGCCTGCCAAACGTATGTGTTAGGCGGCAGTAGTAGACCACGGTCTAATAGCCTGGCAAACGTATGTGTTATGCGGCAGTAGTAGACCACGGTCTAATAGCCTATCAAACGTATGTGTTATGCGGCAGTAGTAGACCACGGTCTAATAGCCTGTCAAACGTCTGTGTTATGCGGCAGTAGTAGACCACGGTCTAATAGCCTGTCAACGTATGTGTTATGCGGCAGTAGTAGACCACGGTCTAATAGCCTGGCAAACGTACGTGTTATGCGGCAGTAGTAGACCACGGTCTAATAGCCTGTCAAACGTACGTGTTATGCGGTAGTAGTAGACCACGGTCTATAGCCTGTCAAACGTCTGTATTATGCGGCAGTAGTAGACCACGGCCTAATAGCCTGGCAAACGTATGTGTTAAGCTGCAGTAGTAGACCACGGTCTAATAGCCTGGCAAACGTCTGTGTTATGCGGCAGTAGTAGACCACGGTCTAATAGCCTGGCAAACGTATGTGTTATGCGGCAGTAATAGACCACGGTCTAATAGCCTGTCAACGTATGTGTTATGCGGCAGTAGTAGACCACGGTCTAATAGCCTGTCAACGTATGTGTTATGCGGCAGTAGTAGACCACGGTCTAATAGCCTGTCAACGTATGTGTTATGCGGCAGTAGTAGACCACGGTCTAATAGCCTGTCAAACGTATGTGTTATGCGGCAGCAGTAGAGCACGGGCTAATAGCCTGCCAAACGTATGTGTTAGGCGGCAGTAGTAGACCACGGTCTAATAGCCTGGCAAACGTATGTGTTATGCGGCAGTAGTAGACCACGGTCTAATAGCCTGGCAAACGTACGTGTTATGCGGCAGTAGTAGACCACGGTCTAATAGCCTGTCAAACGTACGTGTTATGCGGTAGTAGTAGACCACGGTCTAATAGCCTGTCAAACGTCTGTATTATGCGGCAGTAGTAGGCCACGGCCTAATAGCCTGGCAAACGTATGTGTTAAGCGGCAGTAGTAGACCACGGTCTAATAGCCTGGCAAACATATGTGTTATGCGGTAGTAGTAGACCGCGGTCTAATAGCCTGGCAAACGTCTGTGTTATGCGGCAGTAGTAGACCACGGTCTAATAGCCTGGTAAACGTATGTGTTATGCGGCAGTAGTAGACCACGGTCTAATAGCCTGGCAAACGTCTGTATTATGCGGCAGTAGTAGACCACGGTCTAATAGCCTGGCAAACGTATGTGTTATGCGGCAGTAGTAGACCACGGTCTAATAGCCTGGCAAACGTATGTGTTATGCGGCAGTAGTAGACAACGGTCTAATAGCCTGGCAAACGTATGTTATGCGGCAGTAGTAGACCACGGTCTAATAGCCTGGCAAACGTCTGTGTTATGCGGCAGTAGTAGACCACGGTCTAATAGACTGGCAAACGAATTTCAACAGAGTTTAAATATTGATGTAATAATTTTAACGAGAACGAAAATGTTTATATTTTACATTCTATAAATGTTGTTTTTATACAATTTATTATGCCTTTTAAATTAAATGAAACGTAATACTATCGATTTCAAACAGGACTTATTGAAGATCTGTCCGAAGAGCGGGATCCAGTGCCACGGTAAATGCGAGAAACCTACGTGCGAGCGGGCCCCTTACGACTGCGTGGAGAAGGAAGAGGACGAAGAAGAAGATTACGAATCGAAATTTGTTGAGCTGGCTCTGTCGTCGACTTCGCTGAGGATGAAGTTACAAGCCAGCGGAATGTGGTACAAAGTGAGCACCGTCAAGGAGATATTCGAAATATTCGACATGGTCAGTGGCACGTATCAGCTGGTCGCTGGTAATACATCACGAGGTAACTATTTCCCATCGATATATACCATATGGATCGCGTGCTGAATTCACTGAATACCGTCCGACCACTGCAAAATATGCTATATACTGTAGCTGTACAAACTCTGACTTTTCTGCTTTGTTATAGCTGTTGTTGCTTTAGCGGAGCATATTTTGCGTTAAATGGTATAGCTATGTCATATTTTAACATTAATTAATGACTCCAAAGTGGGAGGTTTTTAATAACTTCTTTTCCAAAACAAACACATTTGTTTCACTGTAAGATTTCAGTATTCTGACACATTATTTCAGTTTATCGCTAAGTTCTGTTGCGTTCATAAATACTCATTTATGAACATTTAATGTTGAAGCCAGACGAATAAAGATTAAAAATAAAGGAAACAAAGAATAAAAGACGTGAGCCGTAAACTTTAAAATGTTTATTGCGTAAAAGAAGCTGGCGTATACGCTCACCATGGTCGTTAAAGTGTTCAATTAGCAATGCTAATTTACATTAAAATTTTTTATATTATTTAATTATTGTATAAAAATTGTTTACATTAAACATTACTAAATAATCCAAATTTATTTAACTTTTGGCGAACACCAAGCTAAGAAAAGGTAGCTGCAGCGGTTCTTTCGTTAGCATTATCATAGGACAGGATTTTATAAATTTTTGGGATATTTGGGGATATAAATAGGGATTAACATTGTCCCTATTAATTTGATAAGTTTCACTTCATGGCTGTTTTCAGAAAAAACATTGTTTGAAATATGTTTTCTAAACACTGTGCCGGCAAAGGTTTTGCAAGCTGAGATAATCATTTTTTTGGTATTAAATTTACTGTCAGATATAATCAATAAATTATACATAAATTTTCCAATCTTTAAAACGTCTGTTGACGCTCTAATTAATTTTCCGCTTGACACAAAGTCAGTAAAATGAGTGTAAACGCTCAACTTATTGCCATCTGTTATCAGTAAATGAATGCACTCTTCACACCTTAACTTTGAAATAATTTTGTTTACAAGAAATAATAATTATTTTTTGTTATAATAATAAAATCTTCATAAGCACATTTTTTCAGTAGAACTGTTCCAAATGTAATAACTGTAAGGTGGCAAAGTGACTGAATTAGAGGTGGGCCGATATACCTGTAACAGGTATTTTGGAATGATATTTTTGTGGAACGGATGTAACAGTGACTAAAAAATTGAAATACCTGTTATTCGCGGCCTCGCTGTTCCGAGTCGTGGCACGCCCCCGAAGCAACTATACACAAGTAACAAGTAAACGAATACGCCAAGACCAAAAACTAGGCGTATCACTGGTACACAAGGAACAGCAAGTAATCGAGTATTACAAAAACTAGGCGTATCACTGGTACACAAGGAACAGCAAGTAATCGAGTATTACAAAAACTAGGCGTATCACTGGTACACAAGGAACAGCAAGTAATCGAGTATTACAAAAACTAGGCGTATCACTGGTACACAAGGGACACCAAGTAATCGAGTATTTCAAATACTAAGCGTATCACTGGTACACAAGGAACAGCAAGTAATCGAGTATTACAAAAACTAGGCGTATCACTGGTACACAAGGAACAGCAAGTAATCGAGTATTACAAATACTAGGCGTATCACTGGTACACAAGGAACAGCAAGTAATCGAGTATTACAAAAACTAGGCGTATCACTGGTACACAAGGAACAGCAAGTAATCGAGTACTACAAATACTAGGAGTAGGCCTATCACCGGTACACAAGGAACAGCAAGTAATCGAGTATTTTAAATACTAGCCGTATCACTGGTACACAAGGAACAGCAAGTAATCGAGTATTTTAAATACTAGCCGTATCACTGGTACACAAGGAACAGCAAGTAATCGAGTATTTCAAATACTAGGGGTATCACCGATACACAAGGAACAGCAAGTAATCGAGTATTACAAAAACTAGGCGTATCACTGGTACACAAGGGACACCAAGTAATCGAGTATTTCAAATACTAGGCGTATCACTGGTACACAAGGAACAGCAAGTAATCGAGTATTACAAAAACTAGGCGTATCACTGGTACACAAGGAACAGCAAGTAATCGAGTATTACAAAAACTAGGCGTATCACTGGTACACAAGGAACAGCAAGTAATCGAGTATTTCAAATACTAGGCGTATCACTGGTACACAAGGAACAGCAAGTAATCGAGTATTTCAAAAACTAGGCGTATCACTGGTACACAAGGAACAGCAAGTAATCGAGTATTACAAAAACTAGGCGTATCACTGGTACACAAGGAACAGCAAGTAATCGAGTATTACAAATACTAGGCGTATCACTGGTACACAAGGGACACCAAGTAATCGAGTATTTCAAATACTAGGCGTATCACTGGTACACAAGGAACAGCAAGTAATCGAGTATTACAAAAACTAGGCGTATCACTGGTACACAAGGGACACCAAGTAATCGAGTATTTCAAATACTAGGCGTATCACTGGTACACAAGGGACACCAAGTAATCGAGTATTTCAAATACTAGGCGTATCACTGGTACACAAGGAACAGCAAGTAATCGAGTACTACAAATACTAGGAGTAGGCCTATCACCGGTACACAAGGAACAGCAAGTAATCGAGTATTTTAAATACTAGCCGTATCACTGGTACACAAGGAACAGCAAGTAATCGAGTATTTTAAATACTAGCCGTATCACTGGTACACAAGGAACAGCAAGTAATCGAGTATTTCAAATACTAGGGGTATCACCGATACACAAGGAACAACAAGTAAACGAGTATCACAAATACTAGGCGTATCACTAGGAACACTAGTATTTTAGGACTAGTATCAGGAGTATTTCGAGTATGAACTAGTACAAAGCCACTTTTTGGTCCTGAATACTTCATTCTGGGCAAAGAGACGAAGCTGTTTTTAATAAATGAACAAAATTCATACTGATGTTACATTTATTTTCGTGTGTTATGCAGATATATAATACAGATTATAATAAATTATATATTATACTAGTCACCAAGTTGGTAAATTTTGAAAAACAAATTATATTGTGTTATAACCTGCAGAGTGGCTGATAATAGTTGATAGGCCACTAAGAGGAGATATCTAATGAAATTTTACTGCAAACTGTTTAGGTTATGTTTTTATAAGGGTAATCGGTTTAAATCATGTTTATTCTCATTCACTCTTGTAGCTTACTGTTATGTTGTTATTATGTTTTTGATGTTTTTTTTCACATTGTTTGTTGTGCTATACATTATACTTTTGTTAATGTGATTTTAACTTCACTGTACATCTCACGTAAATGATGAGATTGTTGTAACGGACATTTATGCACTTTATCTAGTCCTGTTCATTAAATCTTTATTTATCTGATAAGGCTACCCTAAAAACAAGGTTTTTTGGTAAATTTGTTTCTTTTATCTAAACTGCTGATTTTGAATTTTTGTCTCTACTTAGTGTTCACTTTACTTATCATTTGACTAATAGTAGTTTCCACTTAGTAAAGAAATAAAAATAAACTCCATAACAGATAACACATTTAGGTGTAAATGGTCAAACTGCAGCCTAAGATAAATACACGATCTAATGAAGATAAGAATTTACTAAACTTATTAGAAGGCCATCAATAAAACAAGGTAATAAGAAAAGAAAGCTACAAGTTTATCTGAATTTCTTGGAGACTGTAAAACATTCATGATTGATTTATAATATGGTTGGAAGTTTCCATTATTTGCCCAACTTGTGCTTTTGCCAGGACCTATCAGTTGCACAGTTGACCTACTAGCAGTGGTTTCCAACATTTCGGGACCCGCGTACCACTTCGGTCTTCCGCATTCTTATCGAGTCCTGATAAGAAAATAAAATAAGATAAGAGGAGATACCTAATGAAATGTTACTGCGAACTGTTTAGGTTGTGTTTTTATAAGGACAATCGGTTTAAATCATGTTTATTCTCATTCACTCTTGTAGCTTACCGTTACGTTTTTATTATATGTTTCTTATGTTTTTTCCACATTATTTGTTGTGCTATTCTAAATTTCATTGCCTGAGTTTCGCAACTGATTTGTCTAACCAATGTTAGTTTGTTTACTCGTAGTGAAAACTTCAATCAGTATTCCCAAAGGGAGACAGGCCTATAAATTCTCTTGTTTCTTATTTTCTTTTATACAGTAATAGTTTAATAAAGTCACAGTGTAAAGTAACACTGTTAATACTTTTAGTTTCAATTTATTTCTTATAACAAATTATATAATATAGGTTATGTAATATCTTCAAATAAATACACTGCAAGTAGGTTTATTAATACATTAATAGGTGTATCTAGGTGAAAATAAACCTACTTGCAGTGTATTTATTTGAAGATATTACATAGGAGACCTGCAGGAAACTCAACGAGTTACTTACAAAGGAATAATATAGGTTATCTATAATTAGTATATAATAACAGGTATTTGTACCTGTTATTTTTTTGGAAAAGTATTTTCATACCTATTATTTTAAAATAACAATTTAGTCCACCTCTAGACTGAATGACTCGTTTAGTACACGCGTTAACTTAGCGCCAAACGTTTTTTATTCCCCCCCCCCTTGGCGGGGGAAGCTGTACGTGCTTCGGAACGTTTTCTGCCGTTCATTTTCCCTGTAAGCACGCTATCCATATAGTATACGTCGATGGTATTCCCGCAACAAAATTCTCCCGCATAGTTTTCCATTTCAGTTTCAATGTTGTGCGTGAAACAATGTGGACTATAGATAGCACGCACCACGCACGAATAATTACATATAATCACCAACAAACACAGAAGCGTTTCAAGGTCAAAACGTGGTTACCCAGTATGGCATAAAGTATTTTTATCCGTCATCTTGTTGGCCTCTCTAATTTTCTCTTCACGTAAACCAGGTTTTGTAGGCCATACTGAAGTAGGGACAAAAATTAAAAGTGACAACAAGCTCAGTGCTTGTTGTCATGTGAATACACATTAGACAGTATTGATTGAGTATCCTCAAACTTATTAAATACCGTGGTCGGTTGCTGTATAATCTTGATATTGTCGGTACCGTTTCATATCATACCCTCGGGGTTCTTCTTCAGGCCGCAAAAAGCGACAGAGTGTTAAGAAAACAGTTACGACAGATCTTAGGCCGGTAACGATACACGAGGTTACCTATATATAACGCCGGCCAGCAGATCTTTGGGCAGGGGGTTTGGTCCTACTCGTCCCCCCGTAAATACATCCCTGCTGTTCTTAAAAACTGTTAAAGTTATAGGTTCAAATTTACGTCTAAAACTGCAAGGAATGCGGTGGTGAAAGAATTATTTTAAATGAGCTCAGTTGTTTCTGAGCTTAGTCCGGACAATAAAACAAACAAACTTTACCTGCGTATAATACGAGGGGTGTGCAGAAAGTAATTTACGTTTTAGAATAAATAAATACAAAAAAAACGAGAGAAATTGTTTTATTTACGCAGTTGAAAACTACATTCTTAAACTATTTTTTCACATAGTCTCCATTCAAGTTCAAACACTTATCGTAACGATTTACGAGTTTTTGAAAGGCCTCATCGTAAAAATCTGCCGCCTGCGATTTCAGCCATTCATTAACGCCCGCCTTCAGCTCTTCGTCGTCTTCAAAGCGGTGTATTGCCAGCCACTTTTTCATATGCATGAACAGGTGATAATCGCTCGGTGCCAGATCATGGCTGTATGGGGGATGATTGAAAATCTCCCACCTAAACTTTCCCAAAAGGTCTTGCGTTGTGCTGCTTTATGCGGTCGGGCGTTGTCGTGGAAGAACAATACCCTGGAGCTCAACTTACCGCGTCGCTTGTTTTGCATTGCTCTCCGCAGCTTTTTTAAGGTTTCACAGTAAACCTCGGAGTTTGATTTGGTACCCCGTTCCATAAACTCTACCATTTTCCTTGCTGACAAGGTCTGCAAACACTTCCTCGGTGTTTTGGGCGAGCGAGTATGGCCCCATTCCATGGACTGATTTTTTGTTTCACAATTAACGTACCTAACCCAGGTTTCATCCCCCGTTACAATACGGTCCAATAGAGAATCACTATCCTTGTTGTAGGCCTCAAGAAATGACAATGCTGACGCCATCCGCTGGTTTTTGTGCATTTCTGTAAGCACTTTCGGGATCCATCGCGCACAAAACGTAGAAGTACATAGATGAAGCAGAACCGTGCGAAGTAGCAGCTCAGCTTAGAAGTAGTAGCGGCGGAGGTAAGCAGTTACCCCCGCAAGTGCGAGAAGCTGTACTTGACCTTGGGACGCCAATTGAATTCTCAGCGCTACCAATTGCTTTCAGAATGTTATTTTCTTTCCACAGTTTCTGGTATGTTACTTTACTTTGCAACAGCATACAATGTACAATAACGTTAACTGTGTTACAGGTGTGTACAAGTACGAACCGTACCCTGACGTATTTATCGACATCAACAATGTTGCGGAACTGAAAGGTCACACGTTTGACGGCACAAATCTCACTCTCGGTGCCAACATGACCCTTACAGAAGCCATCCAGCTGTTATCAGCAGTCGCCCAAGAGAAACCCGGAACGTTTGGCTACACTCAAGTCATCGCCGATCATATCAAAAGGGTCGCCAACACCCCCGTTAGAAACGTAAGATTACATTAAACTATACAGACTTTCTCAGTAAATGACATTTTACTTAGCCTATCTAATGTAATGTTTATGTACTTACTCGACGAATGTATAATTGTAGGTTTTGAAATTACAGTTACCCAGTGAACATAAGATCTTGTTGTTGTTGTTGTTGCTCTTCTTCTTCTTCTTCTTCTTCTTCTTCTTCTTCTTCTTCTTCTTCTTCTTCTTCTTCTTCTTCTTCTTCTTCTTCTTCTTCTTCTTCTTCTTCGCCTCCTCCTCCTCCTCCTCCTCCTCCTCCTCCTTCTTCTTCTTCTTCTACTTCTTCTATCAGGAGATAGGCGAATCACCTGTTCCGGTCCCAAAAGGAATATATTATACGCTTCATCAACGCTTTCTAGGTCTTCCTATACCTGAACATAAGTTTTTTTTTATATTTGTCTCCTGATTTTAAGCTTTTTTGTTTACGTATAAATTCCAATAAATTGAACTCACGTTTTCTTCGTGGTCAGATTTTATTGAATGGATAAACTTAACATTTTTACAGCAATCATCTTCTTCTTTTTTCTCCGGCTCTACAGCCCTTGGTGGGCCTTGGCCTTCTCAACAATCCGCCTCCAGTCATCTCTACCTGCCACCCTCTCTCTCCATCCTCGAACTCCCAACTTCATCAGATCCTTCAATACTTCATCCAAACATCTCATCCTTGGCCGTCCCCTTCGTCTTCCGCAATAGAGTCTTCCCTGCATCATTCTCTTATTCATTCTATCCTCTTCCATTCTCTCCACATGCCCCAACCATCTTATCCTCTGTGACTTGATAAATTTTACTAGGTCCCTCTCATGTATCAGTTGTTGCAATTCTGCGTTACTTCGTATTCTCCAATTATCGCCTTCCCTCACTGGGCCATATATTTTTCCTAGGATATTGCGTTCAAAAATTCTTAAACTTTTTTCATCCTCCACTGTCATCGTCCACACCTCTGAGCCATAGGTAACAATAGGTCTTATGAGTGAATGATATATTTTTAGCTTGGTTTCTCTCCTTATATTTTTATTTCTAAAGATATTTGTATTTGCAAAATACGCTCTATTTGCATACCTTGTCCTCTCTTTAATGCATTTTTTTATGTCATTATCATTCAATAACAGCAATCATCATTTTGCTATTTTATTTATTTAATAAATATGACACATATTTCAATAGTTAATTTTTGATATTCTAAATTTATTCCATTAAATAATTTTTTAAAGAGGGCGAAAAATGGTTCATTCGCCGTCAGAGGAAACCGTGTATGTGGGACTCTCACCCACTAAAACACCCACCTCTAAAACATTCAGGCATTCATATCCATCCTGGAAACACTTACCGTAGTGGTTCCCAAAGTGGGGTCCGCGACAATGTTTCAGGGGGTCCGTCGACACTTTTAAGAAAAAAAGAATATACCATAATTTTCTTCGATTTTTATGGTCTAAAATCTAAAGTTTAGAATCTTAAAATAATTAGTAAAGATGCCAGTATTTTTTTTTTGTTCAAACTAATTGTAATTGTAAAAGTAATTTCAAACTAATGGCTTTAATAATGTCTTTAAATTATACCGTGTAGCAGATCTGTTTGTCAGCCGAACTGAGGCGTGCATCAACGCAGAACTGATCGCGCTGTTTTAGTCCACGTATAAGCACTGTATCTTGCTTATAAACACTGTATCTCACGTACAAGCACTGTATCTAATCAAAACGTTTTTCCGTGTAGCTGGTTTTATGCCTAAGTTTTTTTTTTAACTATTTGCAATTAGTATAACATAAAAATAACATAATATAAGCAAATTGTTTGTATGAAAAGATATAGGTGTTGACCATGTGGAGCTGTTATCCTGTGATAACAAACTCAGTTATTCCTTAAAAGTAAGTTACAAAAAGAAACAACAGTCACAAAGATTATGTTTGATTAAATCTAGATGGTAGGTCTAGTATTTTTTGTCTTTTTAGTTGTGAGTGTCTTCACTATTATCTAGCAAATTTATTGCAAGAATATTAGGGTGTAGTTCGAGTTTACTTATATACTTTTCACTTCACTTACTTCATCTTTAACAGATGACACTTTTAAGTCACAGAGGATTTCTCTTTTTGGTATCAACCAGGGTGCATTTGTTATAATCCGTAGAACTTTTGTCTGGAATTGTTCTAGTATCTCTATATTAGACGTTGATGCCGACCCCCACAGCTGTATGCCGTAGGTCCAGATTGGTTTGAATGCCACTTTGTAAAGTAGTAATTTATTGCTAAGGGACAGAGTTGATTTACGCCCAATCAGCCAACAGTATTTGTTGAGTTTATGGCCAAGTTGTTTTCTTTTGTTGAAGATATGGGTCTTCCATGTCAAGCCTTTATCCAAGTGAATGCCCAGATATTTAACATTGTCCGCTTGTGGTAGGTAATGGCCATTAAAAGAGACTTGAGGTGACGCTCCTCTGCACTTAGTGAAAGTGACATGGACAGATTTTGTTTCATTGATCAGGATGCGCCATGATTTCGTCCAACGTTGGATTTGATCCAAGTGTTGTTGAAGCATTCTCGCAGCAATGCCAGGATCTGCATGACTAGCCAATATTGCTTTGTCGTCGGCAAACGTTGCTGTTCGGGTGTAAGGACAAGGTCTGACGTGAAAAGTAGGTATAGCGTTGGTCCAAGGACGCTTCCTTGTGGAACACCAGCTCGGACAGGGTACAATTGTGTTACTTCTAGGCCATATTTAACCCTAAAGTACCTTTCATGCAGGTACGACTTCAGAATAAGATATAGCATGTGAGGGAGTACTTTTTTAAGTTTGTAAAGGAGGCCCTCGTGCCAAACCCTATCGAAGGCCTGGCTTACGTCAAGGAAGGCCGCGATACAGTAACCCTTTATTTCAAAAGTATGATTGATGAGGTCAACTACCCGGTGAACTTGTTCTATAGGGCTGTGTCCTTTGTTGAAGCCAAACTGGTGGTCGGGTATCAAGTTGTTTTCCTCAATCACAGTTGTTAGTCTTCGGAGAATAGGTTTTTCTAGAAGTTTACCGAGTATCGGTAACAGGCTAATAGGTCTGTAGGATGTTACATCATTAGGTGGTTTGCCTGGCTTTTGAATAAGGATGATATCTGCCACTTTGCACTGAGGTGGAAAGTATACAAGTCGTAGAATCGCATTGTATATCGCTGTAAGTAGTACTATTCCTTTTCTTGGTAACTCTTTAATAAGACGCCCGGTGATAAGGTCATAACCAGGTGATTTTTTTTAATTTAGACCATTTTTTACCATAAACATCACTTCTTTAACTGTAAGAAATTTTGGTAGTGGTGACATTTGATACGGTGCCTGTAAAAAGTTTTCAATTTCAGCGTCATCTACTGAAGAATTTTGAGATGGCAGCGGTTGGAACACTTTTTCCAGGTGAAGTCCAAAGGTGGTGCCCTTTTCATGATCTGTACGAGCCCAGGATCCATCCTCTTTCCGGATTGGTGGAATAGGGTTTTTGGGATGTTTCAGGTTTCTCGTTGCTTGCCAAATAGAGTAGTCTGTTTCAGCTGTATTTGTAAGGTTTTCTAGAAAGTTCTTTAGTGATTCGTTTTTAACTTTTTAATTAGAGTTTTTAGTTCTCTGGAGGCCTTGTCGTAACGTCTTTTGTCTGAGCGGTATCTGGAATTATGCCAAATCCTTCTTAGCTGTCATTTGATTGCTATTTTTTCCCTGACTGCTACTGGACAGCTCTGATTTCTTCTTTTTTGAGGAATTTCCGGTGTAGTTTCCCAAGCGGATTCTTGAATTATACAGTTTAATGTGTTTACCGCTACCTCTATGTCCATGTTGTTTTTGAGGGGAATCTTTAAGTTTATCTTCCGGTCAACGAGTTGTCTGAAGTACTCCCAGTCAGTCTCTTGTTGAAAAGGGTAGCTGGTATCTTTGTAGCAGCGAAAGTGCTACTAATGGTTGCTATGACTGGGGAGTGATCAGAGGACAGGTCCAGGTTTGATTCTATTGTAAGGCATCCTGAGGCTATCCCTTTTGTTACGAAGAAATCTAGTAAGTCAGGAGTTCTGCCTGGATCTGTGGGCCAGTACGTTGGTGCAAATGTTGATAAAAAGCCAAGCTGAAGTTCTTGCATAATTTGAAATAGTAGTCTGTCTCTGCCAGGTGCACTCAGACAGGATCCCCACAGCGTATTTTTAGCATTAAAATCGCCTCCTGCCATAAACCTGTTGCCAAGAGAGTTTAGGAACTCTATAGTTCCCTCCCTGTTTGGGGGGTAGTTGGGCGGACAATATACAGAGGAGATTGTTAGCGGTCCGTGCCAATCTCCTATGACAATACTTGTGGCCTGAAGATAGTTTTGTTCAAACTTAGGGAGCTCGTAGTGCTGTATGTGGTTGCTTATTAATATTGCGGTGCCTCCCCTAGGTCTCCTGGCTTCATCAGGGTGAGGGGTGTGGTAAAGTGTAAAGTCCCGAATGTTCAAATATGAGTTGATGGAAAAGTGAGTTTCTGAAACGAGTAGAATATCTATTTTGTTATGTCTCTACTTCTTGCCTGTGAACAGACAAGCCATTTGCATTCTATAACGCTATTTTATAGAGTTGTGCCATTACGTAAATTTTTGTTGTAGGAGTTCCGTTAGTGTATCAGTCTTATCGTTGAGTCTTTTTATTTCTGCAGACATGTGATTGATAGTTTGCTGTTGACTCGTTACTATATTCTGAAGGAAATAGATAAAGTTACTGTTATTATACTCGGTTTGCTGTAGTGCTGTAGGTTGTTGTGGAACTTGTGAGTTCGTGCCATGAAGAATCTGCGCGTAAGTTGATACATTGGGTTGTTGCTGAGTGGTGTTAAAAACTGGCAGAGCAGTGTCAAGCGGTTGCTGCACATTAGTTGAGTTGCTGAATTGATTATTTCGAGAGCCTTGATGGATTTGTAGAGGCTGACGGTGTTGTGTCTTTTGTAAAGTTGTGCCATTAGGGGACCGGAATCTTCTATTTATTATTTCCAGGTAAACTCTGCATATTTTGGCATTGGCAGGGTGAGCACCACCCCACCACATGGGGGCATTTAGGGTCTCGTCCAGCTCCCTTTTTTTTTGTACAGGTTTTATAGTCATGATTTCCTGCACATTTGTAACAACGATAGGGCCTAGTGCAGTTTTTTCCAGTGTGTCCGTAGCACCAGCATCTAGTACACTGGGGTAATTTGGTTTTCTTTATAGGTTCTTCGAATTGAACGACCGCATTTAATAGTCGTTTAATTTTGAAGATATCAGCATTATTTGCTTTTTTTGTAGGTCGATAAAGAAAAGATTTTTTGGTATTGTTTTTTGGTCTTTCCACACCTGTATGTTTGTAATAGCTACAGCTGTATGACCTTCTTCGTTTAATGCTGCTGCTATGTCTTTTGTATCTGTAGTGTGATGAAGATTACGTAGGACTACTCTAAATTTTTTTTCTTCGTCCACAGTGTATGTGTGTCGTATAACTTCATTGTCATCAAGAAGTTTCTTAACCAGCTTATAGTTTGCCAGATAGTTTACTTGTAGTTTTATCTTGTTTCCCTTCATTACCTGATAATAGTAGTCTTTGTCAGTAACGACCGATTTTAGGATGTCTAATAGAGGGTGCACCTTATCAACAAAGTGAAGGATGAAGGGTGGAATATTTTCTATGCTGTTACCAGTGGTATTTTTTTCTGTTGGTAAGTCGTTCATCATTGAGACCTATAAGAGGGAGGAATCTGTTTTGGGTGTTAGTCACATTCATCTCAGCTTCATGTGGGGTTTGAGGACTGTCATCTGTCCTTTTTCTTTTGTTCTGTCTAACGACTTGGAAATTGTTGGGTCTATAGGATTCTGACTTATCACTATAGACTGATTGTGAGTCGCTACGATCGGGGGGACGATTTTCTGTAATGTTCGTATATGTTTGGCTAGACTGTACAGGAATATGGTGAGGCGTGGACAGATTTAGAGCGTGTTGCGTTGCATATAATGGTGTTTGCATAAACGTTTCTGTTTGAATAGGTTGCAAGTTTGGTTGAAGAGGCAGATACATATTGGGTGCAGACTCCATTTGCTGTGTTTGAGGAGTTTGCCAAAAGATTGGTTGATGAGTTGTGTGGTTCAATTGCATGGGTTGAATTTGTTGATACGCTGTACACTGTACAAAAGGGTACAATTGCAGTGTTGGTTGTAAGGCTGTATTCATGTTTGACATTGCTTATCAGTTCACCGCTACACTTGACATACACACACTCGCGCACACATACACACACACAGACGCACCACGCACGGACCTCTGAGTATTTAGTGTCTGTTTAATGGTCCGATAATGATAACCAGTATAGTAGTATCTAGAAATATAATTACCATAACAAAAACATCAGATAACAGAGCACATAATATCGACCGCACAGCACGAAATCTCAAGGCGAACTCATTTATGCCTAAGTAGCTGGATTTCGACACGTGTGGCTGTAAAGATACAGCCGAGTTTGGCAAAGTTAAGAAATAAACTTTATGTCCAGAGTGACTTAATATTGAAATTTTCAGACACTAAACCTAATATTGCAGAGGTAATTGTTCAAAAGCAGCTTCATTATTAATATTTAACTATGTTTGATATCACTAATATTGTAATTTTGCAAGTTAAGAGAATTTTGATTTTAATACATTTTAATTAAAACATAAGAGTTTGTATCATATTTACTGTTCGTTTTATTTCATAAATCAGACGGGGTCCGTGAAATTTTTAATATTTTTGGGGGTAGGTCCGGGGAGTGAAAAGTTTGGGAACCACTGACTTATCGTATTACTTCAGGGTGGAGCCTCATCGGGCTACTTCTAGTTGTCCCTTGTGTGCTACTGCCCGTTGGGTGCAAGTTGGGCCCGTATTTTCTTTTCTAGTAGGACTAACTGGATAAATGCAGAAATGCGGTCGCATTAGTCTTTGCCACGAAACAATCTCAACTACGCTCTCGGGCGTGATCTCCCCGAGCTCTGTCTCCAGTGCCATCCTCTTTCTTGTGACTCTGCAGCACTTGGAAAATGTGTGCAAAGCATCCTCATGGGTAGAGTCACCGTACTGGCAGGCTGGACTTGACATTTTTCCCATTGTATGGAGGTGGGCATTAAAATTGGCGTGGCCACTGAGCAACTGGGTCAGATGGTAGTTGACCTCACCGTGTTGGCGGTCAATCCATTCCTTCAAGTTCGGTATGAGCCTTGCGGTACATCCTCCTCTATCCTCCCTTTTCCACCGATCTTGCCAGTGCCGGTAAGTGAATTCCCTGGCTTCATGCTTTAGCGCATCCCTTCCAATTATATCTCTTCTTTCGAAGACATGTTTCGCTCCAGTGGCAAAAAGGCTACTGGGAGTCGCTCCCGCTATCACCAGGACTACTGTCTCTGACACTATCCAATAAGAGGACGCTACCCTGAGGGCTCTTCTTCTCTGGCCCGATGTCGTACGCTTCCTGTATTTCTCCGTCTTCAGTGCATCGGGCCCAGATTTCGCAACCATGCAGAAGGATGGATTCCGTGACGACCGCCATCAACAATCGCCTCTTGCTTGCAGTGTGTCCTCCTACATTCCCCATAAGCCTGCTGAGCTTTGTGGGGACTTGAGCCGCCTTATCAGCTGCACACTTGATTTGCTCTCAACAGGAGAGCTTTGATTATGATGGTTATAGGACCTACTGAAATGCAAATTTTACATTTACGAAATAAATGTATTTACGAAATAGGCATTTACCTATTTTGTTTATGAGCTATTTATTGGGGCGTCATTATGTACATCCATCTTCTGTCTCTGCTGATTTCCATCTGGCGAAGTACGAAACTGTATTTTTGCGTGATAAGAAATTTAAAAATTATCTAACGGTTGTTTTGAAGTTCTGAAGTCAAAATGACATTAGCAGTAACGGAACGGATTCCTCTTACTTTTCTCATGTGCTTAAAATGATTTCAATAGTTGTTCAGTCACTCAGTGTTTCGTTTAATCAATACGAATATCCAACAATACATATACCCAGCAATTCTGTAAGTTCATTCTTGATTTACTTAATTTAATGCGTTCAACAACATATTTCCATTATCAGTAAACTATGACATTATTTTGGCAACTACTAACTTAATTTTTCGATTCTAATTGAAGGATACACTACATATTTCTATTCCAGTGCGCCCTTTAGGTCCAGTTCCTTTCTTTAGGTACGTATGCGCCCTTGTGCGAAAATAACGGTGCGCCGTATGTAAGGCGACAAATTCTAATGGTAATGAATTATTGTATTAATTATATAATACAAATATTTCGTGAATTTGGCTAAGAATAAAATACATAAATTTATCACTAACATATTGGTTATTTAAATACGGTAAATTAAATACGAAGTATTACTTAATAATTTATTCAGAATCCAAAATCTTTTCTAACTCTTTTATGAGTAAATTTTTTTGAGAAGATCGGTGAAGTCTAAACTTTCGACTTCTAATATATTAATAATGTCGGTGAAGTGTAAATATTAATATGGATTTCATGTACTAGGTAGTATTCACAGTGTGCACATACATTGATACAGTACAATAAACATATTTCCGTTCAAACTTAATTTCTACAAAAGCGCCTTTCCACATTAGCGAGTATCGTTAAGACAAGAAGTGGGTTTTCTTGTGGCGGAGATGTTAAAAAATATGTATACTTACGAGTATACGCTAAAATTGAAACTTTGTTGGCGTCAAGCAGCGCCCCAAAACACTTGGCGCCCACGTGCGCCGTACGAACTCGTCTCCCTCCCCCCCCCAAAACGGCACTGTTCTATTCTTATTTTTCTAGAGAATTTTAAAACTTGCGGATCCTCCAGGCATATCTCTTCTTTTTCCGTCTAGTGTCACAAACAGTAAATATGACATCTGCGCGCGCGCGCGTCTGTTCGTGTGCGCACTAATGTGAACCATTTTATCGTGTGTTACAGGCGGGAACGCTGGCTGGCAACCTTTCCATAAAACATCAGCACAGAGAGTTTCCATCTGATATCTTTCTAACTCTGGAAACGGTTGGAGCTACTGTAACAATCAGTGAGTATAATAGTATAACATTTCCGTTAGGTATTTGTAATTTTGAACACTTCACAAATTGTATATGCTGAGTAAATATTACGTGTTTCTATTACTTTCTGTCTGCAGAGGATTTTAAAAATTCTGACGCCTCTGGAGAATCCCACCTGTCTCTTCTGTAAACCTCTATGTAGATAAACCATATCCCGTAGGGAGATTGTTCTATCCGTTTATCATCATCATCACATCACCATCATCTTCTAGGATTAAACCAAGGATGGTTTGTTCCGGTCTCAAACAGGCAAAGATTAGAGCTGGTCACTCCAGCGCTTCCTCGGACGTCCCACACCTCTCCGTCCCCTCGGCTTATAGTTCCGGAATTGTTTGGGGATGCGGCAGTCATCCATTCGGCAAAGATGTTCCCACCATCCGTTTATAGTAATTATAATCGACTGAATTCTCATAATCTGACCGGTTCTTCGGTAACTCGTCCTATTATTTTCTTATAGATAATACTGTTCTTGTCCAAGAAAGCTTCCGAACAGAACAATTCTTGTTCAAAAAACCTCATTATTTTTACGACTGAATTTATGGCCATAAACCTTACGCATACATTTAGTTACTGATTTTTAAAATAACTATTGTCATCAGTTAGTTCTTTTTATTATGACTATTCAGATGTAAGTCCCGTCTCAAAAATTTCCCATTTTACAAGATTTATTTAAGTTAACGTATTTTTTATAAATATCCCGTAAAATAATTACATACCCTCGCACACGCGCACTACACATGCCGCTAAGCATCCTTACGCACCATTTCACAGAACTTAAAGTTGTTTTGTTTTTCTGATAGTTTCTATCCGTTTCGGATGTTGGATATCATACAGACTATTTTAACTTTCTGTACTGCTGCACGAAATAAGTCAGTTGTATTCATGCCAAACCAGGTCCTTAAATTTCTCAGCCATGATATCCTCGGTCGCCCAAGTCCTCTCTTTCCAAGTACTTTTCCCTGTAGTATGGACTGCAATAAGTAAAATCTCTGTTCATTTCTCATGAGATGGCACAGATACTGAAGCTTTCTTACCTTCACTGTGTCAATAACTTTCCTTTCTTTCTTCATCCTTCTAAGAACTTCAACATTAGTTATATGTCCTGCCCATGAAATGCTCAGTATTCTACGGTAAAAGCACATTTCGAAAGATTCCAATTTAAAGTTGTTTTACACTTCTAAAAATACTTGAAACTAACATTTTTTCACTATTTTCCTTATGAACTATTTTATAATGTTGAAACTGGCAACCTCTGCTTATTCACACAGTGTCTTTATATGCTTTATTCTCTGCTACGTTTCACATGCAATTATAATGTCCATTGTGATATACAAGTACATAAAACCAGCTTCCTCAGTGCTCGGCAAACTGGTCTAAGACTGACTTCATTCTTAGGTGAAAGTTTCATACCTTCTGCAATTTTCTGCCTATTCTTATCCCTAACATGGTTTGATAACCGTGATTTTTATTTTTGAAAGATATAACAATCTCGCTTAACAAACAAAATTAACACTGTTGTACACCACTATAGAAAAATTATTCCGATTAGCGCTTTCAAGCTTCACAGCTCATCATCAGATCGGAAATAACAAAAACGGAACTTAAACTGTGAAGCTTGAAAGCGCTAATCGGAATAATTTTCTACAGTGGTGTGCAAACAGTGTTAATTCTGTTTGTGATTATAACCACTAACACAACTTTCTCAATTAAAAAAATCTCGCTTAACTCCATTACCAATTATATTAAACGAATAAAAATTATGACATAAAATAAAATAGTTTCCGTATTTCATTTCACGAAGAAATGTTGTATTAATGTACTAATTAGATTATTAAACCATGAAATGCGTCAAATTAATAATGATAGCCAACATTACGGTTTTACCCTCGAGAAGTCTCTTTATACCCCTTATTATTCAAAAACGGCATTCCCTTTTTCTAAATCTTCTTATTGTTCTTCTCCTCTTCAAGGATTAGATTATATAAACCTGTTCCGGCACCCATCTCATCCTCGGACGACCAAAGTATCTTCTACCAATGACTTTATAAAGCGTTCAGTGCCGCTTTCGGCAGTCGATCCTCTGTCATCCTTTGCAGATGATCCCACCATTGTCTTCTGAAAATTGCAATAATTTCACTTATGTCCTTTACTTCGAGTTGTGCTCTGATATCTTCATTCCTTACTCTATCTTGCAATGTATAATTTAAAGTATTTCGAAGAAACTGCATTTCAGCATTCGGAATCTTGCCGCTTTCCTTCTTTGTCATGACCCACGCTTCACTTGCATAAATCAACGTGGGTATTGCAATCCTTTTTTTCTAAATATTGCCCCTAATTCACTGGATTACACTAATCATATGTAGTGCTGTTTGTAGACTGTCAACAGCTTTTTCAAAGGCAATGTAGGCAGTACATGTTTCCCGATTAATTTTGTTATATTTTTCTGTCAAAAACAGACAGATCAAATATTAAACACAAATTGATCTTTTCTAACGTATTGGCGTGTGTTATGTCTTGCAGACAGCGGAGTGAATGAGGTGACGATGCCGCTGCTGCAATATTTCGAAACAGATATGAACAAGAAAGTAATGACCGGAATTAATTTGCAGCCGCTGGACCATATGTACATCATCAAAACCTATAAGGTAAACAAAAGTTCATAATAGAATTCCTAAGGCTTTCAGGCCGGCGTCAACAACAACGTGGACACCTTGCCAAACATTTTCCTGGTGGGGCCGAAACGTCTGTTCAGAATAATAGTCAACTTGCTTTACTATTCGTTTACAAGAAGGCACTTATCTTGTGGTTCATAGTACATAATAATATAGGCTTAATACATAGCAATATATGAGCTTGTATTTAAGTGTTGGTGTATTTTCCAGATAACTCCAAGGTCTGTTATTGTTATTGTGGACAGACGACTGTTATTGAGGACAGACGTTTCGGCCGCACCAACAGAAGCCATCTTCAGTCAGAAAATGTTTGGCAAGATGTCCGCCAATTCACCCCAGTACTGAGGCAGAGAATACACCTCAGAGTAATATTCAAGAATATTCCTTTGTTTCGGCTTCCAAATATGTAGTGTTTTGGATATCTCACTCTTTATAGATCCACTTTGTGTGTGTGTGTGTGTGTGTGTGTGTGTGTGTGTGTGTGTGTGTGTGTGTGTGTGTGTGTGGTTTGCGAATACTATAACATGAAAAAGTCTCCTGATATTATCTACAAAGTTTATAGTCTGTACTGTACCTCGGTACGGGGGGGGGGGAGGGTGAATTTGCGGACACTTTGCCAAACATTTTCGGTCCGATGGTGGTGCGGCCGAAACGTTTGTCCACAGTAACATTCGAACTTGCTTTACTATTCGTAAACAACACGGTAGTTAGTCTTGTAGGCCTAATACACGGTACATATATAGGCTTAATGCGGAGCAATATATGAGCTTTTCGTTAATTGTTTGTGTATTTTCCAGATAACTCCAAGGTCGCTGAACGCCAAAGCGGAGGTAAACGCAGGCTTCTGCTTCAAAGTGGACCGGTTCAACCGATTCCGTGTTCTGGAGCTGCCAAACATTGTCTACGGCAACATCAATCCGACATTTGTAAGTTGGCTCGTTGTGACGTCATCAAATTTGACCTACTAAAATGATTGTAAGATTGTAATGTTTGTAAGTTTCAGTTTATTACTGTTGTTACATTAAAGTGGATGACACCGTTTAAGTAGCTGCTAACCTTGTAAACCTCGCGGTGAAATATTCAAGTTAGAAATTTATAATTGCTTGTAAGATAAGAGATGATTTCTAGTATTGAAAAATACAATTCTAGTACGTGTCAATTGGAAAGAATATTCTTGTACAAATCGGGCGGCCCGTCTCAGTATATAACAGAGTTTGCTTGCCGGCGCCATCGTCATATACTCAATGTGACATGGCCGAAACGTTGTCGAACAAGGCATTTTGACGCGGTCCATACCGGAAGAAGAAGACTTCAAAAACATTATGCACACCGGCCGCGGAAGCCTACGTGGTAATATGATTATAAAATTGTCCGTTATAAGCAGGGCCGGATAAGAAGAGCTAGGTGCCCTATGCTGCCATCAGACTGGTGCCCCCCCCCCAATTCTAAATTCAACCTTGACACAATTTCGAAAATGGTACGATACAAATTTTGAAAATTAAAAATATTTTATTAAAGTCTCAAATTACAACAAATATAATTACTAAATACTAACAGTTGTAATACTAAATAGTAATTAAAATGAGCATAGTAGTATATAGGACTACTTAAGGTTAGAGAATACTAATCGATCCAGTTTTTTCTTGATTTTGCCTCAAAGGAGTCTTGTAAAATTTCTTCTAAATCGACCGATTCATGTATCTCGCTTTGAATATTCAACCTTGCTAACGGAGTTAATCTGTCAGCTTCCATAGTTGAACTCAACATACCTTTAATACATTTTAATACAGAAAATGATCTTTCAGATTCGCAGTTAACAATTGGAATCGTCAAAAGCAGACGACAAGCAGGGTATATATTCGCAAATACATCAGTCATTTTACAGTCAATAATCCAGTTTAATACTTTGAGCGGACAAACTGTAGTATCATTGAATCTTTCATTTTTATTTGAGCGCTTTGAAAAAACCTCTTTCTTCCAATTTTACTTGTGGCACAAAGTGCTTCAATTCTATTAGAAGATCGTTATTCAAATCGTTCGAATAAACCTCTATAAGAGCTTTTGCTTGATTTTCCAACTCGACACTCTCCATGTGTAACTCGATACTCTTCATAACAGCGTAAGAAAATCGAACAATTGCGTAATGTGATCATAAGCTTTGCTTTGCTTAGTCAATTCAGCTGGACGGTGTCCCCTCTGGACCCCGGTGCTGCAGCATACCCTAGCGTTATGGATAATCCGCTCCTATTTGTGTTTATTAATTTCTATGGCTTCATAATACTCATTGCATGCCCTTATAACAGATAAGTCTTTGAAGTTTATCATGTGATTACTTGTGGCTGAATGCTCAGTAACTGACGTGCTTTTCATCTGCTAAGTTCTTCGTATGTTTGTTATGTTCTTGGACTCTCGTAGAACTCTTGTAACTGCACGGAATTTCGTAAATGCCTTCAGTGTACACAGTGTAGACCAGGGGCGAACGTAGGATTCCATTTCGGGGGGGGGGGGATTTTTCAACCACATATCGTTTTCTAAGAATATTCTTTCATATTATAATGAAAACCGTGCCAATAAATTAATTAAAACTCATGGGTACATAATGGCTGTAATTCACAAATTTCATAAAAATCAGTTAATAACATACACTTTGACTTGGAAGCCTAATAATACCTTTCTGTGGAATATAAATACTTTAAAGAGAACGTAAATTTTGTATGTGTATGTGTGTGTTTGTGTTGTAGGGTTAACACATGCAAGAACACGAAAACTTTAAATGAACGTATGTTTAATTTCACAGTGTTTTGTTTCTTAGAGTTAGGTAGAATCTATTACAACAACCCATCTCCATTATAAAAAATAATGTTAAGAAATTAAAACTCATTCACATTATGTGCTATGTGATTAAAGTTATCAACATGTAACATTAAGTTAAAATATAAAAAGACATGTCCTTATTTATCGTAACCAGCGGAAAAACGTATCCTACTCTCGTTCTTCAAACGTAAGCTACTCTCAATTTTCACAGTTTCTTTCAACATGTGTTATATTTATTATTAAGTATAAAGCCTATTATTGTAGATTATTGACCCAACTTGTCATTGACCCAAATAGTAACTTTTTAAAACTGACAAAATTTGGAAGTCAATTAATTACAATTCAAAAAACACAACCAGTTAAAAATTTTTGCTTCAAAATTTTTTAATTTTTTTTCGGATTTCGGGGGGTGGGATATATCCCCCATATCCCCTCTCTGGGTTCGCCCCTGGTGTAGACACCTTCACACCACCTATCGCCACTTCTGCAGTATATAACTGTGTTTGCTTGTCAGTCTCATCGTCGCATAGACTGATGATACTCACTGTGATGTGGGTGAAACCTTGCCGTACAAGACGTTTTCGACGCGGTCCACACCGGAAGTAGACTTCAAAAACTAAAAAGACTTTGGTGTTGGAAGCCTATGTGAGAATATGATTATAAAAATCTGTTTCTTAGGGTTTCACGGCTGACGTCACAATTATTAAAATTATCACCCGGGTTGTAAGGGGCCGTGGTCTTCCAAATTCTTCATACCTGTAGGTGTTAATCGTTCGACCAGACGTTTCGGCATCACCTCTGGAGGCCATCTTCAGTGTAAGGGCTTTAAAAAAAAAACTGACAAGATGTACGTCAGTACAACCACGATACTGTGACCTCCAAAAGTGAGGCCGAGACGTCTGGTCGAGCGATTAACACCTACAGGTATGAAGAATTTGGAAGACCACGGCCCCTTACAACCAGGGTGATAATTTTAATCATTATAAAATTGACATAAATATTGTTGTTGGTATTCAAGTCACTATGTTATTTATAAATGAATAAATTATCTTAGAGCCGTCGTGTGACTTCGTTTTATATTTAAAATGACGCGTTTCGGAACGTCTGTTCCATCATCAGATTAATTCACTCAGTTGAGGTCGTTAAATGTTAAAATCACATTACTTTGTACTACTTACACACATCCGTATGGGTGCGCACCCTTTGAAGGCTGACCGGACACTCTTCAAAGTATTCAAAGGGTGCTGAAGGCCGACCGGACACTCTTCAAAGTATTCAAAGGGTGCTGAAGGCTGACCGGACACTCTTCAAAGTATTCAAAGGGTGCTGAAAGCTGACCGGACATTATTCAAAGTATTCAAAGGGCGCTGAAGGCCGACCGGACACTCTTCAAAGTATTCAAACGGTGCTGAAGGCCGACCGGACACTCTTCAAAGTATTCAAAGGGTGCTGAAGGCCGACCGGATACTCTTCAAAGTATTCAAAGGGTGCTGAAGGCCGACCGGACACTCTTCAAAGTATTCAAAGGGTGCTGAAGGCTGACCGGACACTCTTCAAAGTATTCAAAGGGTGATGAAGGCTGACCGGACACTTTTTAAAGTATTCAAAGGGTGCTGAAGGCCGACCGGACACTCTTCAAAGTATTCAAAGGGTGCTGAAGGCCGACCGGATGCTCTTCAAAGTATTCAAAGGGTGCTGAAGGCCGACCGGACACTCTTCAAAGTATTCAAAGGGTGCTGAAGGCTGACCGGACACTCTTCAAAGTATTCAAAGGGTGCACACCCATACGGACGTGTGTAAGTACAAAGTAATGTGATTTTAACATTTAACGACCTCAACTGAGTGAATTAATCTGATGATGGAACATACGTTATGAAACGCGTCATTTTAAATATAAAACGAAGTCACACGACGGATCTAAGGTAATTTATAAATTATGAAATTGTCCATTATAAGAGTTCTAATACAGTGTGTTCTGTGTTTCCTATTGTTTACACAGGGACACGCATCGAGTACAGAAAGTTACCTGCGAGACAAATTCCTTATGGACTTGCCGACTTTGCAGGGAGCGTTACAGCTGCTCTCTCAGGAAGTTAAACCCGACAACAGACAACCGGACGGTAGTCCTGAGTACAGATTAGGACTCGTACAATCACTGTTCTATAAGGTAGGAATGAAATTTTAATTTTGATATGCTACTAGGAACCTCATGCCTCTTTTACCCTCTTACACTTATTGTCATTTACTACCTGCATTAAATATATAAATAGTTCTTTTCGTACGTGAACACTTACAAGATTGATAGTTATTTTCAAATCGTTTTATGTGATATGGAACTTGCATCAAGGGGAGAAACAGTGTGTTAAGCGAACTTCTTCTTCTTCTTCTTCTTATTTGTCGTTACTGCCTATGGTGGGCTTTAGCCTCCTCAACAGTACTCCTCCATGCTTCCCTGTTCTCCGCCCTTTCTCTCCACCCTCTGATTCCCATGCTAGCAAGATCTTCCATTACGCCAGACAATTATCTCATCCTTGGCCTGTATCTACGTCCAGTAGTATATAATCTTTCCATCAGCATTCTTTTAGTCGTTCTTTCCACATGTCCCAGCCGACGCAACCTCTGTGATTTGATGAAAATTTCACCATGTCTTTTCCATGAGAGCCTGTAGTTCATTGTAGTTGCGTATTCTGCAACTTCCTTGTGTTAAGCAAACTGTTTATTGTAAATTATCTTCGTTTTTAAGTGCTGTAAGTTGTGTAGTTTACAGTAGTTTATAGTAAGTAAATTAGTTTCATGTCACAGTTTGTTCTGAGCATAAACCCGGACGCGATAAACCCCAGGTACAGGAGTGGCGGTAACAACTTGGTTCGCCCGTTGAGTTCTGGCAAACAGGAATTTGAGACGGACCCGACCATGTTCCCGCTGGGCATGCCTACCCCAAAACTCGAAGCCATGGTTCAGTGCTCAGGTAATTATAGTAATTGATATTTTTAAACACTTACCTAAAGTAATACGCACTGTCAGGGGAACAGTAGTCAACCTTATATTGTAATCACTTCTTCTTCTTCTTCTTCTTCTTCTTCATGTGTACAGATTGACTTCCAACACCAATCTTCTCTGTATAGTGCGTTCGTTTTTAAATAGTCGATTTTGCGTTCGTTTCAACATTTTTGTTATTCAGGGCGCAAAAACTGGGCGAATATTTTGACAAAATTGCAACAAATCATCTGGGTTTCAAATTAAAAATAATTTTTAACTAACATCAGGGTGTAGTGTTAAATTTGTTGAAATTTCAAAATTTTTGGAGTCCCAAAGCTCAGAAAGGTGATCAGAAATTTTAAAAAATTGTGAAAATCCAGGAGGTTGTTAGACTAAAACGAATTGTAACGCAAAAACGAATGTTTCGAATTTTTAGCGTTTATTGAATGACTGTGTACTCTACAATTGTTATATTACTAAATAAATTGTAGAATAGCCTACGTACCCACCTTGTTCACTTAGAGTGGAGTTTGATATGAACAAAACCATGTGCTTGTACTTGAACCGCATTGATTAGATGAGTGGTCGCATCACTAAATCATCCGCTAGCAATAAAGTAGTTTGTAATTGATTATTATTAATTGATTGATCATTAATTTTTGGAACTAATAAAGTTGTATATTACAATTGGGATTAATACAACTGAATATAAGGTAAATGATTTTATAATTCTTGGAGTGTGTTAAGAAAGTTTTAACTTTATACTGTACACGCCTCTGTGTTGTATCTAGGGATGGCAATGTTGTACAATATATCGATATATCGGTTAACCGATATACCGTTAGTAATATATCGATGTCTTCGATATATCGGTGAAAATATGTCGATATATCGACAATTACCGATATATCGATGATTTTTATAAACAATGACAATAATATCGGAATTATACCTATTATTTCTGCTTTTGAGTGGTTAATTTAATCATAGTTCTTGTTCTAGGATTATGAAAGAGATATTTATGTTAAAATTAATTGGAAAAAGGATTTGTAAAAATAAATAATTGCTCCAAAATAATTGTTATTTAGAAAATTTACAATTAAAATAATTATTACGTTGTCTACACCTACATTAGAATAATGCCCTTGTCAACATAATATATCGTTTATTCGTTTTAATTTTAAATATTTTCAAATTCTTCTGGTAACGACCCCAAAAACAATAATTTTCCCAACATTTTTGGGCTTAGCCTATTTCTGTTCAGAGTAGCCGTGGCCCCAGCTTTGGAAAATAGCCTCTCCGAAGGCACCGAAGTGGCCGGAATGGTAAACACTTTTTCAGCCAGTTTAAACAGATTGGGATATACGTTTTTCATATCTTCCCAAATTATTAATGGGTCCTGGTTTAAGCTTGCGACTGACATATCATTTTTATGATGTGCCCACAAATCTATCGTGGCAGGTTCGGAGCTGCCGGCATCTGAATCAGAACTTGAGTGTGAGTCAGTTTCTTGAATTTTGCTAATTAAATTTCTTAAATGACTAAATAGTTTTTCTGTTGCCATCGGGTCCTGTAGGTGAATGTTTTTAAATCTTGGGTCCAACACTGTGGAAAAAGCCCACAAAAAATTGTCTCCCCCTTTAGAAAAACGTTTGTCCATTTCTTTTAATACATTGTTTTTCAAAGTTATACCAATGCTGCTGGTGACTATCATGTTGGCATAGATTTCCAATGAGCACTTCAGCATTGTTATAACTTTGCTTAAAGTGGTGTATTTCTCACCACCAAACTCAATAGTCATTTTCTCAATAGGTTGTAAAATCTTAATTATTTCTTTTAAGGTCTCTACCTCAACCGCGCTTGTCATAGTAGGCGAATCTACCAAGACAAGTGATGTGTGGCGAACTGCAGGGAGCATCTCCACAAATCTGCATAACATATAATATGTGGAGTTCCATCTGGTTTTAATATCAAGGATCATTTTCTTAATGTTTCCCTCCGGAACTTCCTCTTTCTTAAAATACTTTCGCAGCTCATCACTTGCCTTGGTAGATCCAAACCACAATGGATCTGACTTTTGTAATTAAATCATTAAGCCCCTCAGTATTTTTCAACGCATTTTCACACACTAAATTTAACGTATGGGCAAAACATCTTATGTGGCAATCAGTGGAAAAAGTATCTGTTATTGCTTTGACAATATTGGCGCCATTGTCAGTAACAACAGCAACTATTTTGTCATTAGTGATTTCCCATTGATTTAAAAGGGATTGCAAACGTTCAGAAATAAATCTGGACGTGTGACATTCCTCTAGATGAATTACTCCTAAAGCACACGCTAATACTTTGTGATTATAAATGAAATGAACCGTCACACCCAAAAAACTACGCATTTGAAAATCAGTCCATATATCAGTCGTTAAAGATAAATGTCTGAGATTTTTTAATACATTTTTAAAAGCTAAGCTAACTACGTCATATTTTTTTCAATTAATATCTTAATTGTATTTCTTGTCGGCACCTTGTGCCTTGGGGAAACAGTCTTCATTAATTTTAGAAAGCCACATCCTTCCACTGCTGAAAATGGCAGGTTGTCTTTGTATATAAATTGAAGTGTGGCCTCAGTTATTTTGGTGTTCTGATATCCTCCTTCTGAAAGCAAAAAAAATCAATCAGTTCTACCTCATATACATACATAGCATAGGTATGCAATGAAAATAGAACAAGGAAACACAAACAGGTGAGTACATAATTATTAACCTGCAAATGAAGACGCTGACTTAAACAATTTGGCTATTGTCGGTTGGACTATTGATGTCGATGGCATTTTGGTTTTGCTGATGTTGCTGCTTTGAGTTTCTTGAGTTTGAGGTTCTTTGTGTTCGTCTTGAGACGTAGAGGTAGTAGTAGTAGAGAAGTCCAAACCCAAAGTGCTCGCGGTCGTGTCTAAAACGTCATCCTCTTTCTCCTTATCTTCGCGGGAAGAACTTGTACTCTAATAGCCAGAGAAACAGAAAAAGCATTAATTATGTGAAATTAATTTTCATCATCATCAATATTATTATTTTGTTTTTACTAAAACTATGTTTCTATAGGAATTAGGAACTGTATCTGTATGTAGCCATGTAGGTTAGGTACAGACTACAGACCTACAGTATTATGCACACGGAAAAAACCATAAATTTAACAGGGAGTTTAGTTCGTAATATTTACAAAGTCATTTTCCGTTAATTTAAGAATATAATAGCTCTTGTGTTAAAGTCAAAAGTCAGGGATTATATTAATAAGATTATACTCAGCGTAAATAATAAACGGCGAACTAGTGTTTACAGTAACTACCTTATTTGGTAAACACAATAATAGTTGCATCGATTACGGAAATAAGGAAATGAAATAATAATGTAAATACAAATTCAGGAAATAATGGTTTTATGAATTCAAATTAAATTATTCTCGAATATTCTGGCAATTTCCATGAATTTGTATTTTAGGCGATAATTTCAATAAAAAATTGTAATTCGCTAACATTTCTATAAAAAAGGTAATTACATACTTGCAATTTGCAATGTGTAGTATTGTTTAATAACTTACCGGAAAATCTATTCTTGGTTTCTTGATTGCTTGCGGTAGCGAAGTGGGCGTTGAGGATGAAGATGTCGATTTCATCTCATTAAACAAAACGGGATGTTTTTGCTTTAAATGGGCGACCATGTTAGTGGTATTCCCCGATGTTTTCAACTTTTTACCACACGTTTTGCAAATGGCAATGAGATTATCTACCCCACCAGACTTCTCAAAAAACATCCATACAACACTTTTCGGAGGCATTTTTAATGGATAAAACGTCGAAACTCGAAAGCCGGAATAAAGACGTTAACAGGTTAACACGTAAACAACGGACTAAAGCGTTGCGTGTGACGGTCGACGGACGAGTGACGGTGACGACGACTGACGACTGTGTGGTGTGAGTTGTGACCTGTAGGCAGTGCCAGTGTAGGTGCGAGGCCGTAGAGTCCTAGGGAGTCTGCATGAGCGTGACCTCACGAAAGGCCTACGGCCACGAATCCGTGTGTTAACACTGTTAACGTGTTATTTTGTTAAGTTGATGTCTGAACCGATATATCGGTAAAATATATATCGTACCCACATATATCGATATAATATATCGATATATTCTAAAATATATCGTTATAATTAAACATATCGATATATCGTTGCCATCCCTATTTGTATCACTCAGATTTGTTTATATCAGGCTCCACTCTAAGAGTGAACAAGCTATAGTTATTGCATAATTATTTTTATTATATAACAATATATAATATTATTATAATATGTATTATTTATTATATAATACATATAATAAATATATACATATACTTCTGCCCAACAGTCCGTAAAGGACCAAGGCATACCGCGCGGCTTTTGTGTTTAGTGTGACCAGTACAACGCCTCATACATATACAGTAATTAATGATACATAATATAATACATATATTATAATTAATTAATATTGTAATTATAATACATATACAGTAATACATATACATAATATCCTAGTAATTCATATATGCACGCATGTAGGCATTTTAGTCGGAGATGGCGTCTTGGATGTGCGAAGAGTATTCGGGAGCAGTACGGAGTTTACGACTGCGCCATGTGTCTACTAGCCGCCATGTCTGAGCAAAGTTCCTGTGCATGCGTAATGTACTTATGACATGTATTCTAAATGTATGGTTTTTGTTAACGCTAATGATTTGTTTAAAGGAGAGGCAGAGTACACACAAGATATCCCGATTCGTAAGGACACATTGTTTGGAGCGCTGGCCATGGCTCCACATGGCCCCGGACTTTTGGATTCTATAGATCCATCGGCTGCCTTGGTGAGAGACTAGCCTTTTATACTGTCTAGAACAGTAATTAGTAACTAACACATTTAATAAATAGACAAAGAAAACAGCCTAATCATGTGTTTCATCTCATATAAACAAACCAAATACTTACATATGGTTTCAGCTTGTAAACAAACTTTATAGAAACATGCTTAGACATACTGATCATTTGGCTGTTCACAGAAAGACATAGAACTATTGTAAATTTATTCACAATGCATTTTACAAAATTCTAAAGGTACCGTCGAAAAGGTGCTCGATACAATTGCAGAAATAGGAGAGATAGGGCTACGTACATTTTTGGTTTGGTCTTTGTATGATCAAACTGTCGCTTATTCTACAAAAGAAACCTTATTCAAGTTATAAAGACTAATGAAAAGAAGCTATAAGAATAACTTTCTAGGGTCTCCTTTCCGTTGTCGTCTCAGCGTAACGTTTTACGTCAATTTTTCTTAGATCTTCCAGCACATCATCCGACCATCTTATCCTAGGTCGACTAGGTCACGTTGGACTGTAGAGCTGAAGAAGAAGTAACAATCAGCTGCAAAAAAATATACCTTTCCTTCATGTAAAATGAGAAGCTGCTAAACTCAATAAATATATGAAACTAGCAGAAAGAAAATCTGCTAGCGTGAAGCGCGATCGAAAATCGTCACCATTGGGAAGACAACTAGAAGAATGATTAGATATTTCTGGGAACTAGTGTTGGATGAGAATTTATAGGATGAGAAGACGAAGAGTTACGAGGATACCCCACATCGAGCGCATGAAATTAGTAGTTGCATGAGCAGTTGCATGGACTGCAGCTATCTTGCAATCGATTGCAGACCGTGCAGCTGATTGCATTAAGTGCAATAGGTTTCATTTAAACCAATGTCCCACAACGTTTTCTGGAGTCAGTTGCCTAGTGTAATAGAGGCCTAATTTTATAAACATTTAGGTATTGCATCACCAACATCTATACACGAACACACCACCTCAATTTACACAGTGCAATAAGCCATGACATACAGTTGTTTACATAATATAAACAATTTATGTAAGTAATTTAAGTTATCGTAACGGAGTTGATTTTAATTGTAATGCAATACTAACTAAGCCAATAATTAACTTACTTTCCACAGAAAGTTGCAGGTGTCGTGGCATTCTTCAGCGCTAAGGACATTCCAGGAGTAAACTCGTTTACCTCACAACATCTACTGGTTCCAGAACTCGAAGAGGTAAACCTATCCACCTCGCTATGCATTGAATGACTGATGAAGTGTTCTGTCATACAAATATAAGCTCTGGTAGAGTACTTGTGGTTGTGCATGCACATAGATGGGCGATTGTTTGTGTGTGTGATTAACTGGTCTTATAATTATTGTAATCGTTTGGCAGGTCTACATAACGTCTCGTTTCTGTGGGTTTTCATTATATTAAACTCAGTGGCGAAGCTAGTAGTTAATGAATGGGTAGGCAAAAATCGTATCTTAAATTTTTTTTAAGGAATCACTAAAAGGACGGTGGTTCAAATCGGACGCTGAGGCAGAGTTTGCTGTTAGCGAGTGGTTCCGCAAACAGCCGTAAGAATTTTACTAGCAGGGAATCTACAGATTAGTGCAACAGTGGGACTCATGTCTTAATGTTAATGGAGACTTCTTTTAAAATCGTTGAATAAAAAAATGCTTTACAGCTCTAAACGTGTTCTATTGAACAATCCTTGTATAAGTCATACACAATAATATATCTGATTGAACTTCAAATTTTTAAACTTGATTAGTTTCTATATATTATATGTTTAATGTTACAAACAATTCAAAAAACAATTTTGATCATCTGTTAGTTCAGCGGAATAACAGGCACACTTTTAATAACAGCATAAAATAAGCACACTTATAAACCACACAGCGCGCTTTAACTTTAATGTTTGCACCATAGAAGTGAGACATGCCTCAACGCTCTATGTGTACAGCACGAGACAATCCCCCTCCCCCGCACTTCCCTATCACGCCAGCACATTGCTTACATACGATGTATACAAAAAACGCTGAGGGGAGTTCAGGTTGCCTCATTCGCTTTAAACGAACTATGCCGAATCTCACCTGTCACCATCTAGCGGTCGCTCAGTAAAGCACATTTCGGCTTAATAAATTCGACAGTCACAGTAACAATGTATAATCTTTACGTTACGTAGTTCATACGTATTTATAATTTTTATTCTACAGAATTTTTAGGGTAGGCATTGCCTCAATTGCCTTCATGTAACTTCGCCACTAATTAAACTACACTAGAAACGAATTTTATTTCTAATATTACTTAAAAGCAAATTGACAAACAGCAGTTATTTAGGTTATATGGTGGCGACCAATGAATGAATGGCATTTGCCATGAAGGGCTGTGGCGGCTCTTGAGATGCTTGCAGCATAAATACTAGAGGTGGGCCGGTATACACCTATAACAGGTATTTTGGAACGATTATTTTTGTGGAACGAATATAACAGTAACTGGAAAGTTGATATACCTGTTCTTATTCAACGATAACTGAAAAGTCGAAATACCCGTTCCGATCACTCGCGGGACACACCTACCGAAGTTAAGAATAAACGAGTACAAAGTAACAGTTATTGGTGCTGAATACTTGAATCTGCTCATGTGCCGATTGTCATACAAGTACAAAACGAAGCAAAAGAGCGAGGTTCAGAATATCTCTATGCCAAAGAGACGAAGCTGTTTTTAATAAATGAAAAACAATTCATATTGATGTTACATTTATTCTCGTGTGTTATGCAGATATAAAATACAGTTTATAATAACAAATTATATATTATACTAGTCACCAACTTGGTAAATTTTGAAAAAGCAAATTATATTGTGTTATAACCTACAGAGTACAGAGTGGCTCATAGGCCATATAGTACGTTTTGTTAATGTGATTTCGGAGATGATTTTTGTTTGTGAAATTGTTTTTATTCTCATTCACTCTTGTGGCTTACTGTTATGTTTTTATTATATATTTCTGATTTTTTTTTTGTCATTATTTCTTGTGCTATTACGTACATTTTAAAATTTACTGCCTGATTTTCGCAACTGATTTGTGTAACCAAAATGGAATCAATCATTTAAAAATTAAAGTATAATGTTAAATTTTTAGTAATAATATTAAATTATATTTAAAGATAATATTATAATTTATAGACTAGTATAAAATTATGTCAGTTTGTTTACTCCTAGTGAAAACTTAAATTAGCATTCCCAAAGGGAGATAGGCCTATAAATTATCTTGTTTCTTATTTTCTTTTAAACAGTAATAGTTTAATAGTCACAGTGTAAAGTAACACTGTTAATACTTTTAGTTTCAATTTATTTCTTGTAACACATTATATAATATAGGTATATGTATAATAGGTATATAATAACAGGTATTTGTACGTGTTATTTTTTTAGAACAGTTTTGTTTGTACCTGTTATTTTCAAATACTAGTTTAGCACACCTCTAGTGCTGTGGTGGCTTTTGACATGCTTGCAAGGTTACATACATACAGAAAAACGGCTTCATCATCTTATGTACTGTGTTCCAATATTTGTAAATTACATAATTTTGATATGTTTAAAATTATCGTGTTTTGAGAAACATTTTTATAATCGTGTCTTCGGATTTTTATAACTTCTTTGCACGTAATGTTGACGGTAAACTGGCGTCTGGTCCGATTTCAGTTAAGACACAACGGTACTAAAACACATCTTGCATCGTGACGTTAATTATGGAATTTTCACAATGGTAATCGAATTTATGTGTTCAACTGCTATAGCTTCTTCTTCTTCTCCTCTTCAAGGATTAGGTTATATAAACATGTTCCGGCACCCACCTCATCCTCGGACGACCCACGTCTCTTTTACCATTGGCTTTATAGTTCAGTGCCGCTTTCGGCAATCGATCCGCTGTCACCCTTTGCAGACGATCCCATCATTGTCTTCTGAAAATTAAAATAATTTTAGTTATGTCCTTTACTTCAAGTTCTGCTGAGATATCTTCATTCCTTATTCTATCTTGCAATGTATAATTTAAAGTATTTCGAAGAAACTGCATTTCAGCACTCTGAATCTTGCCACATTCCTTTTTTTGTCATGACCCACGCTTAAGTCAACGTGGGTATTGCAATTGTCTTATAAAATTTAATCCTTGTGCTGTGTCTTGTTTTATTTCTATAAGAATTCTATGAATCGTACCACAAATATTCCTAAATTTGCCAACGAGAATATGCAAATAAACATTATTTATACTTTTGTTAGTAATATTGTTCAGATTTGAAGTTAACTATTCACTAAATCGGTCACATGACCGGTGTGGCTCTCTTGTCAACCAGCATGTTATAGTCGACTAATGTCTGAGCCGCTGATTGAACAAAATCATACACAGCAAACACAAACAGTTTGTTTTCAGTTTATGAACATACTTGCGGTTTATTTTTTATTCAAGGTTTTAGAAACTTCTGTCGGAAACATTACTGTGTGTAAAAACAAAATATTTCGAGAGAAATTTCAGAAGTAAAATTATACACAAAATTTGGCCGTGGCCCGCAGTCACTCATCGGGCAAACGGTTTCATAACAGACAAACAACAGACAGACAGTCGGTAAGCTGATTTGTTTGTTTGTATTAAATAATATAATATTGCTGAGGCAAAGTGGTTTCTGTTTGTTTGTCAGGTGTTCCACGATCGTCAAGAAATACGAAGTGATTTTGTTCGTTGACTAAATAAAAATATCGGTATGTAGAACCATACGTGACTTCCATGTTCTAAGATTTATATTTAAAATCATTTTCGAAATGAAATATTTCCATAGAAACTACTTCTTTCTACTTATCGCTTCAGCCTTAACCACAGAACTGTGGACACTAACGGTCACTGTACTGTGGTCAGAAACTAAACAATTAAGCAACAAATGAATATAAAAGAAACTGTTTTAGAACACATCGAGAAAAAACAATTAATTTGGTATGGCCACGTGCCGAGAATGGGGGAGGAGAGGTTGCCAAAGAGAGTGATGAAATGGATACCACAGGAAAACAGAAAAAGGGGAAAGCCAAAAGTAACATGGATACAGGGTGTACGGAGATCAATGAGTGTACGAGGTCTAACCCAAGAAAACTGCAACGACAGGAGATATTGGCAATTAGGCATCGGACAACGTCGCAGGACGTTTTAATCCGAATATATATATAGACCTTTTTTTGGTAAAGCCGTTCAAGCTGTTCCGTTGAACATAAGTAGTTTTGGATGTAAACATACGATAATCTGTAAACAATCACAGAAATATTCATTAACTGTGCGATGCATAATTTTCCTTTCGTAACAATTTACTAACGATAACTGTACAAAACACTGGCAAAAAACATACGACACCTTCTGCCAACTATCATAACATTAGACGATACTGTAAGTTTATCCGTTCGTTTTCTGCAGACATTTTCGATATTTCGATTATGCGATTGTTTGGATTCGATCTTTAGTGAATATCGCACATCATCTTATGAAGGTGAAAGAATTACACATATTTTAATTTCGTATGTTGCAAAATAGTTGGCTGGCGATTGCATTTGGTGTTCTTGATCCTTTTTTTAATTAAAAATGATTGTAGCTGTAGCGTACCTGTGACGCCAAAAGTTGATGCTGTTAGGTTACTATGAGAACTGACATTACACATAGGAAGCGATACATGTCTAATGTAAAACTCATTTTTTTTCGGAAACTACGAAAAAAACCCAACTCGAAAGTAAGGCGAGTTGCGTATCACTATACAAGTCTCCTTTTTTGTGGCAGAACTCATTTTTAAGTAGAACTCGTTTTCCCAGTAGTACTATTTTTCTCATTAATACTCGTTCTGTGAAGAGATCACTGAAAAACCACCGAACTCGAATGTAAGGGCAACCACTTGCCTATTACTATACATGTCACTTTTTTGTGGCAGAACTCGTTTTTTTCGGTAATATTCGTTTTCCAACAAGTACTCGTATTTTGCGGCTAACCAAAAAGAAACGTCCATTATGTACAGTATGTAGAGCGTATATTGCCATTCATTAATAAATTGTTTTTTTCTTGTTTTTCATTAACCATAAATATTTGTATTTTTCAGTTTACTTTTGCTGTTGTAGTTCTGTTAATTTGTCAGCTCAAAATCGTTGGGTTCTTTGTTTCAAGTATTACTGTGTTACAAGCATTGTATATACATATTAAACGTTATGTTTCCCTCAACTATGGCTTTTATTTATTTCAGCAGTAAACTAAAAACCAAAAACCATTGTCACCTAACGTGACAAATGAAAATAACGCGTATTGTCGCTTTCCATTAAGAAATTGGATAAGTAATTAAGCCGGCTACCCACTAACCATCCCCGCTGCACGTCATGACGGACAGCAAGTCAAAAACGACGACATCCATCCGCACGTCGTGTATTTTTTGAAGTATGTGGACGACGAAAAATGAGTCCAGTAAGACCATCAGCTCAAGCCGCACGACGTGCGAATGGATCGTGTGTAGTGTTGATGGATGTCAAGGAATCCTGCATCGTGCATGTTTGATCATGCGTACGCTTGCTGTCTATTAGTCACTTTCGAGCAAGTACAGTACATGTGTTTAGAGCACATTCGTTGAATAAATGTTTACTGTTTAATTTTACGTTACATTCATTCTTTAGTTTATATTTATTAAGTAACGATTCAGATAAAATTTCAGTTTAATATTTAGTTTAGTTTATTCTTCGTTTACATAATACATTCAAATGTCATTAGCAATTATTATTTTCAATATTGTTATTATTAATTTGATTTAATTACAATTCATAATGGACCGTGAAATAACATCAAAATTTATCGAAAAATATAAATTAAATAGACGTCTGTGGACGTATCTATCAACGAGAACATCTGGTACGTTGGACGAGTTGCACGATAGTATGGTGTGCACATCCATCACCGACGTCGGGCATGCTGGATAGCGGCGATGGGTAGTGCGTAGCCGGCTTAATAATATAGAAGTGGCACAACAAGGAGGGTTTTTGGGTTAATCCCCCCCTCCATACTATTAGCCGGACAGTATGACATTGTAATCACAGTTTAACGTGTTTCTAGCTGTTCGCAAGTGTGAATGTCGCCTACGCCGGGCAACCGGTCGGCATAATTGTTGCCGAAACACAGGAGATAGCTGACAATGCGGCCAAACTGGTAGTTGTCAACTATAAACTGAAACAGAAGCCGTTGCTTGACGTCAGAGATGTGCTCAAGTCAGGCGATCTGTCGAGAATACTTCTGACAGGAACCATAGTGCCTACGGCAATCAAACGTAAGCTCTCTCTCTCTCTTTTTCACACACACACACACACACACACACACACACACACACACACACACACACACACACACACACAAGACGTCAGTATTAAAAAGTAACTTAAGAGCAGTCAGTCTGACATAGTATTTTTAGAGAGGCACATAGATTAGTTTATCTTAAGTAAACGTCGAATGCAGGTGTAAAAACTAGTTTATCACGATCAAAACTACTGTAGCCTATAAATATTATTACAGTGGACGCCCTCTTAACCGGTCAGCTCGGGACCGGGGGGTCGCCCGGTTAAACCGAATTTTATTTCAATTGAGTTGTAACTCTGATTAAAATGTTTTAATACTGTTCACTTATGTGTACTGTATACACTTAAACTCAGTTACACTTATAAAAAACGATGATTGTTGTTTGCTTCTTAGTTTGTAATGAATTTTTAAAAGCGTAGTCACACCGCTTTTTCATAAACATGATATCGATAGCAGACGCCTCACCCCGTTGTTCGACATCGATGTATCGCACTGCCAGCTCTAATGCTTCCAATGCGTCTTTGTAACTGACTTTTCCCTCACTGTCTTCTTCTTTTTCTTCTTCGATCTCATCTTCATCAATATCAGTTTATAGGCAGACAACACTTATAATTTCCTCATCACCCAAATTTGTTACTCGTCGCAAATAGCATGAGCAAACTCACGGAATCACTTACAACAGTAATAACCGCACACATTTTCACCTTGATAAATCAATCACTAAACTGACTAAACACGTAAAATAAACGAGTGCAAATCACGTAAGCTTTGACATGTCGGTGAGCAGCTTGGTACCATATGAGTCATTGTGTATGTATCTCACAGCCAGGCGGCCGGTTAAGAGGGCGCCCACTGTACTTGAAATGCTGTACTGTTACATAAAATCGCAATATAACATTATACTGACCATATATGGTATGTGTGTGTCAAACTAGTATTACATAATAACGAAAAAATAACCGTCTTTTTTACCCTTAACCTCTCCATAGTGTGAATACAAATAAGGGCGCATTTATGGGGGGACGAACGGGACCGGACCCCTTCCTACAAGGTTGAAAAAAATTGACGAGGCTTTCAGACTAATACTGGGCAGTCGTCTATTCTTATCGTAATACGTATGTCTCTCTCTCTCGGAGTAGCTCCCCATGATACTCCTTGTACATCATCTTCTTAACGGTTTTAGGCTTTAGCGGCCTGTTCCTATTCCACAGTCCACCTCTTCTTAGGTCTATTAACTTTTATTCTGCCTCTAGGGTTGTAATCTTTCGCCGTCTTCGGTATTCTACTTTTTTCCATTCCATTCATGTGTTAAATCCATTATCTGTCCTAGTTTCCGACGCTCCCGTTGGAACTGTGCATTGGTGATTGAGACCACCCTATGCCGGCTATATTTTTTATCGACCTTCTGTGGTCTAGATCCGTCGTGTTCTATTACAGGACCACCTCGAAAAGGGTGTGGGCCTTCACCATGCACGATGGTCCTGAGTAGGTAGAGGGTCTGGTCCAAACGGCTCTATATTCCACATATCCTACTCCTGGATGTGAAAACATCCTGATGTTCCATTCTTGTACATCTTGATTGAAATATTCGACTGCGTTTTTTTTTATCACCATATACACAGATACACCCCGTCTCATTTTTACACAGATGGACCGTAGTCATTCTAAGAATTATCCATAATTTTTTTTAATAGCACGTTTATTAGTTTCCATATTTATTATTGTCTTCGATGACATAAAGTTAGTTAACAATTTCGCCGGAAAGTTGGCCTCTCCTGGTACGAGTTCCCTAGTTATCAGTAACTCTAAACTGCACTTAACAATGTAAATGGAGTAATTTTTTTAACAGAATAATTGTATTCAGCACAATTTTCATTAATTGCAGATGATGTGAAGTTCAAGCTGAATGGATCTATACATTTGGCCGGACAATATCACTTCACAATGGAAACGCATTGCTGCCTGACGGTACCCATTGAGGATGGACTGGACGTGTTTTGTTCCACACAATGGATGCAGCAATCACACGAAGCAATTGCATTTGCTCTTAATGTACCTGAAAATTCGTAAGTTTTTAAAATATTTAATACACACTACTATAATTGTTTTCGGTATTATTGTTAATATAGTTTATTATTATTATTATTATTATTATTATTATTATTATTATTATTATTATTATTATTATTATTATTATTATTGTTGTTGTTACGACGGTCTACTCGATCGTCGTAGGTACAGTGGAAATAAAATAAGTACAAGATACCAGTTAAGTCACTAATCACACCTTCAATTTTTACATTTAAACAGTTCGTAATTAACAACACAGTCTACTACAACAAATCAAATAAAAATTGTTCACACGCAATAAAATGTCACTAATATTAAACACAATTGTATTACAATTATACCGCCCGATTATAAAACGCAACACTTCACTAATAACCACTTGAACGTACACAGGTAATAACTCGAACCGCTCTGTAAATATATCGCCACTATACTGAAACTTAAGGCCGCTGCCGCCATGTATTTATACCTGCGCTCACAGACCAGAATGTTCCTAATTGCGTCTTAGCGCTCGTGTGAACTACGTAATTAACTGCGGCCTTGACACAGTCCGCGCTGCTGGCGCCTTCGAGAAATATCTCGAAAATGCGTCGACAAGCACGTACGCCACATGCGTTACATCGAGATTCTTCTGGAACATTCGACAAACACGTAGATTGTTCTGTAATGTCGTAACATCATTATTATTATTATTATTATTATTATTATTATTATTATTATTATTATTATTATTATTATAAGGGCGCAATAGGCTTCATCCTGAAGCAATACGCTAAGTGGTTTCAGGATGGATATGAATGCCTGAATTAGAAGTGGATTTTTTAGTGGATGAGAGTCCCACACACCAGAGGAAGCGAGGCCTCCACTGATGGTGCATAAAGCATTTTTCCCCTCTATAAAAAAAAATAAAAAATAATAAACAGTTATTATTATTATTAGCAACATCATCTTTGTTTAATCGAATCTGCAAAGACTCTGGATTAGAAATATCCACATTTAAGACCAGGTAATGGCTTTTCATGGAACTGGTCCCGTATAACAAAAATTATTTCTGTTATGTTAAAATATTAATTCTGCATTTTTAGAATTAACATGAGAGTCCGACGCGTGGGAGGCGGATTTGGCTGTAAACTGACAAGGGCTAATCAGCCAATAGTAGCCTGCAGTCTTGCTGCATACCTTTTGCAGAAGCCGGTACGCATCGTGCTGCCTATTGAGACAAACATGAAGTCCACTGGTTTAAGGTATCCAAACTACACTGAGTACGAGGTGAGTGTAACCTAATTTATCTTTGTTGGTTGATAACAGATATTTTACGCTTAGCTTTAAAATGTCTTAATTTTTACTGTTGCTGTATTAGAATCTTTAAACCAGAGCTTTGGATTTGATGTAATGTTGTTTAATGAAAGCTCAGTCAAGATTATTAATGACGTCAATCAGAAAAAGAGAGGTGGGCTCGAGATAAAACTAAAGGCAAATGTAACATTTAATAAGCTTGTACCATCAGCAGTTAAGCTTTGCAACCGAACAAGGAATGTGGTGACGTGTGCCATTCCACTGCGCATATCACGGTACTACTACACATTTAAAATACGTTTAACACTGTCTCTCGCACTGTATTTCTAATTACATATAGCCATTATGTTTTATCTATGCTTGTTCCATTTATTGCTTACACTTTTCAGATCACTATTAACTACCAATAAAAATTCTTTTCATTAATCCATTTTTCAAAATTAACACTATTCATTTGTCCACTAGACGAACCGGCCTTGAATATAAGTTTCGCGTTAGTTATAAATAGAGCTAGGAATATTAGGTGCTGCACCTAAATTTTTTCTTGCTATAGAATGCCCAAATTAGCTTGTCTTGCAAAGAAAACATTAAATAAACACTCCTAACTGTGTTTTGGTTGTACTTTTTTTCAATGCAAGCACCTTTTTGCACCTTTTCTCAATGTCATCACCTTTTTGCACTTTTTTTACCTCTTTTTGCTGCATTTCATTCCTATAATAATAATTGAACAGGGAACACCGAACGTGTGCGGCATCACATTACTTTCGCTTCAGTGCAGTCCCATTAGGCTAAAGCTTTTAAATTAGTTTCCGCCTCAATAAACTCCCGTTAGGCAAAAGGTCCACAAATTAGTGCGCGCTTCATTGCACCAGCGTTAGGCGAAAACTATTGAATAGAAGTAAAGGGAGGTGGCAAAATCAAACTGACCAATCACGGTTATCAGTCACCAATCGGTATTGTTGAGTGCTGGAACAGATTTAAACTGTTTTAATTTTTCTGTTCAGAATACGTTTTCACTAGTGTAGTGTCTGCCATTTTCCTTTTTGCCAGTATCCAGTATGCCGAAACAGAAAGTGAACGCCGGGAAAATACATAATATTGTTAAACAGTTTAGTGCAGATGGTATTCAGAGTGACGGGTCTGTTCTGAGGTGCAATGTTTGTGATATCTCAATAACAATTGATGAAAAACACCAACATAATCACGTTACGCAGCATATAGGTAGTGCAAACACGTGAAGAATAAGAACTACAATGCAGTAAAGGTTGATTGCGACAACAGTGTTTTGGCGAGGCACTGGCTTCTTCAACTTCAATAAATAAAAATGAAATATTTCTGAAACAGCAAAGACATTTGTGGGATGTGGTATTCCTCTTTCCAATCTTAACAACCCTATTATGGAAACGTATTTGGAGAAATATAGGCCTACTGGGAAGTCTGTTCCAGATAAGAGCACTTTACGAAAATCATATCTCCAGCCTCTGCATGAAGAAAAATTAAAACAGATCAGGCAAGTAGTAGCTGAAAATCCAGTATATTTTATACTAGATGAAACCACTGATAGGCAGATGAGATACATTCTAAACATTTTAGTAGCACCCCTGAATGGACAGCAAGTGAAACCCATGCTGTTGAAAACTTACTTTCTGAACAAAACAGACAATGCCAGTGTGATGCGAAGTTTCAACAATGCATGTATTGTGTTGTGGCCTGAAGGAATAGAATATGATCGAGCGTGGCTAGTACTTACGGACCAAGTTATTGGCTATTGCTAACCTGAAACCTATGTACCAAAACGTGTGACCTGCATTGCACATGCATTGCATCGAGCTTGTGAGGCACTAAAAGATGCAAATGAATATGCAAATGAATTTCTGTCTTGCATTAAGAAATTGCTGAAAAAGGCTCCTGCTAGGATACAAAAGTACGTTGAAATTACAGGACTTCCTCTTCCAACTTCCCCAATTCTCACTAGATGGAGTACTTGGTTATTGGCTGTAGTGTTTATTTGTAACAATTTTAAGGCTATATGCAATTTCTTAGATGCTATACCAAGTGATTCTTCAGCTGTAGAAAAGGCCAAAGAACTAGCAGGTAAACAGGAGTTGCAAGGTGAATTTTTTATTGTGCATGGCTACTCTTTCCTGGCAACTGCCATTACAACATTGGAGGAGCAGTGTCCTGAGAAAGATGTACAATGGGCTGTTCTGATGGATGTGAAGGAAGCACTGAAGGGTATTGGAAAGCAGAAGATAGAACAGAGCTTAACCCAAAACCCTGATGTTGAGGATGTTGCAACAAACAAGGATTTAAATTACTGACTACAAACAAAATATGCACCACTTGTGTCTGTTGACGTTGAACGTTCCTTTTCTACATATACAAGTATTTACTTAGCGACCGGAGATGCAGCCTCACTGAAAAAAACATTGAAATGTTAAACGTTATCTGTTTTAACAGTTTTCTGGACTTGTGACTTTAATAACATTGTGTTCTGGGACTTGTTTTAGGCAGACCTTTTAATACATGAGTGAATTTTGAGTCCTTATATGTGATGTAATTGGTTTTGGTACTCTTTGTATAAATATTTACATTTGAAATTTGCACTTTTTTTGCACCTTTTTCAGCTAAATTTAAGCACCTTTTTTACCAAAATTTTGCACTTAAAATTCCTAGCACAGTTATAAATCCATTTCTGCTCCCTGTATGCAATATTATTAGTCTCTTCAAGCCACTCTGATTAATGTGAATATTGCATTCGTCACTTCGCCATCCTTTCTGATGCGTTAAGTTACTGTCTACCCATGTTTCATCTATGAACACTATCTCTCTATTCTCTTTTCGATAAAATTTAAGCTGTGTAAGATAACGATGCCGCCACATCACGATTTGTGGTATTTCAATTAGTAGATTTCTTTTATTATTAAACCTTTTCCACTTAAACCCTATTTCCTTAATTATTTTTCGTAAAGAACTGTTACCCCATGGAAAATATATTTTTTCTTTCACAACGGGTAGAAGTTTTGCCACTGTCGGCACTTTTTTCTGCACTGTGTAAAAATCATTAATAATTCTTCTGATTACACACCTGTCAAACTCGTCCACGCTTACCACAGTGTGATTCGGTCTAGTTTTTCTCCGTTTCGCTGGGGTACTTAAACGCTGATCCGGGCAATTTTCTAGACGCATATAATGTTCTTTCCGGATTTTTTTAATTGTAAATTCTGAAACGCCAGTGTAATATGCTGCTCTTGGCTGTAGCGTTTTTAACCTTGAAGGAATATGCCCCTTTCCTTGATTCTTCATCGCACTTTTCAATAACAGACGATATAATTGCACGTCCTTCCGAATGAATTGTTTTGTTACTTTTTTGCAAAGTCATTTTAATATTATTTTTTAACGGAACTCCTCATAAAATATAATTATTAATGTTAAATTCACTGCTTAGTAATTTACAATGAACGATAAAATAATTAAATGATAGGCTAATAGTAAATTTTTACCGAATAAGAAAACACAAACAAAATATTCAATAAATTACACTGACATATAATGTGCGAACGCTCAATCTAATACGCACATAAAATCACAACTGAATACGTCTGCTAAACAACTGCATACAGAACAAATACTTACTGAACAATGTTTACAGAACCAGTAGTACCACACCAACACAAGCACGCGTTATCATTGAGTAGACCCTCCGCTCTTCAGATGTCTCGGTAGCACAGCTGATCCGCGTATAGTACATGTTTGAGGAGTAAAAATTAATGGGTAGAGTCTAATTTTCTTCTTCTATGACGTCACAGTTCGGAGTCGAACCTTAGCCTCCATAATCATCCGCCTCTATATTACGAGGCGTGATTATTGGTTCCTGAACATATTGGTTTTACGGGGAGGGGTTGTTGGCCCTTCACCCAACCCCCAACCTGGAGGGCTGGGTCATTTTTATTCAGGGGTTCCGTCCCCTCTAGACCAGATGCTTTCACCACAGCTTAGAGCCTGATCTACCCTGATCTTCTGTCAGGGTTTACTCCCACAGCCTTTGAAGATTGATTGCAAGGCAGCGATTCTCTCTATTTACCCCAGGGAGAATGGGTTACCTCTTCCGCCTTGTGCGCCATACCGTAGGCTTCCTACTCTGCCACGTCCACCACTGAGGGCTTTACCGTAACCCTGGCTAGTGGTCCTTACAGGGTGCTACCATCCGGAGCCAGATGGACCCAGGTTTTTTTACGAGGTGTTACTCCTCCCCCTCCCCCTTACTCATCACTTGCGAGTGAGGCCCTGGGCTTGGGACTGGCAGTGTTAAACAACACCGTTGGCAGAGGGTAAGAGTCTGATAGCTGTGAATAAAGTAAAATATTTGGGTTAAGTAAAAAAAAAGATTATGTATTTTTAAACACTCTCAATCAAATAGGATCAGTGTGGATGGAAAACATGGATAACAGTATGAAGAATAAAACAATGCTCTGTTTTTTTTTTAAAGAATAGCGTTTTGTTATTGTGTCTGTGTGTGTCTAGCAGAGGTGCCCTAGGGGTGCAACAGGTTCAGTCACAAAAGGCCCATGGTCCCTCAATAAGAGGAAAATAAAATAAAATGATAATGAGTGAAAGTGAGGGGCAAATTGCTTATTTTCAATTATTTCAAACGACTCTGATTAAAAATGTCGTATCAGTTGTTGAATGTGTACTTATTGAAATATGGGCAGAAAAATGCAATATCATGATTATCAAAACCATATTTTTAATGTTAATTTACAACAGGGTCATAACTACAGAGGGGGGTTCAGGGACATAATCACTTAACACAGGCCTATTTTTAATCCAATTGTAAAATGAAGCTTCTAAATAAATATAGAAACACAAAGTTTTATACACACACCTTGATCTTTGAAGGGTTCTTAGTCATTTGTCACTAACCCAATGAACACCATGCGCACATCCAGTGGCGGATTATCCATAATGCTGGGGTATGCTGCAGCAATGGGCACCAGGACCTCAGCTGTCAGAGGGGGCACCATCCAGCCCTAAATCACAAAAACATTTTGAAGATAATAAATATGAAAAAAAAACAAATGTCTTCAATCCAAAATCATAAAAAGATGTATGCACACTTTTCAACGATCTTCTAATAGAATTGAGCACTTTGTGCCACTAGTAAAATTGCAAGAAAGAGGATTTTTGTTTCAAATCGTTTGAATGAAGATGATACTACAGTTTGTCTGCTTAAAGTATTAAACTGGATTATTGATTGTAAAATAATTGATGTATTTCTGAATTTACACATTATCACCTGATTTTCACGATTCCAATAGCTAACTGGGAATCTGAAAGAGCATTTTCTGGAATAAAACAATTAAAGATATGTTGAGTTCAAGTATGGGCGATGAGAGATTATCTTCGTTAGCAAGGTTGAATATTGAAAGCGAGATACTTGAATCACTCGATTCAGAAGAAATTATACAAGACTTTGTTAAGGCAAAATCAAGAAAAAAATGGATCAATTAGTATTTTCTAAGCTTAGTATGCCCATTGTAATCACTATTTAGCTAAATATTTGTTGTAATTTGAGACTTAAATAAAATAATTTTTAACTTTTGAAATTGTGTATGGTGCCATTCGAAGAACATTTTGAAATTTGGGCCATTTATCAGTATAAATAATAGATAAAATGTCAAATTTAGAATCGGGGGAGGGGCACCAGTCTGATGGCAGCAGAGGGCACCACACACTTCTAATCTAACCCTGCACACATCACCAGTCAATCTGATACTGCTCAAAGACTAACGCTTACAGCAGAACAGTAAAATGGCAGTTTGTTGTAAAGAAAAAAACTGTCACTAGGTTTTTGTATAGGTCAGTAGTAATTCAAAAAGTCCAGTTTTTTTTAACAAGTTACACTAATGAAAAATCTCCTCTACCAAGCACATAGAATAATTGTGATGAATTGTAAAAGTAAAACTGGTAGAAGTGAAACTCGTTAGTAGAGTATGTACACATAGGAAAGTAAACCTATGAATTATTATCATTATTACTGTTGTTGTTGTTACTGGTGTTATTATTATCATCTGCTATTACTAAAACTACGTAACTATAATTATGTCATTTATTAAACTATTGTTTAATAACTATCTTTGTTATTATATTATTATTAGTGTCAGTAGCGGCCTAAAGGGGAGGCGAGGGGCGGATAGCCTCAGGCGTCATTTAGTAGGGGCCCTCCAGATTTGAAAATTAATTTTTTTTCTTGGTAAATATTTTAATTTATTTTGAAATCTTCTATTGTAACGTCCTGAAACGCAACATTAGGAGAGGTCCAGGATGTAATTGATCAATTTCAAAGATTTTTTCACATTATTTTGAAGTCTACCTTACAACCCTATCTCATAAAGTGTTTACAGATATTTAAAAGCAATTATAAAGGTAAATTTATTATTAGAAATATATTCATACTTTATTTTTATTTTATATTCATACTTATGATTCTTATTTAAACATTACTACAGCTTCTTATAAAGTTTCCTAACTAGATGTATCAATACAGTAGTTAGATAATAAATATGTAACAGTCAAATGTTTTTGTTGTGTATTACTTTAAGATAAATTGGATTATAAACACCCGTCTTATGGGAGTGGGGCCTCAGAAGGAAATGCGCCCCAGGCGTCCAGTGACCTAGCTACACCACTGATTAGTGTTATTATATTGTTTGAACAGGCTGGAGTAAATGATGATGGTGTAATTCAGTACCTGATGGCAAGCGTATACGAAGACGATGGAGTAGCTCTGAACGACCCCGTGGTACCTATCCTTGTGATCCCCGCATTTCCACAGATATACGATAGCAGCACATGGACAGTGAATGCTTACGACGTAAGGACTGACAAAGCAACAACTTGCTGGATGAGAGGACCTGGTAAATTTTATATTTCACTTATTAATTTTTAAGTGATAGATTATAAATTCTATAAATCCACTTATAGATAAACTGTGGTCTTATCAGAACCATGGGCTGGGGTGTGAACCAAGTTGAGAGACTCCTGTAACTTGCGTGTCCTCCCTAGATCTAAACAACGCCTCTTCAATCCAGTAGCAGCTGGTGAGTTCTGAGGAAGGGGAGGCTACGAGACAGTCACCTGAGCCGCGCTCAGTCATAGCAGCCGCCACCCCTCGGCACTTGTATTTCACTTTTAAGTTTGTTAGAGACAATTGATTTTTACAGCATACATGTCTTATTAGAAATATATGTGTATGTTTAACAAGACAAACCGAAGACTAACTTACTTTAGTTCTAACAAAGAAGTAAACTGTTGAGTAGAAATATATTTTGTAAGCTGAGATGAATTTACTTGTACACCTACAGCAAATTCAGTTAGTGGGCCTTCTTATTGGCAAAATTGTCTATAACATCATCATGCCATGTCGGTCGATTTTTAAATTTGCAGAAGATTCACTTTTCAATTAAAACTAAAGCAACGGAGCCAAGACGATCTTGATAATAGCCAAGAAGAGATAATTGATAATAATACTCACGTACAAGGAGTAAGAGAATATAAAGACTGGGAAAAAGTAGCAAAAACCACATTAAACCTCGTTGCCCCGGGTTACAGATGCACTAGCATCCCCCCACCACTTGCCGGGCTTAGTTCTCACATAACTGCACAAGTACTACGGCGGCTACCGAGATCCCTGCCTCAGTCTTCTACTATTCCGCAATATTATTCATAACGCGGGATTAAATGTTTATTTTGTAAGTAATCAGATAATTTAAAATGCCAAAGTGTGACTACAGATTCAGTTATAATAAAAAATAGAGCTTATTACTAGTTGTTTTGTTTTTTAATATTCTTCTAAATTTTATTGGTGATGTTTAGCCTTCCTTGCCTCCCCTGATGAGCTGCCACTGCTTTAACCTGTAAGGTGACATTTGTTATTGATTGTTGGACAAATTTGACTTGAATTATTTTATATTGTTGATTTTTTATTGTTGTTTGTATCTAATGAAAGTTTGTAGTTAGTGACATCATTGCTGTCAGTTATTCTGTTTCCACTTAACATGACGTTTTGTGAGACCATCATAACAGTGGTATCAGAAGTGGGCTAGAATCTTCAACAGTGGAAACAGAGGACACTTCATAGAAAGTAGTCTGAGTGGTGATTAATGGATATCAAGTTCTGCACACAGGTGCTGGACACTACTGGCGCACCTCTGTTTATAAACACTATATTTTATATTTATTTATAAACCAGGTTGTAATCCCTTTAACCGCTATTTTATAGGAGTTGTCCTACAAATTTTTTGCCGAATTTCTGGTACATGTAATTTTGATGTAGACTATGCAATTTTTACTCTGTCCCATAAGATATTATTTCTATAACAAATTAATATACTGTTTCTGAGTTGTCACTAATTTCTCTGTTCTGTAAAATTCTATTTGGAGGGTAATTGAATCTATCCAAGCTCTGCTACTGCAGACAGGATGAGAAATATTGACAGGAACCAGAAAAAGCAGAAAGACAACAAAAAGATGAACACTGACCCGAAAGAGAAGAAACGGAAGAAATTGTTTGAGTTGAAAGAATAAAAAGGCACGAATCATAAGTAGGAATCAGAGGAGCAGAAACATGCAATGGAAGACATAAAACACTGATACAGGAGTAAAAGCAATTACAAGAGTATACTACTACGTGGTTCTCATACGTGGTGACTTTAATAGGCAAGGGAAAAAATCATAGTTGTCTTGTTTGTTCATCATCTTTTTTCACAGCACTACACTTTATATAATAATGAAACTTTCACATGTGAAACTTACTTGTCTTTTTCCATAGAACACGTTTCAGCATCGTGTTCGCCTTCTTCAGCTTAGAAACAGACAAAACAGAAGGCGAACACGATGCCGAAACGCGTTCTATGGAAAAAGACAAGTAAGTTTCACATGTGAAAGTTTCATTATTATATAAAGAAAAAATTATCTACAGCAGAGAAATCTGTCTCAAATATAGAGGAATCAATACAGATAAAATTATATATTGTAGTTGAGGAGTCAGTTTGCAAATATAAAAGAACAGAGTATAAAAACAGAAGTCAAGCAGTTAAGGAGAACATGGTTGCTGACTTGAGAGAGAATGTATTGAAGGTTGGCAAAGAGACAAGGTCTGGTTTTAGCTTGGCTAAAATGACAAGGTCTGGCAACCATCCGATCAAGCAAATGACAGTAGCCGAAGAAGAAGTCAACAGGTGTGGAGAAGAGGAATCCTTGTTGTTGCGTGTGGAAATAGAAAAAGAACTAGAAGATGAAGTACCAGTTTGTATGATGACACAAGAGGTGATTGGAAAACTTACTATGTTCATTGGGGAAAGAAGTTTTCTTGTTCCTGAGTTAAAGGAAGCACCTCGGGGGAGAAGTCATTGAGTTGATGAAGAGGATGTTATGCAAGAGGTTGTTGACAAGAACTAATCTGACTAGAAAGACTCTTATGCTATGTAAAAGTGAATAAATAATGTTGTTCACGGTGGTCTCCTAGAATATCTGGCCAAGTTTACTACAGAGATCGTTTGCCAGTTTGGCAAAAGAATGGGATGGAACTGGCTATACTGAGAAAATAAATAGTGCAGCATCTCTGAGTGTGTAGTAATTCTGAGCACATGATGCATGAGTCTGTTCCAGTTGTTTGCAGATTATTCTGCTTTTTCAGAGCTGTGTAACATTCTGGACTGTTCAAGATGTTCTGCCCCTTCCAGGCATTACTCAACTACCCTACCAAGATTATGCTCACTCTCTCTGACTACAATGTAAGGCAGCAGAGGTATAAGTGCTGGATATTCAAAGCGGCCCAGTTAGTTACACCTTGTGATTTTATAGTGCAATTTACAGTGATTTTTGTGGTTTACTGAGTAATGATTATTGTGTTAATTAGTGTGAAACTGTAATCAAGTGACATTTATTGTTGATTATTGGACAAATTTAACTTGAATTATTGTACAAAAGTGCTGTGTTGATTTCTATCTGTTGCTCGTGTCTAATTAAAGTTTGTAATTAATAACTTCATCGGTGTCAGTTATTCTGTTTCCACTGAACAACATGATGATCTGTGTGACTGTCATCACCAGGGCTTGATTTCAGCGGAAACGTGCCAGAACGGCGTTTTGATTTCTATCTGTTGCTCGTGTCTAATTAAAGTTTGTAATTAATAACTTCATCGGTGTCAGTTATTCTGTTTCCACTGAACAACATGATGATCTGTGTGACTGTCATCACCAGGGCTTGATTTCAGCGGAAACGTGCCAGAACGGCGTTCTGGAACCTCTTGGATCCAAAAATAAATTACCAAAAAAAAATATATATGAAAAGAAAAACCTAATTATTACAAAAAATTAATATTACTTTTTAAATTGTGCCCCTCATCAGCCCCATTCAAAACAAAACATTTATCAAAATCAAACACCAGCATTAATCTTTATCTCAACTACTATCGTTCAAAAAATGTCCCAATAACCTATGAAGAAAATAAAACAGAAAAACTTCCTTCAAAATTAAAACTAGATGAAAGGTAACTGATTGGGAGCTTCCGAGAATATGTGCATTCCAGAATTTTTCCAGAGAGTCTGTCAACCTTGAAATATGCTACTGAATCAAAAGCAACAACTTCAAGTGAACATGAGAGGGCTGATTTCTGGCCATCATACACCATTGGACGCAAAGAGTAAGAAAAAGTCAAGAAACAAACAATATGACGACACAACGATGAAACTAGAAACTTTTTAAAAATGCCCGAACCACCGAAACCATCACTTAGAGTTTTCGATTGTCATGTGGTTAAGCTGACGATGAAGCTCTTTAGAAATATCAGTAAACTAGATTACCTTTTTAGATATAAGTTTACACGTATGTTACATATTTTATAAGGGCTTTAAAAATGCAGACCTCCTTTGTAGTAACCTGATGTAAACTTATATGCTAATATAAAATATAAGTATATTTGTGTCTGTACAACTTTTGAATTGATGAGTTCTGGGGCACCTATAATTTTAGAAATCAACCACTGGTCACAACAATATTGAAATCAAAGACAAAAAGTGTAGAAAAATATTACTTTATATTGTTACGACGGTCTACTTGGTCGTCGTATGGTACAGTGGAAAAAAAATACAAGACACCAATTAAGTCACTAATCACCAGCTTTAATTATCACAATTACAGAGTTTGTAATTGTTTCGTACAATTGCAGTTAGATTCCTCCACACGCAATAACAATGTCTATTAATAGAGATTCACACAATAATACAATACTACTTCACTTCGACAAACACTCAATCCGCACTAGCGAAAATCACTCACATAACTGAACTGACAATCCGGCTGCTATGGCTTTATATAGGCCCTGCAGAGGTGCAGTACAGCTTTGCCTCCTTACTGCACGCCAGCGGCTTAATGTATATCTGAAGTGTTCCTGGAACTCACTAGAACCACCTACGTGAATGACGCAACACAAGCCACACTGGACGGGGGGAGTGGAAAATGTTCTGGATTGTTCGGTACGCTTCTCGTAACACTATTACTTTTCTAAATATTACTAACATCATTCAAGTGTAAGCAAAAATTTGTGTTATTAAAAGCAAATTGAGTTATTGATCGTTAAAGACCAATTTGAATTCTACATGATATTAATCATTTAATGTGAAGTATACTCTTTTTAATCTAACAATAATTTCTTTATCAGGAACACTAGAAGCTGGAGCCATAGTGGAACACATAATGGAGCACATAGCAGCTGTTGTTAAAAAAGATCCGCTTCAAGTAAAATTAAATAACACAATCCCTGGCAAGTATCCAATTGCAGACATGATAGCCTATGCGAAATTGAGGAGTGATTACGATCTCCGTTTACTGGCTGTCAAAGCATATAACGAAGTAGGTAATGTGTAACATAGTAATATACATTATACGTACATAATATATACAACTGTGTAAATAATATGTTACGCAAGTAGCCTCTATATGATATATATACTATGTAAAATAGAATACATGTAGTATTGTACATAATGTAACTACCACAGTATGTGGATACTGATGAACGCCATGCCAGTTAATTACTTTCAATCGATACAATGAAGATGGCCTCCAATGGTGGAGCCAAAACGTCTGTTCAATTCGACAGCATTAGACCATGGCCTAATTGCCCGGCAATGTGTCATACCTTTAAACAGTTGATGACAGCCTAGTTCGATACAGTAACTACTTGCATATAGTAATTTGCTCTTCTGTGTTAGTAAGTTTAGATTTTATGTAATCTTAGTCTTAATTTCACATTACTATGCAGAATTATGATATAACCCTTAGAATATAAATAATTTAAAATAAATAAAAATAAATAAACCTCTGCTCAACAGTCCATAAAGGACCAAGGCGTACTGTACGGCTCTTGTGTTTAGTGGGACGGTTGCATGGCTAGTACAACGTGTTGCCAGTCCCTAGTTACAGTATTCATACCCAGGAGACGCCACTGTTATCTCAGACGGCTACTCAATTTTGCCTCATGACACCAGAGCCTCCACCGGGAATCGAACCCAAGACCACATGCACATGAATCGCCCACTAGACCATCTGGAGGCTCAATAATAATTTAAATTACTTTATTCTATGTACGTTATCACGTATTGAAGCTCTACTTTAATATTAAATGTGATTTAAGCGGGCCCTTAATATGAACCATAAAATTAAGACCATATATATATTTTTTAATATTTTTGAGATATTTAGATATCTTTTTGTATATTTATTAGGGTAAACATTTAAATGCTTTGAATTAAAATGTCTGTAAATGTCTATCAAATTATAGTCTGTATCTCATATATGTAATATATTTTATAATGACTTTACCTCAAGCTGTTTTCTCCTTATTTCGAACATGTTTTGGGAAGTCTTGTGTTCCCATCTTCAGCCTTCCTGATTTTGAGCCTTGTGAGGTATTTGTGTGTTGGGTGGTTGTTGCTGAGTTTTCCTGTTGGTCTCTGGTGCTTTAAATTGGTATTATTGTGTGTGATTGTGGCGTATGTATTAGTATTTTGTGTATTTTCGATGTTGAGTGCTTTGAAAATTGTGTCATGTTTTGTATCGATTTATATTTGTTCAGGTATTAGTTTGTTTGAACAAATACAAATCAATACAAAATACAAAACATGACACAATTTTCAAAGCACTCAACATATAAAATACACAAAATACTAATATATACACCACAATCATACACAATAATACCAATTTAAAGCACCAGAGACCAACAGGAAACCACAGCAGCAACCACCCAACACACAAGTACCTCACAAGGCTCAAAATCAGGAAGGCTGAAGATGGGAACACAAGACTTCCCGAAACATGTTCCAAATAAGGAGAAAACATCTTGAGGTAAAGTCATTATAAAATATATATTATATACATCAAGAAACTGACTGTAGCAAAAAGTGTTTGAAATATATATATATATTATAACGGAACCAAATATTAACTATTTGGGGTTATATGTTTACCGCATACTGAAACCATATTTAAATAAAAATTAACAGTTAAAACTCCATTTGAATGTAGCGCATTGAAAATAATGCTGTGTAAAGCAACGCACACGTGGTCGTTATGTAATCAGTTCGCTGTACAAGGAAGCGACCACACCCAAACTGTTAATTATTAATATCTCGGAAACTAATAAATAAAGGCGAAATCTAACATAGCCAAAATGTTTGCCGAGATATTAATAATGACGTGTGCAAATTTGATGCAATATAATTAACAAATGTAAGAGTTAATTAAAATAATTGAATAACTTCTGTTAAAATAGAGTTACAGTAAAGAGATTTTAGTATATTGTAAAGATAATAATTTGTGACAGATTGTATATTTTAGATTTCACACAACTTGATTTGCAACCAAGTTATTGCAAAATTAAATAAGTACAGGATATCCTTAGCGACAAAGTGGTTCCGGCGGATAATTAAATATTAGATAATAATTCTATTCTCCGTCTGTGGGAACCAGACTTCATTCTCACGGACTAAGGGAATTCTAAATTTTATGTGGTAGGGAGAGTGTTTCGACCAATGAAATCATTCCATGCAGCCCCGGCCAGTGCGATGTTTTCTGGTGGAAAAATCACTCTTCTGTCAGTACTCACGAAGTTAAGACGTAGTCCTTCGATCGTCTAGTAGCCAAAGCGGTGAAGATCAACAAGAAGACTCTACGTGGTTAACACACACGCAATTACGAACACACTAACTACAGATCATCTGTATAGCTCGTAATTGCTACGTAAAGGCGAGATACTCTTCAAGACATCAACTAAGCTTATTGTGTACTACCAGATAGTCATAAGCACGCAAGAGATCCACCCGACTTCAAGACCAGACTTCAAGAATACAGCAGAGAGGCCGTCTAAATCATTGGTTAACAGCTGACGAGCAGAGCGACCGCCCGAACGAAGCACACACACACACACGCTGACGTGCAAATCGACGGAGAACAGGAAGCAGTTCCAGCAGACAACAGCAGACGTTAAAATATTCACAAACAGCAGGGAAGCAGAGTGTTGCCGAATTTTGAACTCCACGACCGAATCCAGCAGTTCTAAGCAGATTACTTTCTCTAACCAAGGACTCGAATCGACGAGGGACAAATCGGGACGACATCCTCTTCAGTAACAGGAAAGCAAAATCTATTTATTTATTTTTCAGATCAAATTTTCTATTTTTTAATTAAAACATTGTAATTCAAATAATTCAGGTGCCAAACAAAAAAACAAAGACTCTAGTAATTAAAAAGTAATTCGTTGTGATAATCTGTATAGCAGTTTAAGACAGTAGTAAGTTAGAGTTAAGAAATAGAGGTAGTATAAAAGCGCTATACAAATCTTAACTGACAATCTAATCTTAGATCATACTGCAGTAGATCAGAAGTAGAATCACTGGAAATGAAATAACGTGAACTAGACTGTCACGTCTAATTTATTTTAACTAATTATTCAAATTAATTTTAGAGTTTTATATTTTGTTTCATGAACACGTAGATTCAAATCAATTAATAAAGTCAAATTTAAATTGCAATTAACTCGTAAAGAACGAGTTCAGTTTCTTTCAACTATTAGACAATCGAAAAACATCGATTCATTGTATAGACTATAAGAAAATTCATAACATTATAACCATTCTATTCTTGTGTGTTGTTGGTGTAATAAACAACGTTTTATTACCCCATATAACAGTGTTTTATTGTTGTACGATAAAGCCTACCAGTCTCACAAAACTCTCCCCCTTTAAAGTAACTTACTTTGTGTGTTGTTGTAAAAATTTGAGATTACTAGCTTGCGAACTTCAAATCCAAAATCCACACGCCCTAGTCGGAAGAATCTGCAAGATCAGACAGCAGGTGGGTACTCACACACAACATTACATTACAATAACGCATAGTAGTGGTAGAGTTATAATATATATATATATATATATATATATATTGTTACGGCATCACGAGCAATCTACGTGTTTGTGGAACGTTCCAGAGAGATCCAGAGTGTAAACGTGTGGTGTACGTGCTTGTATACGCATCTACGAGAAAGTTCTCGATGCCGCCAGCCGTGCGGACTGTGTCAAGGCCGCAGTTAATTGCGTAGTTCATACGCACGCTACGACGCAATTAGGAATCGTCTAGATATTCGACTAGCTATAAATACCGGTACTCAAACGACGTTCAGTTTAGTATCAGTTGCGATTTTGGATAGTGCGGTCCGAGAGTTATAGTAGCGATATTACTGTGTACGTTCAAGTGGTTATTAGTGAAGTATTGTGTTTTATACTCGGGCGGTATAATTACAATTTATTGTAATACAATTGAGTTTTAATATTAGTGGACATTTTATTGCGTGTGAACAATTTTCATTTGATTTGTTGTAGACACTGTGTTGTTAATTACGAACTGTTTAACTGTAAAAAGTAAAGGTGTGATTAGTGACTTAATTATTGTCTTGTACTTATTTTGTTTCCACTGTACCTACGACGATCGAGTAGACAGTCGTAACAGTGGTGTCAGAACTGGGATAGAACGGTTAACAGTGGAAACGGTGGATACTTTGTACAAGACGAGTGTGATTCGTAATTAATCGGTAAACATGGATCCCAGTCAGATGATGGAAGCTTTACAAACACTGCTGCGGCAGACACAGGAAGAAGCAGAAAAACGACAAAAGGAAGAACGAAGACAGGAAAGAGAAGAGGCTGAGGAACGTCAGAAAGCACTAATGGTAGAAACAGAAGAAAGACAAAAAGATAAAACGGAAGCTCTCTTTGAAACTATGCAGAAACAGTTGCAAGAACATAGTACCGCAGAATTGGGTCTCCTACGAGTTGAGCTTAATAAACGAGTTACTAAAATATCGGAGGTACAAGAATCAATGACATTAAAAATAGCTGAAGTAGAAAAATCAGTCACGATTGTGGAAAAGCTATGTCAACAAAAATATCTGCAGTAGAAAACTCAATGGCTAACATAAGAGAACAAATTAAAATTGAAGTTGAACAGTGCATGAAGATTCAACCAAAACAAATTTCTGAACAGACTGTACCAGTGATAAAGACAGAAAAAGACACAAAAAATAAGTTAACAGAGAAAGTCACTTTGCCTGCAGTAGGTACAGTTCATGTCAAAGCTCCAACCTTTGACGGAAGCAGTCACTAGGCAACGTACCTCCGCCAATTTGAAGCTGCTGCATGCTCAAATAATTGGACAGAGAAAGACAAGGCTGTTTCACTTGTTCTTGCATTAAAAGGACCCGCGGCAGAATTACTACAGAAAGTACCACCTGACAGCCAGAACATCTATGCCGAGTTGATAAAAGCTCTAGAATTACACTACGGTGATAAACATTTGCGAGAGGTGTACTACGCTCAGTTGAGAACAAGACGACAACGTTCCGGGGAAAGTCTTCAAGAATTTGAAGCAAGTATCGACAGATTGATTCTTCTTCTTCTTTCTATGGCACTACAGCCCTTGTTGGGCCCTGGCCTCCTTCAATTTTTCCCCCCATTCTCCTCTGTCAGCAGCCATCCTCCTCCAGGAACGCACTTTTAATATCTCTCTTGCATCCTCATCCACCGCATCCTCCCATCTTCTCCTTGGTCTTCCCACTGGTCTTTTTCCATGGATTCTGGTATACAATAGTTTTTGTGGTATCCTTTCTTCTCCCATCCTGGCTACATGACCAGCCCACCTTAGACGCTGTAGTTTTATGTACCGTGTTAACGGTGGTTCTTTATACATTTGATACAATTCATGGTTATATCTTATTCTCCAGCCATGTACGTCATTAACTGGTCCCAGGATTCTTCGTAATATTTTTCTTTCAAAGGTATCGAGAGTGTTTGCTGCCTTGGAGTTCAGGATACACGTTTCGCAACCATATGTTAGGATGGGTCTTATTATTGATTTGTATATCCTTAGTTTCGTGTTTCTGTGGATGTCTTTGGATCTGAAGATACTTGATGTGGCGAAATACGCTTTATTGGCTTGGACTATCCGGTTTCGGATTTCGGCTTCGACAGATTGATTAGATTGGCCTATCCTGAAGCACCAGAAGACTTCCGAATAAGGTTTGCGGTGCAGACATTTATTGATGGCATCGGAGATTGTGAACTTCAGCAAGTGTTACCAATGGCAAGACACCGAGATAGCTCAGAAGCTCTTGTTCACGCCCTAGAGTTTGAAGCTGCCAAATCAGCGTCCCGCTACATTAATGGGTTTGTGCCATCACGTTGCAGTCAGAAGATCCCTGTGTCACATTACTGTTACGATGGGTGCAGAAAACAATGTTGTCGGACAAACAATTCAAGAGTTCAAGAGAGTCGCAACGATTTGAAAAAGACAGAAGACCGAAATGTTACAACTGTGGAAAACGTGGTCATCTACAGGTAGACTGTTGGGAGAAGAAGATACCGAGAGAAGAGACTGATCGCACCAATTGGAGAAGTAAAGCCCCAGAACACCACACAGTTTCCACGCTACATAAGAACAGTGGAAACTTGATTGTTAATGGAGCTGCGTTCAACAGAGCGTCCGGCAAGTTGCGTCGCGACATGCTGGCGTTCCGTAGACGCAACTGGGAGCTAGCTGTTACACAGATGGCCCTCCCGAGGACCGTAATGTCTGGCGGATTCCCAGTGCCCTAACGGGAAAGCGTAAACGCGCGCCTCTCCCCGCACTGGTCGGACCCGGCGGTCAACCCCTTGGCCGCCCCCTCGAAAAGACAGAGTACTTGGCTGACAGTTTAGAGCGACAGTTCGCTCCCAACCCATCCAAGAACCCGGCCTTCACTGAGCAAATCTGCCGCGAGGTAGAGCGCTTTCTATCGGTCGGTATCACAGTCCAACCGGAGCCCATCTCCCCGGAGGAGGTCTCTGAGAGGATTGTTCAGCTCAAGCCCCGGAAGGCGCCTGGCCCGGACAGAGTCATGAATTCCGCCCTCCATCGCCTTCCGGAGCGAAGAACCCAGTTCCTCTCTGACCTGTTCAATTCATGCCTCAGACTGGCCTACTTTCCGGTGAAATGGAAAACGGCCACAGTAATCGTGATACCCTAGCCAGGAAAGAATTCTTCTCGCGTGGAAAACCTCAGGCCCATCAGCCTCTTGTCCGCGACGTCCAAGGTTTTCGAGCGACTGATCCAGCGTAGGATCCGCGACCATCTAGAAAGACTAGACGTGCTGATCCCCGAACAGTTCGGCTTTCGTGAGCTGCACTCCTCGACTCATCAGCTGATGAGACTCGTGGAATGCATTACCGAGGCTGGCTGCCAGGGCAAACAGACGACTGCGATCTTCCTAGACGTAGAGAAAGCCTTTGACCGCGTGTGGCACGAGGGTGTCCTTTACAAACTCACGGAAGTCCTTCTCCCAGACTGCTACGTTCACTTGATCGGCAGCTTTCTGCGAGACCGTAGCTTCCGAGTGAGAATAGACCACGCTCTCTCTTCGGAGAGGCGTATTACCACTGGCGTCCCTCAGGGAAGTGTCCTTGGGCCTCTCCTGTTCTCGCTGTTTGTCAACGACATGCCCCGAGTTCCTGGAGTAAAGTTGTCGCTGTTCGCGGACGACACTGCGGCTTTTGCCTTAGAGCAGAACGCGAGTTATGCGGCAATTAAGCTCCAGCGTCAACTCGACGCGTATGTCGGGTGGACCGACGACTGGAGAGTTGCCGTTAACGCTTCCAAGAGCGCCGCGGTAATATTCTCGCGCAAAAGCAAGCGGCCTCGGCCGCTTAAAGTAGGCCCCGTCGAGGTGCCCTGGACCAATAGCGTCAAGTACCTCGGGCTCCACGTGGATTCCCGACTCACCTGGCGAACCCATACAAATTACATCCGACAACGCGCTTCGGCGCAACTCAGTAGACTCTGGCCCGTGTTATCTAATCCGGCAATGACCCCCCGGTTAGGTAAGCTCATAGTCAACTCGTACGTGTTGCCCGTGATTACCTACGCCTGTCCTGTTTGGGGATACCTGGCTCGTGGTCATAGAACAACGCTCCAGCGCGTACTCGACCGGGGACTGAAGCTTGCGTGCAAAGTCCCCCGGAGGTACTCTTCTCGTCTTTTGAGAAGAGGACTCGGTGTCCGCTTTCTTGATGACACCGTGAGACGCCTGGCGCGACGATTCTATGTTCGTTCCGACAGAGTGACCCACAATTCCCACATTGCCGGACTTGGTAAATACACCCCGCGACCAGGTGAGTCCTGGAAGCGACCTCGTTTGCTAGTCCCGGTGGTATAACCCACCAATCGCAGGTCGTTTCAGACCCCTCCATAATTAGGTAAAACATATATAATGAACTCAAATCGACCCAGTGGCAGGAGTCCTTTCTGAGACTCGGGACACTGCACCACTCGCGACCCCCAGTTGTGTGATTGTTAATGGATTTGCGGATGGTAAACCAACATCATTTACAGTTGACACGGGCGCAACAGTGTCCATTGTGCGCCCTAACTTAGTCTGTAACCGCCATCCTCTAGTTAGCTCTTGTACAATACAGACTGTGACTGGAAGCCCCGTCAAGGTGCTAGGAAAGGTAGACGTACGTGTACGCCTGGGTCTTCTTGAGTTTAGCCACCAAATGCTCGTTGCAGACATTGTCGATGAAGTGATTATTGGCATGGACATTATGAATGCCTACGGATTCGTTGTGGACTTAGGAGAGAATGTCCTGAAGGTTGGCCAAGAGAAGATAAAGCTTTGCATGGCTAAAATGACAGGGTCTACCAACCATTCGATTAAGCGAGTGGCATTAGTCGAAGAAAAAGTCAACAGGTTTGGTCAAGAGAAACCCTCCGTATGCAAGCGGAAATGGAGGAAGAACTGGCAGAGGAAATACAAATAAGTATAACGACAAAAGAAGTGATTGGAAAGCCAACTATGGGTGTCGAGACAAAACTCTTGCTTGTTCCTTAGCTGATAGTGGCTGAAGATGAGGTCATGCAAGAGGTTGTTGACGAGAACCAAACAAACTTGGATCAGCCAGTGGTATTTAGGTCATCAGTACATGACGCAACTGGAGTGATTCCAGCGAAACTAGTGGTTGCGTGAAAGACTCGCATTCCTGGGAACGTGATGTTCGGATCACACGAGACTGAATTCGAAGAACGGGAAAATTATCCTTCGCAAGGACGTCCACCTAGATCGCCTGGTCGAGTATTACTTCGGAGACGGTTTGCCAGTTCGGGACGAACAGGCTTAAGAAGGGGGCAGTGTTACGGCATCACGAGCAATCTACGTGTTTGTCGAACGTTCCAGAGAGATCCAGAGTGTAAACGTGTGGTGTACGTGCTTGTATACGCATCTACGAGAAAGTTCTCGATGCCGCCAGCCGTGCGGACTGTCAAGGCCGCAGTTAATTGCGTAGTTCATACGGACGCTACGACGCTATTAGGAATCGTCTAGATATTCGACTAGCTATAAATACCGGTACTCAAACGACGTTCAGTTTAGTATCAGTTGCGATTTTGGATAGTGCGGTCCGAGAGTTATAGTAGCGATATTACTGTGTACGTTCAAGTGGTTATTAGTGAAGTATTGTGTTTTATACTCGGGCGGTATAATTACAATTTATTGTAATACAATAGAGTTTTAATATTAGTGGACATTTTATTGCGTGTGAACAATTTTCATTTGATTTGTTGTAGACACTGTGTTGTTAATTACGAACTGTTTAACTGTAAAAAGTAAAGGTGTGATTAGTGACTTAATTGTTGTCTTGTACTTATTTTGTTTCCACTGTACCTACGACGATCGAGTAGACCGTCGTAACAATATATATATATATATTGTAACACAACAGAAATGCAGTCATCCATGTTACATAAATAGAATATTAACAAACTAATAAGTAAATCAATAATTAACTCCCATGATAATACAAAGGTCTAATAAATACATTTATAATTATAGATAAAAATGAATAAGGATGCAAGGTAGAAATAACAATAATAAACAAACCTGTAAATTAGACAATACTTAGAGATCCATGTTCAGTGAAAAGTAAATAAATATTATACTGATGAGAATTGTAAGAAAGAAACTAGTACAGAAAATGTCAAAGTAAATGACAATGAAATTAAACAAAAACGAGACATTAATTTACCTTATAGCAATAGTAAGTAAGGATTATGAATTAAATGATATTATTTTGTAACGATGAATGTTATGTTAAAGTTTATGTTATGTTATGCAAATTACTTGTGGAGTTAATGGAAAGTAATGAAGCAAAATGTATTATTCTATTACTGTTATAGAAGGATGTGGGAAACAGTTAGTTAGTGTTAATGGATCTCAATTTTCTAATATGTGATCCATCGATCAAGATAAAAATTGTTATTAGTTATGAAAAGAATAATTGTTTATGTAAATGTTAATAGTTAAGATTTGATTATATGTATGAACTTATGTAAAAGGGCTATAGTTGTTCACCAGTTATAAACAAAGGTAGGTCTATATACAATAAAAGGCCTAACAGCCAATAACACTATATAGCCACTCATAACATAAAGGTTAGGTACGGAAGTTAATAATAATTAATGAATACGGTTCAAAGAGCTAGAAAAAACATTTGATAAGTAATGATATATAATAAACCACCTCAATTTAAACAAATTATGATAATGCCACAATGCCATGATATCGATTGATAGCGTTTGATATCGAAAAAGAAATAAATATAAAAGAAACAGACTAAGATCAAAAAACCAGCAGAATATATGTAGAAAATAATAAACAAACTATTGGTAAAGTTATATTCCGATATAATAGAAGATTAATAAGGAATGGACGAAAAATATATGAAATAATAACTATATACAAAACATTGAGAAGGAAGAAAAATAATGTGTTGCTAAGGACGAGAGTAATGTATGAAGTTGTTGATTTTGATTATTGCCTTTTATGATCTGAACGTGATGAGATTAAAAAATCCAAGAAATGTTTAATGTAATTAGAATATTCTGAATTATGTTGATACAATCATAATACACAAAATACTAATGATAATCTTCTTGACTTATTCCAGCAAAGTTTAACCAAATGAGATCATAGTACAGTATCACCATAAAAAATAAATAACTGGGTTCTACAAGGAAGGACTTGAATTGTCCTATACCAGAAAAGAATTAACGATATATTAAAACCAATACAAAGAGTTAACTGTGTCACAACAAATAATATACACCACATTGGAACTCATAACCTTTTAAATACACGGAACATCACTAATTACTTCAAACGATCGAAGAACGTATTTGGATCCAGAATTTGCAGAAGGACCACCAGTCTGGCCGTAAATAAACCCAGGGAGCTGTATTTCCGAGGTGAACAGGACAAGAATTCCACTTTATTAAACCGAAGAAAGGAATCTCGAACGACATATCCATTCTGAACAGCGAGGTTATCAACCAACTGCCTACTCGAGTTGCTTCGTTCTAGTCTGGTAAATTATCATTGTATAAATCATATTAACAACACAACACTTCAAATTTGTAAATCTTGCATTCTTATCTAAGTATTTTTAATCTTCCCCACAGTTACAAGAACCTTCACACCCTGAATTAAATTAATTATAAACAAAAACAAATCATATGACCGAATATAAAATAAAGTATTGGACCGAACAATAATTGATTCACGCAATCTATAGCCTTTGTGTATGCCAGTTGGAACCTATCTTATTTAATGTTGAAGGAGTGAATAAATAAAGAAACCTTGTATAGTTGCAAAATCTTATTATTTGGGGTATTATTTAATGATTTGGGAATAAAAAGTAACTGACTAAGTATATAATAATTGGTTATCGTAAACAGTGAATTAACCTCTAAGTTTCGTTGCTCCGGAACTGCAGCGCTGATTGCGGAATTCTCCGACACCAAAGAGAAGAGCGTTAAAATATAAAATTTACATAATTCTCTTCGAGGTATACTAGGGTTGAGCGAAATTATAGAATAAAACATTAATTATTTAAGTTACAAGCACACTAACACTGGTATTTTTCTTAGAGAGATAAGCTAATATTAGTTAATGAAATTACTATATTCCCCAACTCCAAATATCTCCGAAATTAAATTAAATTAACAGGACCGAAGAGAGGAGAGACAGAGAAGCATACCCGTTCCTAGTAACAAATAGGTTTACATTGTGTGATACGAAGGAGACGCACGTACTCGTTGCAATACAAATTGACGTCGGCACGTTGGGGCAGAAACAACGAGAATCCTGCGACCGTAAGAGACAACGCAAGACGAGGGATAGTAACAAATTGGCGTCTAACAACGTGAGGCGTTAGAGAGACATAAATTCAGATAGAGTATCAAAATAAATCAAAACCCACCAACAATTGGTTTAGTAACAAATTGACGAACCCAACAGTGGGGCTTAACCCAGTAATACTCGTCTTGTAACAAATTGGCGCTCAACTTGTGTAGGGCTTAGGTTAAGTAAAACTATAAATATATTAATATTACTTAACCAGAGCAGGCAACTGTGGGAGACTAGAAATGCAATAAAGAAAGATAATACAAAAGGAAACGAAAATGCAAGGACAAGAGAGACGATTAAGTTACGCGGAATGGGCGACAGTACTATTTAAGAAATTCAGCAAAAAGATGGGATACATAGAAAAGAATACCAATGATCACGAAAGAGCGCAAATGAGTCGCGCGAATGCAAGGGGAACACCAGACGACAAAATGACATTGAGAGAGATTTATGATGAATTGTGGGAGTTAGATGCCAGGTGTAATAAAGAAAAGACTATTGGGACGACTAACGAAAAAGACGATAACAAGGTGGAAAGGATGACTGAAGAAGATTGGGAAAGATGGGACGATAATGAAGAACAAATGAAAACCGAAAGAACAGGAGTATACGCCCAGGTGACAGAACAATATACTCAGGAAGATTATGAACAATGGAAAAGAGAAATAAGACCACCTGAAAACCAATACAAACAGAAAACAGAGAATTAAGGGAATGGATCAGGGTGATGTTTGAACTATCCCGAGAAGATATGTGTCACTGGAGGAAGAAACATAATCAAATAGAAGGATTTAGAGAGATGCCAAATCATAAAAACTTAGAACAATCCAATGTACAAAAAGAAGTAAAAATAGTCAAAGTGAAGCAACAGAAGAAAATACCAGAACAAAAGAAGGAGGACAGCTTCGAGGAATGGAGTGACAAGTTTTTAAAAAAATTCGGTAAGGTAATCGAAGAATATGATAGGAAAATGAGTGATAAGGAGCGACAACATCTTGGACAGTGGATAGAACGTTTCAAGAAAATGAATGAAACACTAAAAACCACTTCTGAAGGGAGAAAGGAAACAGAAATTAGAGAAGACCAAAATGCAGAGCCATCTGAAAATAAAAATAGAAAGGACAAGGAGGAGATCCAAACCATAGAAGAGAATAACCAGAAAATAAGAAAAACATGCAGAAGGAAAATAGTCAATACCGAAGAAGAAATGGAGATGAGGAAAGGTGGATTAATTAGTGCGTTTAACATCCCAATTAATGAACGAAGGGAGTTGTGTAAAGGGATGGAATACAGAAGAAACTCTATGAAAATAACCAAAATAAACCATAATAGAACAATCACAAAAAATTTAAATAAATTTAAATATTATTTGAATATGTCAACGATTAAAGAGTATATGACCAAATCAATTATATCGTTAATACGGAAGATACCCGTAAAACATTTAGTAAATAGTCCAGATATTGAAGGGAAAGGAAGGGTAGAATATACCAGTGATTATGTTAGAGTAGAGGAGATACGATACCTAATAATTAGAAAGGAGCTAAATATGACTGAATACCCTGACTTAAATGAAGACTTTGCATCAGCCGAGTTACGGTACCAGGTACACGAAAGATATTTATCAAGTGTAAAAATTGGTATGAACACTGCAGTAATCCGGACAACGGGTGCAGTCGAATTAATGGACCATGGTTAGAAAAAGAAGCAGTCAACCAAAAAAATGGGACTGATTTGATGAAAACTGACCAGGCAACCAATTGGAAAGAATACGAAAATATTATTTAATAACAAAATCCAATAAATTCTAAATTAAAATAAGAACAGCTTATTACCAATTTTGAAGAGAAAACACTTGTAAATAAAAGAGAATTTTTTGAACAATATTATATAAATAGAAAACATGTCATTCAAAAGAAGTAAGTCTGAATTAAAATATAGTTATGAAGAAGGTATTAAGAAGAGTTAATAACAAACCCCAAGATTACACAAGAAAACCAGAATTATTACTACATGTCTATGAAGAAATATTATGAATAAGGAATAATGAAACCCAAGATAAAAAGCTTTGATATCAAGTATACCTATGCAAAATAATAAAAGAAGAATAATATGACCTAAAATACCTACCGCATTGCCAAGTGAAAAGAACAACCTCAATAAACGATTGATTGTGATCAATGTAATATTAAAGAAAACGAGAAAAAATATTTATCAACATAATTCATTGAAATATAACCAGCCAAAATAATGAAATAAGATAAGAAAAATAATAGTTGAGCTAAGGACTGTAACTATTCAGAAACACAGTAATAATAATAATCAAACCAATTACTATTTAGAAAATATTGAGATCAGAAGAACAAATGAAGAGGATGCTTAGCGTTATTATCACAACAAGAAAGAAAAACAAAAATAATTACAAATGATAACTGTCAGAATTATTATCAAAAATTGTTTAAGGAAAATAAAATGAAATCACCAAGTATGAAGATAAGAATAGATAAATATAAAAGCAACAATGTGAAAAAATTCCCAAATGTTTATTATTAATTAATTAAGGAGATTATTAGGAGATTATTATATTTTTATAGCTGACTGTAGATGAATTCCAGCAGTACTATATTAAAGTGTAGTGTGGACAGCAGAGTATGAAGCCAAACAGTGCCTCTCTGAACTGTACCAACGCACATATTAGGGATTGTTAGGGAAATTAAATATTTAAGGAATATTAGAATCGTTGCAAAAATAACCTCAGATTCCAGAAGAGTAGGACGAAGAAAACAGAAAGAAAATAGCTGACAGAAGAATAATTGAGAAATACAGTGATTACAGTAATTATAAGTAGAAGAGATGTGAACCTAAAGTATCATTGAATATTGTAGCCAACTATCAACAAATACTGTTTACAGAAATTAATATGATCAAGAATGTTAATAGAAATAATGAAATGTTATTAAATAAAGAATTATGAATAATAGTCTAACAAAGTTACATTGAGAATCCCATCGTTAACCATTAATATTGATATGAAGAAAAGGCATGTGAAAAAGACAAGTTTATTTAACCTAAACTTCATTCAGGTAAACTAAACTTTTTTAGGAGGGGGACCATATGTAACACAACAGAAATGCAGTCATCCATGTTACATAAATAGAATATTAACAAACTAATAAGTAAATCAATATTTAACTCCCATGATAATACAAAAGTCTAATAAATACATTTATAATTATAGATAAAAATGAATAAGGATGCAAGGTAGAAATAACAATAATAAACAAACCTGTAAATTAGACAATAGTTAGAGATCCATGTTCAGTGAAAAGTAAATAAATATTATACTGATGAGAATTGTAAGAAAGAAACTAGTACAGAAAATGTCAAAGTAAATGACAATGAAATTAAACAAAAACGAGACATTAATTTACCTTATAGCAATAGTAAGTAAGGATTATGAATTAAATGATATTATTTTGTAACGATGAATGTTATGTTAAAGTTTATGTTATGTTATGCAAATTACTTGTGGAGTTAATGGAAAGTAATGAAGCAAAATGTATTATTCTATTACTGTTATAGAAGGATGTGGGAAACAGTTAGTTAGTGTTAATGGATCTCAATTTTCTAATATGTGATCCATCGATCAAGATAAAAATTGTTATTAGTTATGAAAAGAATAATTGTTTATGTAAATGTTAATAGTTAAGATTTGATTATATGTATGAACTTATGTAAAAGGGCTATAGTTGTTCACCAGTTATAAACAAAGGTAGGTCTATATACAATAAAAGGCCTAACAGCCAATAACACTATATAGCCACTCATAACATAAAGGTTAGGTACGGAAGTTAATAATAATTAATGAATACGGTTCAAAGAGCTAGAAAAAACATTTGATAAGTAATGATACATAATAAACCACCTCAATTTAAACAAATTATGATAATGCCACAATGCCATGATATCGATTGATAGCGTTTGATATCGAAAAAGTAATAAATATAAAAGAAACAGACTAAGATCAAAAAACCAGCAGAATATATGTAGAAAATAATAAACAAACTATTGGTAAAGTTATATTCCGATATAATAGAAGATTAATAAGGAATGGACGAAAAATATATGAAATAATAACTATATACAAAACATTGAGAAGGAGGAAAAATAATGTGTTGCTAAGGACGACAGTAATGTATGAAGTTGTTGATTTTGATTATTGCCTTTTATGATCTGAACGTGATGAGATTAAAAAATCCAAGAAATGTTTTACTATATTCCCCAACTCCAAATATCTCCGAAATTAAATTAAATTAACACGACCGAAGAGAGGAGAGACAGAGAAGCATACCCGTTCCTAGTAACAAATAGGTTTACATTGCGTGATACGAACGAGACGCACGTACTCGTTGCAATACAAATTGACGTCGGCACGTTGGGGCAGAAACAACGAGAATCCCGCAACCGTAAGAGCAAAGACGCAATTACAATATATATATATATATATTGCAACTAGACTTTGTTGGTGTGTTTTACTGGTATCGCCAATTTTGGGTAACAGCGAGTATTAATACTGTTCAGTTTACACACACAAAGACCAATGCAATTTTAATTAGACTTACCTTAACTGAATTTACTTTTACTTCTCTGTTGTGAGAATGTGATGGATGGGTGTTATTTTTGAAATAATTACTTCTAACTCTTTAGTTATTATAAGAATTGTGTTAATTTTTTTTTTTATTTTACTTTAACACTTTAAATGACTCTACTTCAATTTGCTCTATCTTACTTTACTAATTACATAAATTTGTTTTTTTATAGTCTCTGCAATTGTTCTCTTTCTTGTTTACTGTCTTTTTGAATTCAAACTTAAATGTTTAATACTCTACTTGTTACTGTAGCTCCGGCGTCTATCTCATGGGCGTTTTTGGGTTTGAAAGTTCCAATTGTTCCTCTTCTTGTTCATCCAGTCTCCATGGTGTGGATATGTGTACAGCTTCCCTGGATTCTGGTGTGAACAGCCTCCCTGATGTGAATATGTCCTCAGCTCCCTGTTGTGGAATTGTACTGCCTCCCTGATGTGGAATTTTACATTCAGATGCTATTTTTACACTATTGTTGATTTATTTGAACGGAGTCGCTTTCACGTTAAGTTCGAGTGTTTTTAAGTTTAACTTGTCGCTTGATTTTACTCACTACGCACTGCTCGGGCTAGTAATTCAAAACCGATGTTCCGAACTGGTGTTTTAAAGCGGACTACTCGAACCGGTGGTTTAATGCAGACTCAAGTGCTTTGAGCGCGATAGCGCCCTGTATTTTCCCGCTAGTTTAATGACACTCTAACCTTATTGGTTTATCAACTGTCACGTGTTGTTGTTCATGCTCTGATAGGTTCTTTTTAAACTGTTAATAAGCGGTTAGGGATTATTTTTTGCACTAATGTTAGCTATTTGACTTTTGTTATTCGCTCTATGTTTTGTATTGTATCCTTACGCACCTACGCGTCGCACTTCCTATCGCACTCCAACACTTTTCATTCTTATAACTGTTTTTACATTTGAAATATTGATACACAATTACACAATTCTTATTATTATACTTTCTTAACTCTATTTACTTAATCTTATACATTGTTTCTTATTATACTAAGCAGAGCATTGCTTTATGCACTGTATTTTCTATTTTGCTATACGCATATGTGACGGTTGTCATATTGTGACTATTCGTCCTGTCACAATATATTGCACAATAGATATATTTGCATATTTGCCCAGGGCGGTATGTTTGTAAATATTTAGTATAGAAAAATATATGATGAACAGTTTTTAACAATATTATGCAGGATCAGAATTGTCAGAAAGCGTACACCTGCCCTCGCGAGTGAATACAGCGCTTGTGTGTTTGTGTGTGTGAACGCAAGCTACGACAGGCAAAGTCTACGATGGGGTGATGCGTACGAATTGTTGGTTTGTCTGTAATCAGGTTTTATCCGGATAAAAATAAACTAATTAATACATTTTAAACCTGTGAACAAAGACTTACCCCAATTATAAAAACACCATTACATTAAGGAATTTTTAACGAATATAGTGATGTAAAAGTATTGCAGAAATGTGCAATAATAAAGACGCTAGGTAATTTAATGTTAATTACTAATGTAATTAAATAGTAATTAATAAGTGTGATGTATGTGACTGACCAAAAAAAAAATTACGCAAACCATGATATCGGTCGTGCTACGAGGATGTTTACGAAATCGCGAAAATGAACCAAAAAGTGATTTGTAATTAAAAGGACGCTTTGCAGGAAGTGACAAAATCTAACAGGTCGAAAACAGTCCTGGACTTGTCAGATCGCCGTCCAGTATAAATACTACCGGCAATTTTGGGGCGATCTCAGAGAGACCCAAGATATCTTCACACAACGTCACGCTGCTGGTCTGCCGACCGATCGAACATCTTTACCACACAAACCAAGATTTATGGAGGAACTTGGACCATCACAAACAACAAACTGTAGAGACATTGAACACAGCATCAGCATAATCATCGTCATCAAATTCTCAGGATTCAGGACACACACACACCCGCGCGCGCGCGCGCGCAACGGTAACTTTCGCAGTACGCAGGTGATGAATAAACAATTATATTTTTGTTTGTGAAAAGAACTCACAAATATAATTACTGTACATAAATTTAAATGGTAGTTAAAGAAAATAATTTAATTTAACAAGAAAATTTAAAAATACTAATCTTCTGTTGTATGTTAAAATTTGGGTGTGTCAGTAGAAATAAATATTACTTTGGAAGTAAATATTATATTTTGTTTTATTATTTTGTTTATAGCAACAACTAGTTTTATTCTTGAGATTTAATATTATTTTTGTTTGAAAATGAGTTGCTATTATTATTTAAAATTGGAGTCAAAGTCATACATACTGAAATAAAAAGTGTTTAGGTAATTTGTTTAACATGTCTGTTTAGCTAGTAAGATTATATGGTTATTTGTTTTTATATGACATGAACAGCATAGAAGGTTATATTTTTTTTTTTTTTTCAACTTATAAAAGAGAATTTTTTTTAATTCTTATAATTGGAAATTTTAATATTTGCATATTTTGATTAATATTAATAAATCATAGAATGATTATTTTGAAACGGTTTTAATTAATTATTTCATGTCATCAACATCTCACTCCTCTTTGAAAATGATTTTTTTATTGTGCAACTACACATACTTGAAGCAACAAGATTTAAAAAATCCTGCGACCTGGCCGGTGTGATACACTTCATAGTTGCGTTGAATACATGGTATTGTATTTGTGTAATTGTTTATAATACTTGTAACGTTGCATAATAATTTAGCGTGCCCAACGTGTCGTTCGATATATGTTAATTATCGTATATGTTCATAATTAATAAGTGTATTATTATTATTATTGTCATTAATATTATTGTATTGTAATTGAAATGTTGTTGTGTATTTCACAACTGGTGCTAAACAAAACTGAAAGAGGAGAGAAATTGTTGGTATGAGATAATTTATAATAATAATAAATGTAAATAAATAGGCCTAATATTAAATAAAAACTAATAGAGTCACAGTTTACCAATAATAATTAATATAAAAAAAAACGAATTTAAATTTAATTCTAATACAATGAAATGGCTACACCGTAGAAAGGAGTTGATATAGAGGCTATGTTTAGAAGTCTCCAGGAACAAATGCAAAAGAATAATGAAGAATTATAAAAGAATAGAGAGGAAGTTAAAGCTGAATTAGCGAAAAATAGCGAAGAAACTAGGGCCGAATTTAAAGCTGAATTCAAAGAGTTTAAAGAGCAACTGACTACAAAACTCGAAGAAACTAATACCAGAATAGAAGTGTTAGGAGCTATAATAGAACAGTCACTAAACGAACAAGCTTTAAAGATGGAGAATAATTTTAAAGAATATAAAGAAGAATGTTCAAGAGAATTAAATGATAGTGTGAAACAATTAGCTGAACACTGGAATGAGAAGTTTATAGTATCAAAGCGGGAGCAGGATATGAAAATAAAAGCAGTCAGTGAACAAGTACATGAAAACATCAATAAGACACAGGAGTTGGAAACCAGAACAATGACGTTGGAAACTGCCATAGTAGAGTCTAATAAAACCACAAAGGAATATTCAAGTGAAATAAATACACTAAAGAAAAATCTACGTGGAGAAGTAGAACGTCAAAAAACGGAATTGAAGAGGGGACCAACGCAGGTGATGGTGTATCCAACACAGATTGATGAAAGGACAAAATTGTTAGTCCTCAAAGGATTAAAGGGAGACAATCCAATTAAATCCTTACTGAACTGTGAACAAGAAATGGAGTTAATAGGTAATGCTTTAACTGATAGAGAAAATTGATTTTGTTAGTAAACATTTCCAAGATTCTGCTGCACGATGTATACTATTGTTCGAGGTAATTTAACTTCTTGGATTTCGTTGTCCATGACGTGTCCGTTACTTAACTAAATATCACTATAGTATTGACGACTCGGAACACTATTCGGAAAAACTTAGTGTTCCGAGTCATCAATACTATAGTGATATTTAGGTAATTTAACTACTTACGAACAATTTAAAAACTCATTTGAAAGTTGCTATTGGAATATTCACACACAAAGACAAATACGAGACCAATTAGAATATGGTAAATATCAAGGTTGAAGTAAATACACTCACCGTTGAAGAATACGTCGTAGTTCGGCTGATTGAAAGGAGTAATCACTAAAGACCAACATTTACATAACACGAATTAGTACTTAAATTAGCACATCACTTTCACAGAGATATTAGATTAGCCATTTACACACAAGGAATTAAAACTATTGAAAAACTGTTAATTTTACTCGCACAATCCGAACACATGTTTCACACCGAGTACAGAAATAAAATTAATTTTATACTGAGAGAAGAGAATTGTTGTGAAGAGAAAAACACTACTGACCCTCTGAATGGAGGTAAAGAGGGGGAACACTGCAAAAGGCGCAAAATAAGGAAACGAAGTAGCGACATAACAGTACACAGAGAGTACAATAATCATTGTTATGTACACAGAAACAAGTGTAATGCAGGATGTCTATCCGCTATTATGATGAGAGCCGAGCCATATGGAGAAGGGAAACAGGTAGAAATAAGCCGACAACAAAATGTACAGTGAACCAGTCTGTCGACACGTATAACAATGGGACACAGGAAAGCAGAATGTAAACAGCTGCTATGTTTGTATAGGTAGGGGAAAAGAATTTTGTCGTCCACCACAAAGGGGTTGTTCGTACGTACCAATAAAAATATTTACATTTATAAGGAGTTTGGAACCAATTGTACTATAGATAATAAGATGAAATTATATTTATCTAATACACATATATATCTGTGTAAATAAAATTTGAACAACAGTCCAATTTTATTTAAACCCACCTGACGAATATATGCCAACAATACATATATTTGCCCAGGGCGGTATGTTTGTAAATATTTAGTATAGAAAAATATATGATGCACAGTTTTTAACAATATTATGCAGGCTAAGAATTGTCAGAAAGAGTACACCTGTCCCCGCGAGTGAATACAGCGCTTGTGAGTTTGTGTGTAATCATGTTTTAACCGGATAAAAATATACTAATTAATAGATTTTAAACCTGTGAACAAAGACTTACCCGAATTATAAAAACACCATTACATTAAGAAATTTTTATCAAATATAATGATGTAAAAGTGTTGCAGAAATGTGCAATAATAAGGATGCTAGGTAATTTAATGTTAATTACTAGTGTAATTAAATAGTAGTTAATAAGTGTGTTATATGTGAGTGACCAGAAAAAAATTATGCAAACCATGATATCGGTCGTGCTACGAGGATGTTTACGAAAACGCGAAAATGAACCAAAAAGTGAATTATAATTAAAAGGACGCTTTGCACAAAGTGATAATATCTAACAGGTCAAAAACAGTCCTGGACTTGTTAGATCGCCGTCCAGTATAAATACCACCGGCAATTTTGGGGCGATCTCAGAGAGACTCAAGATATCTTCACACAACGTCATGCTGCTGGTCTGCCTACCCCTCGAACATCTTTACCACACACACCAAAACTTATGTAGGAACTCTGGACCATCACAAACAACAAACCGTAGAGACAGAGAACACAGCATCAGCATAACCATCATCATCAAATTCTTAGGATTCAGGACACCCACACACACGCAACGGAAATGTTGGCAGTACGCAGGCAATATAAACAATTATATTTTTGTTTGTGAAAAGAACTCTTAAAAAGAAACTTATATATGAATAGTAAAGACTTAAAGTTTTAAATATAATCACTGTACATAAATTTAAATGGTAGTTAAAGAAAATAATTTACTTTAACAAGAAAATTTAATTTAATTTGGGTGTGTCAGTAGAAATAAATAATAGGTAAATGTTATATTTTTTTTATAGCTACAATTAATTTTATTCTTGAGATTTAATATTATTTTTGTTTGTAAATGAGTTGCTATTATTATTTAAAATTGGAGTCAAAGTCAGACACACTGAAATAAAAAGTGTTTAGATAATTTGTTTAACATGTCTGTTTAGCTAGTAAGATTATATGGTTGTTTATTTTTATATGTCATGAACAGGATAGAAGGTTATATTGTATTTTTGTAAACTTATAAAAGAGAATATTTTTTTATTTTTATAATTAGAAATTTTAATATTTGCACAGTTTTGATTAATATTAATAAATCATAGAATGATTATTTTGAAACGGTTTTAATTAATTATTTCATGTCATCAACATCTCACTCCTCTTTGAAAATGATTTTTTTATTGTGCAACTACATATACTTGATGCAACGAGAATAAAAAAATCCTGCGACCTGGCCGGTGTGATACACTTCATAGTTGCGTTGAGTATTTGTGTAATTTTTTATAATACTTGTAATGTTGCAATGTATATATATATATTGAAACGAAACTCGATTGTACGTTATTTTAAGAGAAGACGATGATGCCCCACGTTGCGAGCGTCAATTTGAAACAAAACTCGATATCTCTCCTTAAAGCCTCACTGTTGTAAATCAATTTAGTAACGAATTGCTTGTTAATTATGTGAGGACGTATGTTATAATATATGATACCAGCTGGAGACGTCAAATTATAAAGAAATCTTGTCTATGAGTGTAATTAGTTATAAGAGACTCCGGTGTAACAAACGCCAAGTAGTACGTTGTAGGTGGCGATTTGTAACAATTAAAATGCTGTTACCAGGTTTAATTAATATGTTATTAACTAATATACCTTGCGGTTGTGACCAGTGAAACCCTCAGAACACAGATTATTAAGTCCACAAACTTAGAATTATATTCCTGAATTTATAATGGTAGTATTCTGTAGACTTAATTTAATTCTCAGTGGTTGTTTAATATGAGCAATATATATGGAGTATTTACTGAATGTAAGTGGTTTTTGTCTCAACCCTAGTCCCTCAACGATAAAAATTTCATTCAAATTTAGTATGGCAAAACCCGTTAGTTCAGCAATCTCCCGTCCCACCAGCTGTAAACTTGGAGCGCTATTACTAGAAATAAGTGTACGTATAGGTTAGTTATTCTGAGTGTTTGTATCAATCTGTTAATAAATTATTACGCCAATTACATATAGTATTTTCTCTGCAATGATTAAAACGTTATCTCATACAACAAATGTACTTTATTTATTTTTCTCTGGTAATTAACAAGTTACGTTGTCTCAGACAAACAATAAGACGATCCAATCGACTATCCCAACATGTATCGATTCTTAATTATTCGAACTCTAAAAAAAAACATATATACTTTGAAAATAATGACAAATAATTCTTATACCAGGGTTCGTGTAGTTCTTTGAACCATTAGTAAGGCCAGGTAAAACGCATAATTAAGGTTGTTCAATTTACAAAAAGAATAAAATTATTTACTTAAAATACAATGATATGAAAATAATTTGTTTTTTTACCCAAGCGGCGAAAGCTTCATTAGGCGGTGAATGTTTGTCAACAACGGTCAAAATGCAGTTTATATCGTCTTCACCCAGTAAAACTGCTCTGGTCTTCAATGAATGGATGATGATAATCCCACAGGAACTCTTGTGCTTCGATTCTTCTTTTGCGTCTTCACAATTCTTGGTCCCAACGAACTGGAATTAGGATCTCAGCTTACGCTGTCAATGAAGGTTATTTCGTCAACCGAATCTTCTGTATTTCCAAATATTTCCGTTAATTCAGGCTTCAACTCTTTATTGGTCTTCAATTTATAGCATGAATTGGTTTGATACCAAATTCAGCGGAATTATTTAGTGAATGAGGTGAGACGCTTTCAGTTCTTTTTTATTGTATTCATTGATAATTTAGAGGGTTATTTAATTTGTATGATTCATTAACATTCCAGTATAATTGTTTTGCAAAAATGCTTTTTCAATTTGGATATATATTTTCTTTATATTTATTCATATATTTTAAATATATCGGTTCATCTCAACCTAATAGCTTGTAACAATCAGTACCATCTATTCAAAATCAACAACTTACTAAAAATCAGTTGCCTTAACAACCATGTTTTCTATATATCCTTGAGCCGGCATTATAGAATATTACTACTCCTTTCCAATAAAATACTCCATGCTTGGATTAATATTGAATCACATAAAATTCTCCCCTAACCTTCCTTATTAAACAGTAAATGTTTTACTAGAGTTTCGTTGGACTGGGTTTACTAAAAAGGTATTAATTTCCTTTCACTAATATGGAATTTAGGCCTATAGATTCATTTACAACCATTATAACATTATTTGGTTTTTAACTTAATTTTCTTTTTACCTGACCTACTGTACAATTAATTATTGATTACATAGTTAATTACATGAATTTTAATTTACTGGTGGTTAGTTGTTTTTACATTAATTAATTGGTTCTGGAACCCTTTATTAATTTATGACATAATTGTCAGAACTACTTGTTAGACTTGAAACACTGGTCACACTCCTGATCCAGTTTATAAACATTAATTAGAACAACAGTATCTTTCAATTTTATACAGTACTGACAACTTAGTACAGTGCCTAACATTGGTAACTATACTTTGCTGTATAAAAACAAATCTAATATAAAATATAAACATAATTATTGATTAAGTATTATTATCAAACAACATCATTTAATTTTTTAACACATTCAACATACAATATAAATATTCTGTAGACCTTAACATGTCACAGTACAAAACAAATATTTCATTACATCCAATCATTCATTGGTCTGGCTCTTTTACATTTAATATTAGTCATTGCCTCCTTTTTACTTGAGGTCCTTCTCAAACATATGAACTATCGAACAACCTTAAGTCAGGGTATGGTCTTTGACCATATTTCATTCAGTCTTTTATGTAACGTTGGGGAACCTCAACTATGTTGCGTTACAATATATATATATATATATATTTCTTTTTATTATTGTAATTTGAATATCAAATCTTTGTATCTGGAATAAATTTGTAATCAAATTTTTCATATAGATTACACTTAGTCATAAGGAGTGTTCCTTTCTTTTCTTAGAACTAAGAGTAAAGCTCATTAAACTGTGTTTGTATACTTGAGTGTATTATATAATCAGTTGACATGAGACATCATATTTCTTCCAATCTGTAATCAACTTAAAAATACTCTTATACATACTGACTCCTATTCTGAAAGTTCTTTTTTTATAAGATAAACTAATTTTACTAAAATATTAGGCAAACTATTGACTAAATTATTTTGTGATGAACAGCACATTCCAAGATTGTAATAGTCTGAATTTATACTACAGAGTAGGGCAATGAGAAGACAACAATTTAATTTACCACAACAGGAACATGTTTAATATTTTTAAATCAAATGTGGTATAAATACAAAGGTAATTAGATGTCATTTTAATTAGTCATGTTCATTGCTTGAAAATAACATCTCTTAAGTGATGGCCATTGACAGTACAAAATACAATACAATACAAAAGGACTGGCATCCAGTCCCATTTAGTATTTATTGAGCACTAAAGAGCTCTCTTTCTTTTTAATGCTGCAGTCGCTATCAATTGCCTCCCTCTCCAACTGAGCAAGGTACTTCCGAGCTGAGGACAGGAATATTGTACTATTGCACTATCCTGGTGCACCCTATATAAGGTTTTTAGTACATTCATTTATAATTTTTATGTATTTATAGTTTTGCAAAAATCAATATTTCAAGCAATGTTAACATTATTCAGTCTTACTACAATGTAGTCTGTAGTCACTTGTCACTGTTAAACTGTAAAACAAAACATTTTCAGGCAAATCTGTGGAAGAAAAAGGGCATTGCTTTCCTGGCAACAAGGTTTCCTCTAACCTACTCCGCCAGGTATCATGCTACAGTCAGTATCTACAGAAGGGACGGTACCGTTGCAATAACGCACGGTGGTATTGAAATGGGCCAGGGTATCAACACTAAGGTATGAAGGGCATGTACAGTTAACATGTTGCGAGCAAGATATATGAATCTTACTCACTATAGTATCAATACTTTTACAGTAGTTCAAGTGTAATGATTTTCTATTAAGATATATGTATGTAACAGATAGATAATGTCCTTTTACTTCTATACATGTTTTAGTAATGTTTTTTCCGACTATTCTACTTCTCTCTCTCTCTCTCTCTCTCTCTCTCTCTCTCTCTCTCTCTCTCTCTCTCTCTCTCTCTCTCTCTCTCTCTCTCTCTCTAATATTCGTGTGTGTGTGTGTGTGTGTGTGTGTGTGTGTGTGTGTGTGTGTGTGTGTGTGTGTGTGCATGCGCGCATGCGTGTGTGTGTGTTATGTGTGTGTAGTATTCATAAAGTCCGGGTACTGCTGACGGATCATTTTAGGATCAGTTTAATAATTACAATTCTCTCACAACCCAAGAGAAGTTATTTTCAATCCCTCAAACCATCATCCTCTTACAATTTAAAAGTACAACTAAAACTTCTCATTAATAAATTACCTCAGATCCGTCGTGTATCACACACAAAGTATCCGGTCACTCTTCAAAGGGTGTGCAATCATACTGACGTGTGTTTTTAACATTTGAATAATGTGATTTTAACATTTAATGATCTCATCTGAGTGAAGAAATCTGATGATGGAACATATGTTCAAAAAAGCGTCATTTTACATATAAAACAAAATGACACGATGGATCTGAGGTAAATCTAAGGTAAAAAATATTTTAAACTTCTTATACCTAGTTCTACTATTAATTTTATAATAGTTAACTTTTTTTACTTCTAAGTAATTGTAGTATATAGTTTTACAAATACATAAAATAGTATTACATATTTTATTAAATAATTTTTGCCTTATATTGTATTTCTATGGTGGATGATTTGTATGATATTTGTAAATATCACTATAATATTGACGACTCGGAACACAAAGTTTTTTATAAGTAAAAACGTAAAGTTTTACCTTACAGCCTAAACCGGCTTTCACCTATAGAAGGCTTCATCAGAGGCTGTCGTTAGTAGCGCTGCTCGTCTTGTTGTTGGCGACGAGAAAGTGTTTCGAAAGATTGAAGCTGTGTGTGTGTGGTGAGATGTGTTCGAATAATGCGTGCGATTTGAATTGTGTCTGTTCGTTTAGGATGTCGTTTTTATTTGTTTTTGTGTGTTTGTATATTTCTAATTGTTCTAGAGTGTCTAGTTTTCGGCCTTTTGTGTGTACGTGTAGTATGTTCATGTTATTGTCGATGTTTTTATATCTGTGGTTTGCTTCAATGAGGTGGTTTGCGAAGGTAGATTCTGTAGTGGTGTGGAGTGCTTTTGTGTGTTCAATGTATCTCTGTTTGAAGCTACGTCCTGTCTGGCCTATGTAGAATTTACTGCAATTTGAACAATTTAGTTTATATACACCGGGTAGATCGAATTTGTTTTGTGCTTTGGGCATGCGTTTTGATAGTGTGTGTTCTGTTTTGTTAGTAGTTTTGTAAGCGATTCTGTATCCTGCTTTTTTGAATTTGTGGGCAATTTTTTCTGTTTGTTTGTTGATGTATGTTAGTGTTATGAATTTGTTGTTTTCTGTCTTTGTCTGTTGTTTGTTTTGTGTTTTGTGTAGGAGTTTACTGACTATTGTTCTGTCATAACCGTTAGATTCTGCTAGATATTTTATCGTGTTTAGTTCGTCTTTGTAGTCTATTTCATCTAAGGGGATGTTGTTAAGTCTATGTATCATGGTTCTAAAAGCAGCTAGTTTGTGTTGTATTGGGTGATTGGAGGTGTTGTGTATTAGTGTGTCAGTTGTAGTTGGTTTTCTGTATATACTGAATTTGTGCCTGTGTTCTAGTTTTGTGATGGAGAGGTCTAAGAAGTTTATGGTATTGTTGTGTTCGTATTCGGCAGTGAAGGTTATGTTTTTATGTATTTTGTTTATGTGCGTTAGTAACTGTTCACATTGTCTTTTGTTTCCCCTGTATAGTATTAGAATGTCATCAACGTATCTGTGCCAATATAGTATTTTATGTGAGTGTCTGTCATTGTTTGTAAGTATTTTTGTTTTTTCTAAGTGTTGGAGGAAGACTTCTGCTAGAATGCTGGATATGGGGGAGCCCATGGGTAGGCCATCATTCTGTGTGTAGTATTTATTGTTATAAGTAAACATTATATATTGTTATAAGTAGTATAACTACTTATAACATACTGAAATTTCTCTCTCTCAGATTATTTCTATCTATCAATTGATTATCTTACAACTTATACAAAATATTTAAATTCTAACACATCTACTACACATAAAATACACAAAAACATAAATCTACCTTATATTTAATTCTTACATCTACTACCGGTTTTTGTTTGTTTGATTTCTTCACTCGTTTTACGGAGTTATACTCATGAGTATGCTACTAATAATAATACCGTATTGTAATCACAATCGAATTACTTTTAGTTTACTTTGCTAGGAATTATTTCTTTACTTTCTCGTCATCGTCATCTTCAGCGTCAGCTGACTTCTCATTTATTATATCATTCTCGCAGGACATTAGCTAAGGTTGATCAGGCCTCGCTATTATTCGTACGAGGGTTTTGAGTTTATACTCATTTACGATATATGATGTTGCAAAATCTTATCGTATTCCTATATAAGTCTATACAACATTTTTTATTCTCAATACTTAAATAGTATTCTCTGTTTACTATCTTTCTCGTAGTCGTGCTTCTGTATTTTGACATGAAAAACATTTTTTATTTGAGACAGATGGCTTCTGCGAACGTAATTTTCTGTATTGGGTTCATACAGAACTACAGTAATGGGGGTGATGAACTTATGAATTTTGTAGGGGCCACACCATCGGTATGATAGTTTCGCAGTGGTCCTATCAACGGCTTTACTCATTGGATGCGTTTTATACATTACTAAATCACCTACTTTATATTCTATTTGCCTATTATTCCGCTCATGGTATTTTCGTGATTTTTGTAAATTCGCTCTCAAATTTGCACGAGCTTCGTTCCATATTTTTCTTACTTTATTCGTATTCATGTCATGGGGCAATAACTCATGGATTATCCATTTCGTGGTTAACGGATGGTTGGGTTTATATTTGTAGAGTAAATCAAATGGTGTTGATTTATGGCCTTCATGATACGCTGAGTTGAACGCAAATTGTATCCACGATACATTTTGATCCCAGGTTGTCTGGTCTTTAGCGTGATAAGATATTAGAGCTGATTTTAAGTTACGCAAGTATCTTTCTGCTAGATTTCCTTGCGGTCTGTACTCGGTCACTGTAATATGATTTATCCCTAATTTAAAACACATGTCGTTAAATTCTTTCGACTTAAACTGAGGTCCATTGTCAGATATTAGGTTTAAAGGTGTTCCATAATCTTTAAATAGTCTTTCTTGTAGAATTTTTATTGTCGTAGATGCTAATGCACGTCTCATAGGATACATCCACACGAATTTAGTGAAGGAGTCTATACAAATTAATAGCATGGTATTTCCGGATTTAGAACGGTGATAAGGTCCAGAATAGTCTATGTATATCTTCGAGAAGGGAGTTGTGGGTATTTCTGAGATTAATTTTCCGACTTGACTGATTCTTGCTGGTTTGCTCAGGCCACAGATTTCGCATTCTTTCACGAACTTTTTTATTTCACTGTTCATGTTTTCCCAATGGTATTCCTTGCGAATACGATGTATAGTTTTCCTAATTCCCATATGAGCTCCAATGGTCGATGAATGGTAGTATTCCATTAGCATAGGTTTGATTATTTCCGGGGCGATTATTCTCAGTAATCTTCCATTTGCCTTTTTAAAACAAAGTACTCGTTTACTCAATGTATATTTGTCAGAATAATTTCCTTTTTCGATTTGTTCTATTATTTTGCACAATTTCGGATCCTTTTGTTGGTGGTATGCGATATCCTTAAATGCAAGGGGAAAGTTAGTAATTAGTGTATTAACGGTAGGGGTTTCAACATTTTCTTCGCCTGATCTAGTATTGGGTAGTTGGAACATGCGGGATAGAGTATCGGCTACTACATTTTGAGTACCACGAATATGTTGTACTTTGAACTTGTAGCAATTCAATCTTAACACCCATCTTCCGATACGACCTAACTGTTTTGGGTGGTTCAATAACCATGACAAAGCTTGATTGTCGGTTTCTAGTAGAAATTCCTTATGTTCCAAAAATAGTTTGAATTTGTCAAAGGCGAATACTACGGCTAAACATTCAAGTTCGTAGGCTGAGAACTTCCTTTCTTGGTCGGTCAATGTACGGGATGCATAGCTGATCGGGAGTCTAGTATTATTGATTTCCTGGTATATTACGGCTCCTAATGCTACACTCGAACTGTCGGTCTGTACGACAAATGGTTTACTGAAATCTGCTAACTGCAATACCGGTGGGGATATAATGCTTTCTTTAAGTGTTTCAAACGCTTCTTGGTGTTGAGTAGTCCACTCGAATTTTGCTCCTTTCTTTCTTAAAGCATTCAAGAAATGCTATATCCGCTAAGTGGGGTATGTACTTATGAAAATAATTAATCATACCTAAAAATCAAGCTATACCTTTGGCGTCTCTCGGTGGTAAGAATTCTCGGATTGCACGTGTACGTTCGGGATCGATGCTAACCTTACCTTCGGCAGATACTATGTGCCCTAAGAAGGAGAATTGATTTACTGCGAAATTAACTTTACTCGGGTTTATCGTTAGTCCAGCTTTCTTCAACCTGGATAATACTTCACGCAAGTGATCAATATGTTTATCCATTGATTCACTATATACTACTATATCATCGAGATAGTGATATACAAATTTAAATTTAACATCATGAAAAATTTTTTCTAACAGTCTGCTACATACTGAACTTCCTTGTGATATACCGAATGGTACTCTAGTAAATTGGTATAGATTAAATGGGACAGCAAAAGCAGTTAAATGTTTTGATTCCTCAGCTAGTGGGATTTGATGGAATGCTTGGTTGAGATCCATTATAGTGAAGATTTTCACTTTTGTAAAATAGTGAAACGCGCTGTGAATATCGGGCAGAGGTATCGATTCAAATTCTATACTCTTATTTAGCTGTCTATAATCCACGACTAGTCTATGTTTGTCAGTTCCTTTTGGTGATGAGTATGGAGAAGTTGACGGTTCAATGACGTGCTGATCAAGGAGTTTGTTAATGTGGTTTCTCATTATTTCCATCTTGGGCGGTGATAATTTGTATGGATGAAATCGTATTACCTTGTTGAGACTAAGATTTATTTTATATTCAATTAAATGGGTTAATCCTAACTTGGGAGTGAGTACTGTAGAAAATTCCCTTATTAACTTTTGAATTCTTAGTCTCTCATTTCCTTTTAAATGACTCAGACTAGACTCTTTATGCTCTGATTGAATAGTTGAGGTTTCACAATTAACGTCGTTACTTGACTCGGAGTCGAACTGATATTTTCGAGTACGATCAAATCTGAAGAAATATTGTTTTGCATACATATCAAGGATTAAGCCAGTTTTACTTATGAAATCAGCGCCTAATATTAAGTTTTGTCCTAACACTTCAGCTACTAGCAGGGGAATATACCAAGTAAAATTCTTTATTTTTAATTTCGCCGTAATACTGCGCGATATAGTCCTAGACGCTGAAACAGCCATACAACACACACTAAACCAAGACCATGATACAATACGTTATGAAATAAAACGTAAATTACAACACACACAACAATACGAAAATAAACAACACAATAATGAAATCCAAACACTAAAAAACATAAAACACAAATTACACGAACACAACCTAACCATACTTAAAGCAGACAAAGGAAATATTAATGTCATAATAGAAAAACAGGCTTTAAATAACAAAATTGAAACATTTTTTAAGGAAAACAACATCACTAAATTAAATAAAGACCCACCCCTAAATATCACCAACAAATAAACAAAACCCTAAATAACACAAAACACATAGTATCACCTGACAACATCAAATATCTAAAACAAATTAAACCAAAAGCCCCTACACTAAATGCACTACCGAAATTACACAAACCCAATATTCCCATCAGACCACTTATAAACAACACACAAGCACCTGCACACAAAATAGCTAGACATTTAGATAAATTGATCAGAAATAGCATAAATTTAACAAACAACACCACTGTCAAAAATAATATAGATCTAGTGAATAAAACTCAACATGTACACATTCCCCACAATTCCACACTTGCTTCATTTGACATAACAAACCTATACACTAATGTTCCCATAAAAGAAACCATAATTACATTAGAACAATTACTAAAAATAAATAACACACCTGAAACACACATAAACGAGATCATCCATCTAACTAAAATTATCACAGATCAAAATTATTTCGCACACAATAGCATGTATTACACACAAACAGATGGACTACCCATGGGCTCCCCTATATCAGGTATACTAGCAGAAATATTCATACACACCATAGAACAGAAACACATACTGAACAACAACAAATACACCGATAAAATAATATATTGGCACAGGTATGTCGACGACATTTTACTCCTTTACAACGGCAACAAAAGACAAATAGAAAATTTCCATAAATACATTAACACTTTACACCATAAATTAAAATTCACACTTGAAATAGAATTAAACAACAGCATAAACTTTTTAGACCTTACAATCACCAAAACAAACAACACACACACATACAAAATATACAGAAAACCCACCACATCAGACATGGTCATACACAACACATCCAACCACCCAACTCAACACAAACATGCAGCTTTCAACTACATGCTCCATAGGCTCACGTCAATACCCCTAAACACACATGACCACCAAGATGAATTAAACACAATTAAATACATAGCAGTCAAAAACGGATACAACCCCGAATTAATAAATAAACTACATAAACGAATCCTCAACACAAAAAGTAAAACACATCTGACCAACAGCACACAACCCAGTAAATACATAACACTTACATACTACAATTCCAATACACATAAAATTGCAAACACATTTAGGAAACAAAATTATAAAGTAGCTTACAGAACCAACAACACCATTAGAAAACACATAAACAATACTAACAAAGACATTGACACATACAGCAAAACAGGGGTTTACAAATTAAATTGCAATGATTGTCAACAATTCTACATCGGCCAGACGGGAAGATCTTTTTCTTCCAGGTTTTCTGAACATTTAAAAGCCCTCACCACAAACTACATACATTCCACATTTGCCACACATTTACATAACGAAAACCACAGCTACACAAACATAGAACACAACATGGAAATATTACACTACTTACCAAAAAGTAGAAAACTAAACACAGCTGAACAATTTGAAATATACAGATATCACACACTACAACCAAACAACATATTAAATGAACAGATACATTACAAATCACATACACTATTTGACACACTGATCCACACACATAATTCGAACCTCAGCGCCAACCCCTTCCCACCATCAACCCCCACCACACACTCTATTCCGTAACGGTTATTCTGTAATCGACAGTTAGTACTCAACCCACTGAAGAAGAGAAACAACATCTTGAAACGTTTGGGAAGTGACAATAGTAAGTTCATAAGTGAAAGTATTATATATATTATTAAATTAATAAGTGAACGAAGAGGATGCAACAACAAGATAATTTTAAAATTCTTTATTTTTAATTTCACCGTAATACTGTGCAATATCTTTAGGTTTTGTTTATTTGCGGTGGCACACTTTATGTTCACGTTTTGGCTACGTTTAATCAGATTATGATTAGCTAATACTGTGGCTAACTGTTGACTAATTATACTACGGGTAGATCCGGAATCAATTAAACCAAGGGTATTCGTTGCTCCAAGGTCTATCTGTACACAGGGTAGTTGGCAGATACTTGTTTTACATGCACCAATAGAGTTGCACTTCTCAATAAATCTTGTTAGGTAAGGGTCTATGCGTTTATTTCTATTTATTTTTACTCTATGATTATTATTGTTTTTACCTTTCCTTTTGGTGCTGCGGAAGACGTAGGATTTTCGTTCTTCCAGCTTCACATGTTTTTTGATTGGTCGGTTTTCGGTTGGTAGCGCTTTTGTTTACATACCTTGCTAATGTGTCCGGCCATTCCACAGTTATAACATCTTCTTTCCTCATTTACTTCGCTTGTAGGTTGTCGGGGTTTTGATCTAGAGTATGAAATATGGGGGTAGCTTTGGGTTTTATATGTACTTACGAATCGCTTATCGCGGTAGGTTCGGGTATCTGTTTCAATTGGTAGAGTTTGGAATGAATCTCTGTGTTGAGTCTGGGACATAGAAACGCGTCTGTGCTGGTCAGAATACCAGACGTTGGATGAATGTATACAACATAGTTCTAGTTCGGTGAAGGTGGTTGGTCGCTTCATGAGTGCTAGGCGAGATCGCTCCTCGGGGGATAGTCCGACTAAGATATTGTCTACTAACTGTTGTTCACTCCATTTGACTTGCAGCAATAAAGCAGATTTCTTATTTCAGATATATAATGAGCTAATCTCTCGTATGCTCCTTGTACACGAAGTACTAGATTCCGCTTCAATTCTTCGTAGATAGCGGTGGGAATGAAATGTCTTATTAGGGTGGTATGAAGTTCTTCTATTGGGTGATTATGCCTTAAGGATTCTAACACACGATCTTTTAAAGGAGATCTACATTTAGGTAAAATTACTTGTAAAATCTGGTCATCTCTTAGTTGTTGCAGATCCTTTAATTGTAAAAGATGCTTGAGAAAATCTAGGAGCTTTGTAATATTCAGCCCATCAGTGATTGGTATGTCCAACAAAATATGTTCTACAGGGTGGGTTATCTTTCCATAAAGCTCTGTAGTTAGATTAAAAGGAGTCGTCATTCTCGGTTTTTCCGCAGATTGATTCGTCGGCAAATAAGAAGGTAAATCGTAGGTACGAGACATATTCTCTAGTTCATTAGGGAGTAGCGTAACGTTTGCTGGTTGGATATTGGCTTGTCTATCAGTTAACCGTTCTTTAGATGGATCTATGTTGGATTCCTGCAGAAACTGAAACTTTACAGTACCGGTTTGCTGTTCTTGAGTAGGAGATTGGGTAGGGGAAATATTTAGTTTTGTCATTGCTTCTTCAATCTCTTCTAATCTAAATGATTCGGATCTTCGACGTAATTCGCGCATTATCTCGGGTAATTGTTGTAATGCTTCCTCCGCGAATTTTTGTACATCCTGTGGGGTAACTTTATCACCGGGCCAATTCAACAAATTGGTGATACGGCGGGTCAGATGTTCGATTCTTTGGGTGGTGCGTAAAATTACTGCGGGGGATTTCTCATCACGCAGGGTTTGTGCGATCGAAGTTAGTTCCGTATACTTATGATAGCATGTTTCCTTTTCGCTATCAAAATCTAAAACACTTAAATGATTTAGTAATGAGGGTTTGTCCGGTTTATTATCATGTAACGTTTTGCGAAGTTCCGCGACAGTTACATCTGAGTATGGAAGACCACGCAATAATGCTTCATAGCTTAATTCGTCTTTCAACAACAAGTCAGGGTTAAATTGAGCCATTTTTGTTAATAACGTCGTTTAAATAAACGAAGTATTACGTACGACAAATCTTATATCAGCTTAAACACTTGTAAAGCTCGACTTCATTTAAACACATACATATATCTCTTATTACACATAGATTCTTATATTAATTAATCAAAATAAACTTATCTCACAACAATTCAATTTTCTGTACTGTCATATATAATTAGTCAAAACAAAACGCTAATATCATTGTATTGTAGAGAGAAATTTCACATACGAAAAGTTCATTACTTTAACAATCGCACAAAGGGTCAGCTGTTTTGGGGAGTCGTATTGTTAGGATAGGGTGGTAACACAGGTAGGATAATTCAGAACAGGAAAGACTCGTGTCTAGGCTTGTCTGTTAGGTTAGCGAGGGGAGGTTTTGAATGAGATGCGTGCATACAAAAGGGGAGAGTTTACATTCCTCAACACGTATTTAACATGAACTAGCTTGTTCATACCGACAGGTTTAGAATGGAATATTTACCAGCGATGACTTGTTTATTACAGCAATCTCACGATACTAATATTATTATATCTTAATTAAAATTCTACTCATTTATTTGTTCCCGATTTCAGAGTGAATAAATTTAGGTTTGTCAAAGTTATTGTTAAAGAATTATAACAATATACAATATAAATATCACTATAATATTGACGACTCGGAACACAAAGTTTTTTATAAGTAAAAACGTAAAGTTTTACCTTACAGCCTAAACCGGCTTTCACCTATTGAAGGCTTCATCAGAGGCTCACCTATATTTCAATAGGTGAAAGCCGGTTTAGGCTGTAAGGTAAAACTTTACGTTTTTACTTATAAAAAACCTTGTGTTCCGAGTCGTCAATATTATAGTGATATTTAGTTAAGTAACGGACACGTCATGGACAACGAAATCCAAGAATATACAATATAATTATTAAAACAACAACACAATACACAATTATTATTATTTTTACAAAACAGCAGAGTGGCGCAATTTTGTGACGTCTCCCTTGTTAAGATATCACAAAAGTCGGGAACCAGTTCAATTTGTTACCTGTGAATTGAACTAGCTGCCATTGTTAGTAAACCTTAATCACTAACAAATTATAACACTTTACTGTTCAGGAATTAAGCAAGGATTGTATAAATTTATTCACTCGTTGGGAGTTAGCAAAAACATCTCTTTATTAACATATTTACCTCTCATACTTTACTTTACTTTTAAAACTCAGATTCTAAAATTTTCTGCATTAATTATTTTGAAAATTTACTTTTTTATTCCTTTTATATCAAAAGCATTCAGCTATATATAGTTTTTAGTACCATGGATCCGGGTTTCAACTTAGTTATGTTTTTATTACAACTTCAACCAAATTATTAGAAGAATAAATTTGGTTGTAAATTTTAAAATTTGCAACCAAAATTATTCTTCTAATAATTTGGTTGAAGTTGTAATAAAAACATAACTAAGTTGAAACCCGGATCCGTGGTACTGAAAATAATATCTAGCTGAATGCTTTTGATATAAAAAAGAATAAGAAGTAAATTTTCAAAATATTTAATGCAGAAATTTTTAGAATCTGAGTTTAAAAGTAAAGTAAAGTATCAGAGATAAATATGTTAATAAAGAGATGTTTTTGCTAACACCCAACGAGTGAATAAGTTTATACAATCCTTGCTTAATTCCTGAACAATAAAGTGTTATAATTTGTTAGTGATTAAGGTTTACTAACAACGGCAGCTAGTTCAATTAACAGGTAACAAATTGAACTGGTTCCCGACATTTGTGATATCTTAACAAGGGAGACGTCACAAAATTGCGATTACCAGAATACAACATGTATATGCTGTGGGGTCCATGATGTTATCTTCAGTTCTCTTCTAGGGTGTGATCCACAGTTGCCAGTGAAGTTCCATGAGGTTGATTGTTTCTGGTAGTCTCTTCCTAGACGATTAGATTTTGGGTTCTAGAAGTTCATCCGGTTGCTATAGTTATAGTTATAGCTATAGTTTTTAGTACCACGGATCCGGGTTTCAACTTAGTTATGTTTTTATTACAACTTCAACCAAATTATTAGAAGAATAAATTTGGTTGTAAATTTTAAAATTAATTTAAATCTAAACATCGTAATGTCATTACTACTTCATTACAGTGATTACAAAAATATATATATTAAGCTTTAAATTATCAAAAGAAAGTTCTTTACTCTTCTCTTGTTTTATAATGAATTTGTGTTACAAATATTATGTTTTGATATCACCTGAATATAACAATGCGTATGCTGTGGGGGCCATGAAGGTCATCTTCAGTTCTCTTCTAGGGTGTGATCCACAGTTGCTCTTGAAGTTCCATGAGGTTGATTGTTTCTGGTAGTCTGTTCCTAGATGATTAGATTTTGGGTTCTAGAAGTTCATCCGGTTGCTGTTTGTGTTATCTTCTTTCGGAGTCGGTAGTTTACATTTTACTTTTAGTTACAGTTTTTATTTTATCAGCACTAAAATCTGGTAATTAACATTTCTCACCATTTACAGCTTGCTAAGAGATGTGTCGGCTAAGTTTCCTTTTTTATTCTATACATGTTTCCTCACGCACTACATTATAATTTTGTTTTTATTATTGTTATTATACTACATAGGTCAAATCGAACTCATTATAAACTTGATTAAATATTGTTTAACTGTATACACCTATGTGTATGTTCACAACACAGCAGCTACATCCTTACATCTCGGTGTCTATCGGGCGAGTGCAAGCAATGTTTAGCGGCAAGGGGTTAGTAGCTGGCGTGGTTTTACGCACTAAGAAAATAGTTCGTCCTTTTAAGTTATATTAATTATTTACTAATTAAGTCGTAATACATTATTTTATCTTTTGGTTATGAATTATGAGTTTCTTTATTTATTTTGTACATATTTTATTTAATTAAAGTAATTATTATTATTAGCTAAATAACACCATTCTTAACGTGTTGGTACGGGACAATTTGCATGTTGTTGCATGAATCTAGGCATAGGTAAGGGGTGGATAATACTCTTACTTATATTGAAAGCAATTTTTTATTTGTGCGATTTAAACATTATTTTGAAATCGTCACATCATGAATATAATTCAGTGCAAGTAACCCATTTAGCAGTAGATTTCACACACACACACACACTCTCTCTCTCTCTCTCTCTCACACACACACACACACACACACACACACACACACACACACACACACACACACACACACACACACACACACACATCCAGTGCAGTGCAGGAGAACAAACATTGAATCACATCATATATGAGTGTGAGATGTTAAAAAATCAGAAACAAAATTTAATCAATAGTGTAAAAAAATCAGGAACTTGGCCACACCTACAAAAGAAGATATTATGAAGAAATGTCTGAAAGAATTCAAAATATTTATTAGTGCAACTGAAATCCAATAATTTATTTTATTGTAAATAATCAAATATTTACACACAAAAGCATTGTGTAATATGTTATGTTAAACGGATTTGTAATTACTTGATGTAAGCATATAAAAATATTGTTATTAAAATAAGGAAAATCTTAGCATGTAGTAATACACAAATGTAATGGAGCATGCTGTAAAATAAAAGTATAAAATGCACGTGCGCGTGCACACACACACACACACAGAGTAGGCATCCACTACTAATTTGTACAATTAAATCCCACAACTGTATTCTGTAATACTATTTTCAATATTGTTACTCAATTATTGCTCATTACTAACTTGCAGGCAGCGCAAGCAGCGGCTCATATGTTGGGCTGCGGACTAGAGAAAGTAGTAGTGAAACCATCAAATAACCTGACGGCTCCGGACAGTGAATTTACAGGGAACAGCCTGTCCAGTGAGAGTGTTGTTCTGGTATGTATCAAATATGTTTCCTTTTGAATAAACTGTTTAAGATATCTGATTACTTTAAATTTCTTTCAAACATGAGGGCCTTATAAAATGGCACAAAAATAGTTTACATAATTAATGTAATTTTATCATATAATACAGATTTTTAGTCTTGTGTTATAATATTCTTTCAGGCAGTCATTAAGTGTTGTAAAATAATATTAGACAGACTTGATCCTGTGAAGGCAGTAATGACGAGCCCAACATGGGAAGAACTTATTGCCAAAGCGTTCGATATGTATGTTAATCTCTTTGCTTGTGAAATGTAAGTTATATAATTTATACTTATAAAGTGTACTTATTGATAAATATCTATTCTTTCAAACATATATTGATACTAACTTAGCTACGAGGGTAGGGTGAGAAGTTCCGAGACTGACACAGACACAGCGCTACTATGCTCATTATTTTGACCATGTTGCATGATTTCATCCTTTGTAGGCTTAGATTCGATGATTTCAAGTCAATGAGTTATTTGTTATTAGTGGCACAGTCCACCGCTGTAAGCGCCTCAAGCATCGTTGGATAGACTGAAAATTCATGCTATGATTAAATTTTGTCTTAATAGATTTAATGGCAACTGATATAAAAGAGGAGCTGTATTCAAAGTTGGGGAACTCTTGTAACGTAACACTACCGGTTACAGCTAGTTGTATAGTAAAACACACTTATATCAATTGCATATTTCGATGTAGACTATTAATATTAATTTTAGTAATGTTAGTAAGTAGATATACAGATGAGCATTGTACCGAGTAGTTATTATATAAGTAAGAGGTGTGTTAGCGAGGCGACACGTCGGCGCCTAGCCAGTGTAAAATTGTATTGTATGTACAACTTTCTAAGTCGTAAAGATATAAAACGCTTTGTTTGCAAAAAAAAACAGCAAAAAAATATGCAGTATAGTTAGATTTAGGGTGCTTTCAGCCTTCAAAATACAAAGAGTGATACATCATAACGGGGGTGGTTAGAGAAAGCAGATTTCTCTTTTTAATGAGATAACGGTTTAGCGGCAAGAAGGCGCGTCTATAAGAGTTCGCCAATCACAGAAAGCGTCACCTCTATGCGTGAAGTTATTTCGATTGTTTACCGGACAATTTCAAATTTACCGACAACACGTTTGAATTTTAGCCAATGATGGTAATCTTAAGAATAGTGGGAATAAGGGAAGTCTAGGCGAAACTAAAAAAGTAACTGATGAAGGAACTTGGTTAGTCAATCGTCAATCGGCAGTCGAGAATCAAGAGTCGGAGAATCAGTCAGTCCGTGGAAGTTTGTTAGTGGCAATTTTGCTAGTTGTTATTAGAGAGAGTTAGAATTTATGTCTTAAACACTCATTAAGCAAGCTAAGACAGTCTATAACAAATTCATTCAGTCAAGCAGTATTATTTATCCTGTGTGCGGCATCAAGAGCGAAACAGTATTATTTATTACGTGCGCGACCGTATGAAAAGTCAAAGTTTCGGAGGACGTGGAGATGAATGGTTATCGCGATAGTGTGTGAATAAAAAAGCAGAGTAATATCAATTGTGTTGTGATGTGTAAAGTGTGGAACAAGCAAGACGGAGAAAATGGATAATCAAACTCAACTAACCGTATCAAATTAAATGTTGTAATCAAATAATTGCATGTAATATACTTGTCTACCTAAGTTTAACCCGTTTATTCTAAAAGAACCTACAAATTGTTCAGATGCTGAAGAGTATTTTATATCTTACGACACAGACATAGAATAAGAGTACAAAGTATAAATATTTAATATAAATTCTGAATGGTAGTTTGATATTTCTGAAATGTTAGATCTTAAGTCATGTCATTGATCAAAGATAATTTATGTTTCAAGAAGGAGATTTCTAGTTTCAAGAGTAACTTGTTAATGATAAATAATATTTCATATGTTCATTAATCTCTTATTAATGATGAATAATATTTCATGTGTTCATTAATCTCTTATTGATGATAAATAATATTCAATGTGTAATTAATCTCATAAATTTTAGAGAATAGTCAATGGACTAATTAAGCTTTCATAAATGGTAAATGATATTCAATGTATTCATGAATTTCGTGTAATGATTAAATAGGGATAAGAAGTTAGTAGCAATTGAGAAGTAATTAATCTGCCAAATTGAAATGATGATGATATTATATGTTATATATTTAAATGTATTCAAATGGTAAATATAGTATTGTTAATTAGCATCTGAACATAACAGTTGTTATTAACAACACCCTGAGATACCTAATTATCTCTGGCGCCCCGCATTTTATACATAAATTTTAAATAATAGTCACAATTGACACCCAAACACGAGGGGCATCCAGTAAGATTGTTTAATTTGGCGCACCAAAACGTGGAGCTATAAAAGCCAGAAGTTATACTCTTGTCCATCGAATACAACGGTTGAGCACTGGGTTGCTATATTTAAATGGGTCGGACCAGCACAAATGATAACCCATGTGTTGGATGTCCAACTAAAGTACCAGAAAAAATAGAAAACATCTATGAAATTGTTTTGGTAGACAGTAGAATGAAAGCAAACGAGACAGCTGAGACTGCTGGTATACCCAACAGAACGTGTGTATACACACAAACATCTGTGTATGACAAAGCTGTGCGCTAGATGGATGTCACGTTTACTGACACTTGACCAAAAACAGTGCCAAAAGGAGGTTTTAACCAATTGTTGCTATGGTTAAAATAAAAAAAATTTAAGTTCAAATTCCTTCCTCAGCCACCATACTCACTCTATTTAGCCCCGAGCGACTTCTACCTCTTTCCTAACCTGAAAAATGACTTGGTGGGAAAATATTTACTAACTACAATCAAGTCAGCGATGCTGTAAATGGCTACTTTGAGTACCTCGACTAGTTGGCTTATCAGTCTGGCATAACCGTTTTACAACATCGTTGGAAAAAGTGTGTAGAGCTAAACAGAGATTATGCCGAGAAATATATCCAAATTAATCCAGAAAAGTGTTGTTTTCCTATCCAGGCACAGAACTTTTCACCCTACCCTCGTATATTCTTAATTTCAAAATGTTTCTTCCTAAAGTTAAGTAACATTAATACTATAAATTTTTTTAGTGGATGGTTAGTGAGGATCGGTTAAAAATAACACAAATTTTAACTATTTTGCGTCGACGTTTCGACAATATTTATTGTCATCTTCAGGACCTGTGTATGAAATAAAATAGAAATGTTAAACACAACGGAACAATTAAATATTTGGGTGAACGTGTTCGTGTATGTGAGTGTGTGCATGCATATGTATGTATCATTGTATACTGTATGTGAAGACTTATGATGAAAGTTTGTTTATATCTTCAAATTATCTTTAAGAAAACGAGCAAATTATAGTATGAGAGAACTTAATTTATACAGTATTACAATTTAAATTACTAAATGTAATGATATTTTAATTTTTTCTTTTATTCAATAAAGTTTTACCATGCAACTGCATTGTATGATTTCTGATTGACAGGATGTCACCACCTGCAGATAAATTAGTTAAATATGATGTTTTTGGTGTGACAGTGATTGAGATTGAACTTGATGTCCTCACAGGTGAATATCAGGTAAACTCACACTTCTATTTTCCTATTTTTAGAAATATTCCTATTTCTTCCTATCTTTTGGAATACACTAACATAAATTAAATTTATTAGATATATAGAGCCTTTTATTATAAATTTTATTTGTTACTTAATGATATCATTTATTATATTACTGATGTTTTTAATGTTACAATAAAAAGTCTTTTATACATTTCGTACTTATACATTTTTCACACTTACTTGTTTATTCACCAAAGTCTCGGAAAAATTCCTATACTTCCCATGTTCTTTTATTTCGGTTATACGTTTTTTGTTTGTTCATTTTTTATACTTTTGCGATTACATTCTCAAGTCCATGGAGATACGGAACTTCATTATCCGTTTAAATATTTACTCTGATTTGCGTCGTGTATATCACAAAATGGATGTCTGAATGCAAATATTTAGGATAGACTGTTCATGTCTAGGGAATCATTAATTAACACTGTTTGGCTGAGTTTGCAGTTGTTTAGTAACCTTTGAGTTTGTTTAGATTCATAGAAACGTACGGTATTTGCCCTTGCCTGTAAAGTCCCATCGCTTCGTTGACACCAGTTCGTTACTGTTTCTATTAGAGAAAACATCGTGAATGGAAATGAGTGGAAGGAAGAGGAAGTGCGTTACGATCGTTGAGAAATTAAACATTTTAAAAGTAAGCGGGAATAAAAAGCAAGTAGTATTGCCAAAGAGTTGGGGATAGCTCTGTTGACGTTAAATTCAATCGTATCTAAAGCAACCAAAATTGAAGAAAGTGCTTGTGTGTTTGGTGCTTCTATGAATAAGCGAAAACCATTCAAGGTGAAAAATATGAATGCTTGGAAGACTGTCTGTTACAGCGGTTCCAGCAGTACAAATGGCAGAAGGAATTCCTACCATTTGAGAAAATCTGAGGGCATACTTTATATTTGAGGGCATAGTTTATTCTATAGCCGCAGAAAGAAAAAGCAAGGGATTATTGGGGGGGGGGGATTAATTATATCTGTGTAGTTTTACTCTGTATATATGTCGTGTTTTATAAGTTTATATTGTATTATACCAAACTGTAAATAAAACTTAATATTTATTCAGTACCACATCATTTAATTTATACTATTAATGTTCTGTTTCACTTATACGTTTTTTCCACTTATACGTTTTTCCTTTGAAGTCCCCTGAAAAATGTATAAATGAAGCTTTACTGTATTTAGTTTCAAATAAGACAAATTGTGTTGTTTGTTCAATTTTTTATGTGTGAATGTCTTGTAAAAGTATTCACCTTAATTCATCATTTATCATTATTTGACCAGTAAATATTTCTTTGTACATCTATCAGTTAATGCTGTGTACTTTCAATTTTCGGATAACTTATGCATATCATACTAGAAGCCAATTGAATGAAATTTTTACCCTCTGTCTACCCTATATGTGTACAGTCTGTCGAGTCATCATGTATTCATCTATTCACATGTTTGTATCCATGCATGTGATTTTTTTTACTTCGTAAGTAGGACCATGATGGTTCAAACACATGAACTTAGCCTCCCTTGGATCCATTAGAGAACATATTTATGACAGGACCCCCCCCCCCTCGAGGGCAGAAAATGTTGACTAACAGTTTTGTTTATTATTATTCCAACTGTACCCTACAATGTTTACACATTTTCCGGAACCAAAGATTACAGAAGTGATTGACTTCTCATCTTCCACTGCTGCTTGTCCACCTAAAGATCTTCTTCAATTTCTCATTCCCTCAATATAGTCTGAATTTCTTCTATCCAGGTGATAGGTGGTCTTCCTCTTTTCCTTCTTCCTGGTGGGGTCCACTCCATAACTCTCCTTGGCAATCTTTCCTGTGCCATTCTTTTCGTGTGTCCATACCATTCTAATTTTTTTGTTTGGATAAAATCAACAATTGAATTTTTCACATTCATTCTGTCCTTAATGACTTCATTTCTAATTTTCTCACGTCTGGATACTCTTGCCGAACGTCTCCAATAGTCCATTTCTGCTGTTATTAATTTTGTTCTTGTGTGTTTATTAGTAGTCCAAACTTCTGAGCCATAAGTCATGATACTTCTAACAATGGTTTTAAATATTTTGGATTTTGTTTCTGTTGTAATTTGCTTATTCCACAGGATTTCATTTAGCTATGGCGAATAATGGACATATTAAATATAGCTATCTTTCCCGAATTAATTCAGGATTCTATATTTGTCTTGCTTCCCACTGGCCACAATTTTCACCCCTATCACCCCTAAATACTTGTATTCTTCTGTATATATTTTGTTAATCTCTTAATTTTTAGACTGTTTTATTATTTTTTTCAGTGGTGTATGTTAATATAGTAGTAAATATTTTTGGAATAGGCAATAAGGTTTTTACACATCATTTGCTGCATATACATTTGAAATATGAAATATAGAAAAATCCATAAACAATTTTTCATGGAATACACATTAGCAAATATGGTGGATTAAACAATGGCTTATTTACCTGTATGGTATATTTGTACAGTGAAATACAAAGGCAAAATTTATGTATCACTTGTGTGTGTGTGTGTGTGTGTGTGTGTGTGTGTGTGTGTGTGTGTGTGTGTGTGTGTGTGTTTTGGTTGTGGTTGTGGGGTATTTCATGCAACAGCAAACTTAATCTTAGAAGTCTGAGGAAATTGAAGATTTTATAATCGAATTAACATAGGACCCTAAATACTGTTATAAAGTGGGTACTAATATATACATATGTGTTATTAATATTCATATGTATACAATTAATTCAAACACTTTTTGCTACAGTCTATTTCTTGATGCCTATATAATTTATTTAATATTTATAATTTCTTTACCTCAAGATGTTTTTTCCCTTATTTGGAACATGTTTTGGGAATCCTATTGTTTGCATCCTCAGCCATCTTAATTTTGTATCCTGTTGAGAACGTATGTTTTTAACCAATAAGATTTTAACCATTTTACCATAATAAAAACCAACCAAAACACAAGTGTTCAAAAAGATACAAAATTAAGATGTTTTATTCTTCGTATTGTTTAAATTAGCAGCCATCCTTACTATTTCTTTTATGAATTTGCTAACTGCTATAATTTTTTGGTTGTTTAAGACCTGAAGAGTCAGTAATGACGAAAAGCTTAGTCGAACAATAAAAAATTATAGCAGTTAGCAAATTCATAAAAGAAATAGTAAAATTAAAATGGCTGAGGGTGGGAACAATTGAATTCCCAAAACACGTTCCAAATAAGGGAAAAACATCTTGAGGTAAAGAAATTATAAATATTAAATTTTATTAATATAAAAGGATATGTAGTTAATGAATGACAAAACATTGCAGGTTGTGAGGGCCGATGTTCTTGAAGATACTGGTCGCAGTTTCAATCCTACAGTGGACATTGGACAGGTGGAAGGTGCTTTTGTCATGGGTTTAGGATACTTTACTTCTGAAGAACTCAAATACGACCCAGAAAGTGGATGGTTACTAACTGATCGAACTTGGGTATAATTATAAAAACCCTTTTCGTTATTGTAATTACTCTTTTCGTTAATGACTTGATGCTATTTGACATAAAATGCCACAATGTTCATAGAAATGATCAAATTGTAGATAATGTATAGTTTTGGTAACATACAAGATATGTAAATTAAGTAATGAAACTATTTCAGTAAAATCTTTTGTTTACAGTGAAACTATATATAGACTCTATCGTCTTCAAAACAGTTCCCTTGGGAAGCCACACAGCTCTTTAGATGGGGTTTCCACTCTTCACAGAAGTGCTGGAACACAGAAACTGTAATCTCCTTCAACTGGTCGGTTACATTTTTTTAAATGTTGTTGTCTATTGTCCCAAAATGGTGTCCTTTGAGATGTTTTTTCAATCTTGAGAAGAGAAAGTAGTCACAGGGACTCAAATCATGTGAATATAATGGCTGAGGAAAAACAGGGATATTTTTATTTGCCAAAAACTCATTAACCGAGAGTGCTGTGTTACAAGGTGAATTGTCATGATACAGCATCCAAGTGTTCATGATAAATTTCATTTTCCAAATTTGATAAACTGTAGTCTGGTTAAAATTTAGTTGTTCTGTGATGATTCTGATGGTTAATCGATGGTCAGTCAGACTTCACCAAGTACCTGATTCCATCAACATTGTCATCAGTTCTTGACGTTGATGGTCTTCCAGAGCATGGAGCATGGACCACCCTTAATTGATTCCTTGCCATCGGAAAATGCTTTAAACCATCTGAAAACCTGTGCTCTTGACAAAGCTTCATTTCCATAAGCCTTTGTCAATTTTTTGAAAGTTTCAGTAGCATTGTGCCTGAGTTTAACACAAAACTTGATTGTAGAACGTTGTCCGTAATTGATGTAACTCAGTTTTATAACGCACAACAAAAATTCACTTCACGAAAAGCTTGTTTACGTTTCACGTAGCAATAATAGACAATAAATATTAATACTCAATAGCAATCATCTGTTTATTTAACCACCTGTGTTAATGGAAACTTTACAGTGTTGCCATATTGTGCCACATTGGATGCTACATGATTAGTCTCATTACTTAATTACAGACCTCGTACTTCAAGACACACACACACACACACACACACACAATTGACTATATCTTACAATCTGTAAAATCCGTTCTACCTAGATAATAAATTGAAGCAGCAAGAGTATTTTAAATATGTTTAATTACACAGCCATGACATTGTGATACACGACATAATTATTAGTAAATTACATACAAATGGTTTCCAAAGCATAATATACTACAACGCTCCCTTTCGTCTAACACAATTATCTAATATTTGTGATGTTAGATAAAAAGTTACTTACCCGTGATATTACTTTACCTGGGCGCCAGAACAAATCCCAGATACAAATGACACGGTTTCAGCTTAGCTCAGCGCATGGAGACACTCTTTCTCAGGATTCGTTCAGTGATTGTGGTTTTCAAGGGGAATCATTACAAATAACACTTTTAAGATTTTCTTGATTATTATATTTAATGTTTAATCAATGATTTTTAAACTTTAAATTGTTAATGGTAGGACTTAATTCTACCCTAACCTTATAATTATTGAGTGAGTGTGGAAAGTAATGATTAAGACGCTCAAACGACCTATAGCTCTTATCTGGTTTGATTAAGAGATTTCTATCTCCCAAACCAGTGCTAAAGAACAGGTCTGCAATAATTTGCACGTCCAATACTACACACCACTTTCCATTCAACACTCCTATCCTATTTAGAACTAATCTTATAGTTACAATACAATGTGTGCTTTTCTTAGTGTCTTTTTAAAATTGTTTATTGTTTTATTATTTGTTTAGCACTTATGTCATTGATCAATGAATCTATTTCTTACTGTTTGATGCGTTGACCGAAGGTAGGAATCTGTAGAGGTCCTCCTTTCGATGGTGTTGCACAGAAGAATGGATTGATCAATGCTGTTGAAGATGCCCTGGCAATTACAGCTGCTGTAGCCTTCTGTAGCACAGGTCCTTCACGGCTGATGGATTAATTAATTAACTAATTAATTAATTAACGGTGGTTTTACGCAGCTAGTGTTATTGAATGTTGTTAATTCATCTACACTGCGGACTACTTCTCGATTTAGAACTTATTTGCACTGTTGTGTAATTTAAAATTTCTGAATGTGAATTATACACGTCTAGTGTGTTTAAGTACCGAACGAAGAGTGATGTTACCCCTCGCTTTTAGCTGGCGTCTGTTTTAAATACGGGCTGCTGATTGGTTGTACAAATAAATCATGTGTTTTTCCAGTTTCAACAATCTCGAACAAGTCGCTCAAACACACTGTGACAGGTTTCAAACGGCAGAGAAATTCTTGTCAAAATCGTACTTCCTGTATTTGCAAATCGATTGATTACAGGTATTTGCAAATGTGTTTCCGAAGATCTGACCACAGAATATTGTTGCTTAGGTCTTTATCTGTGTGTGTGTGAAAACACCTTATTCCTACGTAGCATAATTCTCTCGTTATTCCTGTTGGCGTGCGTCATCCGTATAACTTCTTTATTTGTTAATTATATTGACTGAGCTTGCGGCTACTTATAAAGCTTTTCTTGCTGAATACAATGCTGTTTTCAGAATTGCCGTATATTTATAACTTTTGAAGTTATCGCAGGTTGAACTGATAATTCGCTTTGAGTAAAATTACCTGTTTGAACTGGATTCTACTGTAGCTGTGACGTGGTTAGAGTGAGATGGCTGCGATTATACGCTCTCTCTCTTTCTTATGGCGTTACACTCGTACTGTGTATAGCTTTCATATAACGCTCTGATAGGACGCTAACATGAATCGTTATATATACCCCCACTCGGTATAAAAAAAAATTGATTATGTAAATCATTCTTTTTTTTCTAATGTTCAGTTTTACACTGATTAAAAAATTTTCACATTTACTTTAGCACTTTTCCCGCACAAAACTTGTACTTATACAATGTTGCTTACATCTATCTTATAACTAAAGATTACAATGTTTCTTAACCTAACATGGTATATTGGAAATGTATATGATCATTTTTAATCATCATTTTGGATTAATTAATGTCACTAATCTAAATAACAATTTTACATTTATTTAAATAATATTTTTTAATATTATTATTAATATTGATTCAAAACAATTATTTATTTATTTTATTTGACCAGGTTTGACTCTCATACCTTATGGCTCAAATTATTATTTCTTTATGGGTCAATATTTTGTTTATATTTTCTTAAACTATCCCCATGGTACTTTCCTATGATTTTATTTTTCTCTACATCTTTTAACAGATATGTGTACTTTGCAATCTGTTTTTCTATCCTATAAGGTCCCATGAATATCGGAAAGAACTTGGCCGTGGTATTATCTATGGCAGAGGATACAGGATTCGCTTTCACTAGCACTTCCTCTCCTTCCACAAACCTTACCAACTTGTGAGTTCGATTATATCGTTCTACTCTCTTTTGACCTTCTCTTTGTATTCTCTCTTCTGCTATCCTGGTTTTTACCTCATATGGGATAGGTAGATTGTAGTTGGGTGGACTTTTTATGGTTTTGGTCCATACATGTACAGGTTCTTTATTAATAAACAATTCTGAAGGTGTGTACCCCGTTGTTTCATTGCATGTATTATCTATACAATCTGAAATAAAATTTAAGTAGTCTACCCATGCAGAATGGTTCTGATTACACAATATTCTAAAATACCTCCCTAATTCTCTATTTACTCTCTCAGCTAAATTTGCCTATGATGGTCGTATGGATGTAAGAATAGGCTTAATATTTAATTCTTCCAAGGTTTCTCTCCATAGGTTATGGGTGATCTGTTTTCCTTGGTCGGACAATATTTTCCTTGGTTTACCATACTGTGGGATGTAAAACTTCGTTAATGCTCTAAGTGTTGCTTTTGTCGTGGCTCTTTGGACTGGGTATAATTTTACAAATTTGGAAAAGAAATCTATGGTAACTAGAATGTGCTTTACCCCTCCTTTCGCTTTTGGTAGAGGCCCATAATAATCCACAGCTAGAAACTCTCCTTGCACTTTAGCTTGGACTGTTTGCATTTCTACCGTTGTAGCTAAGTTTGGGTGTTTACATTTCTGGCACAGGTCACAAGTAGATAATAATTTTTTCATGCGTTTTGCTAACCCTTTTCCTATGAAACTTTCGGTTAAGGCTAGATAGCATTTTTTAAATCCAGCGTGACCCAATGACAAGTGGCATTCCCAAATAAGTTCATCTATCATACAACTAGGTAATAGTAACTTCCACTTATGGGAACATAGCTTATATAGCTTACCGTCGTATATGGAAAATCCTGGTTTGGAGTTGGTAACTGCACTCCTCCAAGCTACACTAATCCTAGGGTCTTGTTGTTGATGAGTCCCTATTTCCTTGAGTCTTCTAACTATTTCAGGTTTCGTTATGTTTTACTGCCTAAATACCAATATCATTACTATTACTTTTAATATTAGCCGTTTCATGTTGTTTTCTAATGGTGGATTTCTACTGAGTACATCTGCTACTAAGTTGTCTTTTGCTTTGCAATACTGTATTTCAAATTGATACTCTTGTATAGCCAAGATCCAACGAGTCAGACGAGCACCTAGCAATTTACACTTTAATAAAAACACTAACGCCTTATTGTCGGTGATTATAGTAAGTTTAGCACCCAGAATATAACTTCTAAACTTTAACAGGCTATGCACTATCGCTAATAGCTCTTTTTCTGTCGTAAAATAGGTTAATTCTGCCCCTTTAAGTGTGCGACTTACGAAT